>CM054057.1:373238792-373817885 GCA_028641055.1 Alopecurus myosuroides | reverse complement strand
TTTGGCGTGAAAAATTTATAGCGATTTTGGTGTTGGAGGTTTTATCGGTTCTTCATTTATATAGAGGTGAAACCCCCCCTTTTGGTTTTATCCTTTTTTATTAAATTTAATTTTTCTCTATGTGAGGAGACATTGATTATTCTTAGCTTAGAAACAAGCTCAAGTTCACCAAAAAAGGAGTTCGGACGCAGAAGTTATTGTGTTTTTGGTCAAATGAGTTTTCTATTTTCCACGTGCAGGATATCCAACTGGAAATTTGCCAGACGGTCCGTCTAAAAATCCTCCAGGACATGTCTCGTACATATCCGAAGGTTGTCCGATAATGCTATGTATCTCCAACTGACATCTAGCGGATTTTTCTTGACTGTTTGTCGCCGTCGGGAAATTTCATTCTTCATTTTTTTTCTGTTCAGATTATTTTTTGCATGCTCGGTATTTTGGTCTGTAGGTCACATATGACCTCGAATTAAAATGTTTTAGAAGTCAAAGTTGTTCGTATTAAAAATACACTCAGTGATGAGGACATCCCTAGTGCTTCTACACTTTATCCCATTGAAGATGTTGCTATTACGGAGAAACATGATGAAGTGAGAATTGGACCAATGACAAGATCAAGAACTAAACTATTAGAACAACAGGTGAATTCTCTCTTATTAGAATATGATGTTTGTTTTCATGAGAATTTTATACTACCTAAATCCATGCACTTATGTCTACTCAGGGTTGATGATAACACAAGCATGGATGGAGGACCACATCAAGAGGAGCTGGAAGACAAGTGCTACAAGGTGGAAAACAAACATAACAAGTGGGAAAACAAATGCCCCATGGTGGAAAACAAGCCTATACATGAAGAGAAGCAAGAGGGGGATGTTTTCCCCAAGGAGCATGATATAGGGGGGGCATGACATGATATTGCTGCGCCTAATAATGAGTCCTATGTTGAATAGGAGTGGGTCTTGCGTGTCCCTTATGGCCGCACCCAACATGGGTCGGTTTGTATCTAGTTGGTCGAGTCCAAACTTTAAGTTATTGAGTCCTAGTCGGTTTGGGTCAGGTGTGCTTGCGCAATTGCATTGTGGTCGCATCCCTTCCCCTCATATATACCTCCAACCTGCGTGTTGGGAGGGTTAGACTGCGTTATACATTAAACCCAAGAACCTCTTGTTGATTTCTTGTAAGAATTCATCTGGAAGTAATACATCTGCAAGTTTTACGTGCTATCTGCTGTTCCACTGGGAATTAGTCGATACAGGACCACTAGTAGTCGGTGGCTACTTGTGCAAGTGTGTGGATTTGCGAATATCCAAGGGGATTGATTGCTGCTGCAATTGGCATCAGGAATTAGCCGGAGAGTTCGTGGAGAGACACAAGTTATCAAACCATTGTTATCGTGTGAGTTCACTGAGAAGATTGGGCCACCCCTTACCATCTTGGTATCAGATTTACAGGTTAACTCGGTGAGCTATCTTCGATCCATTAGATTCGAGTGTTTTTATTTTTCCTATCTAGAAAAAGCCACAAAAAATAGAAAAATAGAAAAACAGAATTGAGAAAAAGCAAAAAGGCCTTGAGATACATTGCTATATATATTGTTATTGGAGCTGTTTCATCACTGCTACATTGACACTTTCTCATTGAGCAATCTTGTGCCTGTGATATCATTGATCATAGCTAGTGTCTTTCGAGTGCATTGCAATATTCTCATCCATATAATTGCATTGCCACATTTGTCTCCACTTTGGTGTGTGTTTCCTAGGTGTTATTTTTATATCATCACATACGACATATAGGACTTGTTCATTGGTGATTGTTAGCTATCCATACCAAGCCCCACCATATATCCTGTTTTTCCTTGTGAGTGCTAAAATCCCTGGGTATTCTTTTATTCACACCAAGACATAGTAGTGATGTTTTACTTGTGGTAAGTTTCTGCTATTCACTTTGGAATAGTAAGGTACACCATTATTTGTTGATTTTGAGTGAGTTGTGAGAGAGCACCACATCCCATATATTTTTGTTTTCACTAACACATTAATCCATGGAGTTTTCTGCTAGTGATGATGTGCAGGTGGATCAAATTGTTGGGAAAACTGCTGAGGCTTCTACTAAGAAGACTGTTGATGATATGCTCACATGGGGAGATTTCTCCAAATTCCGAGACATGATCACATCCAGAATTGATAAGAAACTTGATGCTTATGATGATGTGGTAGAAACCCGAATTGACAAGAAGCTTGATACTTATGATGAGAACTTGAGGTGGGATTTGCAACAGATGGATATCAAAATTGAGAAAGCTTCTTCTCAAGAATCTGTTGATGTTATGAAAGAATCTCTCACAAATTTGACTAGACAAATTGCTCAATTATCTACTCAACTACAACAAAGAGGCAATCAACTGCATGATGATGATGATTGGGAGCCTGGCCGAGCCCATGCTCATAATGGCCGTGGAGGATTTGCTGCTAGGAGGGTACAAGTTCATGAAAATAATAGAGAAGATGATGGTTTGGGCAAGCCTAAATTTTCTATTCCTCCTTTCACCTTTGATAATGATGATGTAGAAGAGTACTTGACGTGGGAGCTGAAAATTGAGAAGCTATGGAGATTGCATGATTACAATGAAGATAGGAAAATTAAATTGGCTTCTTCTAGAAGAGTACTTGATGGTTATGATCTTTTGTGGTGGGATAATATTACACAATTGAGGGAAGAAAATGGTGCTCCACAAATTGTTACTTGGGCTACTATGAAGCAACTCATGAGGAACAGATTTGTGCCAAAGAATTATGTGAGAACATTGTATGATAAATTGCAACAATTGAAGCAAGGTACATTGTCTGTTGATGCTTATTATAGAGAGATGGAGTTGATTATTCAGAGGGACAAAGTGAGAGAAGAACCAGAACATACTATGCAACAGTTTCTCTCAGGTTTGCAATTTAAAATGAAAAGCATTGTGAGGCACCTTCAATATAATGATATGAATGAATTGCTACATCATGCAAGAGAGGCAGAATCACAGCTAGCCGAGGAGGCAAGGATGAGTGCTAGGAGGGTGTTCACCCCCACAAAATTCTTGTTTTTCACCACCATCACCACAACCAGCCCCTAGTCATGGGGTTTCCACTACCAAACCTGAGAGCACCCCCTCTACTTCTAAGAGGCAAGTGCAACCAGCAGCCAGTGCTAGTGGATCTACTTCTTCTACAACCCGAAATAGAGATATGTCATGTCACACATGTGGAGGAAAATGCCACTTTAAGAGAGAATGTCCCAATAAAAAGACTATGCTTGTTAGTGAGGATAATGAGTATGAGACTGGATATGATTTTTATCCTAATGAGGAGGATGATTATGATGAGCAAGGAGGTCCCATTGATGCTTATGCCACACATTACCCCACCATTGTTTGCTCACAAAATGTTGTTGCCTTGAGTGTTGTTCCTTCTCAAGAAAATCAGAGATTTAATTTATTTCAAACCAAGGCAATTGTAGGCCCTCAAATGGCTTGCAAGGTGATAATTGATGGAGGAAGTTGCCGAAATCTTGCTAGTAAAGAGCTATGTGCAAAGCTGAAATTGAAATATATTCCACACCCTCATCCTTATTATATACAGTGCCTGAGTGATAAAGGAGAGATGAAGGTGAGCTACATGGTGAGAGTGGAGTTCCAAATTGGGCCATATTGTGATACCATTGAGTGTGATGTTATGCCAATGTCTGTTTGTCACATGTTGCTTGGAAGGCCATGGCAGTTTGATAGGAATGTTACAAAGCATGGGAGAGCTAACACATACCAGTTGAATTGGCATGGGAAGGACATTGTTTTGAGACCTATGACACCACATCAAACTGTAAATGAGTCTCGTTTGAAATCTGAAATAAATGTAGAGAAGGAGAGTAAGAAAACAGAAAAACAAGAGAGTACTCCTTCTATGAGTGATAATAGTAAAAATAAGCTGAGTGGTAAAAATAAAAGTGAGGGAGTGAGCCTATTATGTATGTTAGCCACCAAAGAGGACTTGAGAAAATTTAGTGAGGACCCTAGTATGCTTCCTATAGTGCTTATGCACAAGGGAGAAATTTTGGTTTCTAATGACATGACCCCTATTCCTCTTGGTGTTTCTCATGTGTTACAGGAGTTTGATGATGTTTTTCTAGAGGAGGTACCAGCAGGGCTGCCACCATTGCGTGGCATTGATCACCAGATTAACTTGATCCCTGGAGCCAGATTACCAAACTGAGCCCCTTACAGGACAAATCCCCAAGAAACCAAGGAAATTCAGAAACAAGTACAGGAGCTTCTTGATAAAGGGTATATTCGACTTAGCTTATCTCCATGTGTTGATCCTGTTATTTTAGTCCCTAAGAAAGATGGTACTTGGTGCATGTGTGTAGATTGTAGAGCAATTAACAACATCACTATTCGTTATCGGCATCCTATACCTCCTTTGGAGGACATGTTAGATGAATTAAGTGGTGCTGCTGTTTTCTCTAAAATTGTTTTGCGTAGTGGTTATCATCAAATTAGGATGAAAGAGGGGGATGAATGGAAAACTGCTTTCAAAACTAAATTTGGTTTATATGAATTGTTAGTGATGCCTTTTGGTTTAACTAATGCACCTAGTACTTTCATGATACTTATGAACCATGTTTTGAGAGAGTTTATTGGTAGATTTGTGGTAGTTTATTTTGATGATATTCTCATATATAGCCAAAATTAACATGAACATGTTGATCATATTAGAAAAGTCTTGCATGTGTTAAGAGCAAATCAATTGTATGGTAATCTTGCTAAATGCACTTTCTGCAAAGATAAGGTCATATTTCTGGGATATGTTGTTTCTAAGGTTGGAATTGAAGTAGATGAATCTAAAACTGAAGCTATTAAAAATTGGCCTATTCCTATAAATGTTAGTCAAGTAAGAAGCTTTAATGGATTGGCTGGTTTCTATAGAATATTTGTCAAAGATTTTAGTACACTTGCTGCACCTTTAAATGAGTTAACTAAGAAGGGTGTTCATTTGGAATGGGGGGGGGGGGTTGAACAGGACATTGCTTTTGATACTATTAAGAACAAATTGATTTCGGCCCTATTGCTAATTCTTCCCAATTTAATAAGCAATTCGAAGTAGAATGTGACGCAAGTGGTATTGGTATTGGTATTGGTGGAGTGCTTATGCAAGAAAACAAACCTGTTGCTTATTTTTCTGAGAAATTGCATGGTGCTCAATTGAACTATTCTGTTTATGATAAAGAATCGTATGTACTTGTTAGAGTTCTTGAGGTTTGGAAACATTATTTGTGTCCAAAAGAATTTATCATACATCCTGATCATGAGGCATTGAAATTTTTAAAGAGCCAATCTAGCCTTAATAAAAGACATGATAAGTGGGTTGAATTCATTGAATCTTTCCCATACATAATAAAATATAAGAAAGGCCAAGATAATGTAGTCGCTGATGATCTATCTAGGAAAAGTATGGTTTTAACTCAACTGGCTGTGAAAATTCCTGGTTTGGAGAGTGTGAGAGATTTGTATGCCCAAGATAATGATTTTAAACATGCATATGCGAATTGTACTAATGTGAAAGCATGGGATAAATTTCATTTGGATGATGGATATTTGTTTAGAGCTAACAAATGATGTGTGCCCGAGTCGTCCTTGCGTTTGTTATTGTTACAGGAATCACATAGTGGTGGATTGATGGGACACTTTGGGAGGGAGAAAACATTGCTGATGTTGGCTAATCACTTCTACTTGCCACGAATGAGAAGAGATGTGGAGAGGTTTGGGAGACGTTGCATCAATTGCAACAAGGCTAAGTCTAAATTAAAACCTCATGGATTATATACTCCTCTTCCTGCACCTACTACACCTTGGCAACACATTAGTGTGGATTTTGTGTTAGGTTTGCCTAGGACTAAAAGAGGACATGATTCTATATTTGTGGTAGTGGATAGATTTTCTAAGATGTCACATTTTATTGCATGCCACAAGAGAGACGATGTGTCGCATATTGCTAATCTGTTTTTCAGGGACATAGTGAGATTGCATGGAGTACCCAAGACTATTGTTTCTTATCGTGATGTGAAGTTCATGAGCTATTTCTGGAAGACACTATGGGGGAAGCTGGGGACAAAATTGCTGTTTTCTACTACTTGTCACCCCCAAATTGATGGACAAACGGAGGTGATGAATCGCACATTATCCACATTGTTGCGAGCCATGATAAAAAAAACCGTGGGAGTGGGAAGAGTGTTTACCACATGTTGAGTTTGCATACAACAGGGCTGCACATTCTACTACTCAGCTATGCCCGTTTGAGGTGGTGTATGATTTCAAGCCCATAACACCATTTGATTTGCTGGCACTTCCTATACAAGAGAGAGTTAATATGGAGGAAAAGAGGAAGGAATTGAGAAAACAGGAAGACATGTTGCTGAGAGAGTTAACAAGAAGAGGAAGGAGGTACTATTTTAGCTAGGAGATTTGGTGTGGGTGCATTTTCGCAAGGATAGGTATCCCACATTGCGCAAGTCCAAGTTGATGCCGCGAGGTGCTGGTCCATATAAAATGCTTCACAAGATAAATGATAATGCCTACACGATTGATCTTCCTAGTGATGAGTTTGGTGTGAGTAATTCTTTCAATGTTGCTGATCTATCACCATACCATGGAGAGGTTCTTGATGCGTCGAGGTCGATGCATTTTCAAGGGGGGGGGGGATGATGAGGACTTCCCTAGTGCTTCCACACTTTCTCCCATTGAAGATGTTGCTATTAAGGAGAAACATGATGAAGTGAGAATTGGACCAATGACAATATCAAGAACTAAACTATTAGAACAACAGGTGAATTCTCTCTTATTAGAATATGATGTTTGTTTTCATGAGAATTTTATACTACCTAAATCCATGCACTTATGTCTACTCAGGGTTGATGATAACACAAGCATGGATGGAGGAGCACATCAAGAGGAGCTAGAAGAGAAGTGCTACAAGGTGGAAAACAAACATAACAAGTGGAAAAACAAATGCCTCATGGTGGAAAACAAGCCTATACATGAAGAGAAGCAAGAGGGAGTTGTTTTCCACAAGGAGCATGAGAGAGGGGGCGCATGACATGATGTTGTTGAGCCTAATAATGAGTCCTATGTTGAATAGGAGTGGGTCCCCCGTGTCCCTTATGGCCGCACCCTATATGGGTCGGTTTGTATCTTGTTGGTTGTAGCATTCCAACTTTTAATAAAGATGGAATACCTATGTTATTGTGCTAGTCCCTGGATCAATTGCTAGCACCACAGTACAAAATGAAATATCATGCAAATGCATCAAATTCTATTACATCGCATGATCCAGTCTTTACAAAATAGTATTACAACTTGCATAGTCTTAGAAGACTAGAAGAAAACAAAGAAATACAGCGGAAAACATAGTACAACATTGAGCCCATCTTCTTCATGTGCCACAGGCAAAACATGTTGGCGATAGTCTCGAGATCCTAAACGAAATTCTCACTCGTCTTCAGAAATATCTGCAATATGGAATATGCAGCCACAAGGGAGTCAATACAATTTAATGTATTGGCAAGTAACACTATGGTGGATATAAATGGCAAGACTAATACTACATGCTTATTTGGCTGAGTGGAGTTTTGGCTAAGTTTTGCATAAAGCCAGTTTTCTCCTATCACTTTTGTAAAACAAACTTTTCTTTTCAAAGGGTGGCAACATTGGATTAAGATCCAAGCACCACAATACTGTTCACTTGGTCAAATTTTACTTATTGAAATTGATGATGAGATTCTTCCGTCAATCCTTGTCCAGCTGCTCATAGTTGTCCATAACCGGGGACACGGCTAAGATCTTAGTTTGTTGACTCTGCAGAGGTTGTGCACTTTCACCCTTTGTCTTCAATTAGCCCAAACATCCTATACACCCGGAGTGCATCATGGAAAGGAGAGAATTGAGACGAGATCTTTCAGAAGAAGAAGTCCAAACCCACCGGCAAGACCGCTCCACCTATAATTTTGCTACATCTGCTAGTCAAGCCTGGGCTGAACTCTCACAACTTAATTGATCAAGACAGAGCCCATATTGTCAAAAGGCTGCATGGGAAGCTACTAGATTTAGAGGGACATAGTAATCTCTTTGTTCCTGGGTGGCCATCCTCAAGTGACAACCTCAAGTGGAATAACCCTTGGACAAGGGCCCTGAGGCAACACTCAACATAAACCAGTCTTACCACTTCCACCCAGGTGATTCATTCATTAGTTATACTTAGAATTTTTCCTCACATCTAGTAAAACAAATTTTGTAGCATGGCTAAGCATCTAAATAAGCACCAAGGCATCAAAATAACAAGGTATAAGGATGGGTACACACTACTAGGATATAGCATAGCATAATATAACTTATTAAAATTCCTATCATGCATACTACTCAAAATAACTAATGCATATAGAAAATAATGGGTAGTTGATGATGTGTTACTTGCCTTGTTGAAGTTGGTGAAGATATCACACTCTCTTCACAAAAGATCGTTGCTCTCCGTACAATCTATTCATTGACAACACAAAACCAAATAAACAAGCATCCTAACAAACAAACATACATTTGTAGAAAACATACATAGCAACTAACATATCAAAAGGGGCTTAACCAAATTGGTTAGGACAAAGTATAGGTTTGAGTTGAAAGATTCATTCTCTAGTGGTCTCATTCTTGTTAAGGAAATTCCAATGGTTTACTTGGGAAGGACTAGGTTGAGTTTTTATAGAAAACTAACTTTATTATAACCATACTTGTCGAGGAAGTTCCAAGAGTTCACTAAGAATAAACATATTACTTCTTCAACTAAAGTAATACATGCAAACACTTGGTCATATTCACCTTCAAAAATATTTGAGTGACTATGTTAGTATTTTCCATTGTGGTTAGGGTAGGTCTACTAACTTCATCATCCAAGGGAAAATATTACTAAGTCTTGGGTTTTCCATTTGGGTCAATGGTTGGACAAAAAAAAATAACTTGTTATTCTTCAACTTGGTCTTGATAAATTCTTCAGGGCTTTAATTCACTAATTGGTTTGGGTATGGGATGGGTGCAAATACCACTAAGTCAAATTGGAAAGAAAATAAGAAGAAGGATAGAAAGAGAGGGGGAGATGTTTTCTTCTAAATTTCTTCACACTTGTACTTCTTGAGTTTTCTTCTAGGTGTGGATTCCAAGTCTTTTCTTCAAAACTTCTTCATTGATCTTACTTGTAGCTCTTCATGTTTCCACTAAGTTGAAAGTGAAGAACCTTCTATTTCGTTTTCCATTTGCTAACTTGATGGATTCTTGAAGCAAGAATAGGGGGATGGAGGACTAGATAGAAAACTATGGTACTAGTGTTTGAGGTTCACTACTTGATCTTTTATATGGTTAGCATATACTAGGGACTTGGTTTTGGATTCAAAATGGCCACAACATCAAAGATAATAAAATAGAAATAAATTCTAGGGCATGATAATATGGGTGGATTACTATGTTAGGTTTTTGGTCAAAAACACATGGTCATGGTCCAAGGGTGTTCAAAATGGTTAGGCACTAATGCCTTTGGTTCAAGGTTATCAAATGGAGCAATTTTGCAAAAGGAACTATATTGAAATTATTTACAGAATTAAATCTATGTCAAAATTACTCAAATATTCCAATTAATTCTAAATTCAATTTTAATTTGATCAAAAATTATTTTGGGACAGGGGATATGAAAGTACACATCCTAAGGTTTCCAAATATATTTTATTTAGAATTTTTGGATTTGTAGAATTTGAATCATGCCAAATTTCATCAAATAACCATATTTGAATTTGAACAGATTTAAGTTTTTCAAATTTAAATTTGGCGAGTGCCAAAAGTTTTTAGATGTCAAGGGCTTTTCAAAAAGTCCAAGATTGCTAAATTTGGCTAAATGGTTGAAAAGATATGATGATTTGAAGTTGCAGGGGCTTTTCTGCAAAATTTACTATTCTATTTTTATTCGGAAACAAATCCAGAGGCAGGCTGGGCCGAGAAATGGCTATTTGCCGCCCGGTGCGACAGATAAGAGGTGGGCTTGGGCCGGCTGTGCGCTGCACTGAGCAACCGATAAGATCATAACGCGCGGGCTTACTTGGCGAGCTCTGATTGGCTGATACCCCTACGATAAGTGATCTAATCGTGGCCCTTCGTGGTAGATCGAACGGACAGGGACAAAAGGGCTCTCACCTCGCCGGCGTGGGTCACCGGAAATGGAGACGACGGCGACCGGCGACGCAGCTGTTTCACCGCGACGATGCTCCGGCTTGTTTTCGGGCACGGGGAATGCGTCCAGAGGGTCAGCTCGGCGCGGCGAACACGATGATGCCCTCAGCGACGTCTCTGGTGGCCTCCCGCTATGGCGCGGCATGGATCCGAGGTGGGGCAACTCTGGCGAGCACGAAAGTGCATGGCGGCGACGAATCTGCGGAGGAAAAGGTGAGGGGAGGGGTCAGTGGGGAGCTCATGGCCACGGGGAAATTGGAGGACCATAGAGGGGCGGCGAATACTCACCGATGTGGCCGGAAACAATAAAAAACGGCGGAGGCCCGTACGGACTCCGGCGAGCGATTTCTCCGGCCTTGTGGCTTTATACACTTGGAATCCAAAGGGGAAATGCGGAGGGAGAAGTGGGCTATAAGGATCAGTAAACGGCTCTGCAATTGATGGATGGTAACGCCCGAATCAAGAGGATTAAATCCTCCTTTATTCGGAAGAAACGGATGCAGGAGGTTGATGACGATGATGACGTCATCCTGACGTCATCCATATTTTTTCTTTTTCTTTTAATTCCTGTTTTTAATATCTTTAGTTTTAATTATCCAATTGACCTCAAATTAATTTCTAAAAATTTGTAAAAATAATATCTTTATGTTTATAACATTTTTATAAACATTTCAACACATTTCACTTTTTATATTTTTGAAAATATAAATAAATCATTAAAAGTGATAAATGTACATTTTAAATTATAAAAATAATAATATGAGTTTTTGATTAAATAAAATTTCAGAGACATTAAACATGTCAAGTACTATTTTTGAAAGTCATTTCACATCACTTTTATATTTTATAAATTTAAGATTTCAGTGATTTACTAATAGTAACTTTATTCCATTTTAAAATTTAGAAAATAATAAATTGATGTTATTGTCTAAATAAAATCCCAGAGACATTTTACAAGTCATATATTATTTTTGGAAAGCCATTTTTAAACCACTTTCACATTTTATAATTTTAGGAGTTGAAGGATCTACTAATAGTAACTTAATGCTATTTAATTAGTTCATATCAATTAATTATTATTGTTGATCAATAAAATTTAGAATAAAACCATAAGTCATAATATTGTTTTCAAAACCTTTTGTTATGTTATTTTCAAAGCAATGCTTTTCATTTTCACTCCTTCATGTTTAAAACTTGGAATAACAACTAAAAGTTATTATTAAAACATTTTATTCTCATCAAATATTTTTGAGGCTTAGGACTTTATTAAAGGTTATAAATCTTTTATTGTTGTTGCCATAAAATAATTTCAAGGTAATATTTGAATTGAAAACCTTTTATGTAATAAAGTTTGCTAAAGATAAAATGGTTTTCTTTATGTGAGAAAATTCATTTGAGAGGGTTTTAGGGTTTATGGAATAGAGGTATATTGGATTTTCATTTCCAAAACATTAGAACATGTATTGTTTTCTTTTGTTTCTTGCATCTCATTTGGTTTTTGGTGACTTGCATAACATGAAAACAAAAATTTTCAATTTTTAGTGATTTTTGCATTTTCCAAAAATCAGGGATGTTACATTGGTCGAGTCCAAACTTTAAGTTACTGAGTCCTAGTCGGTTTGGGTCAGGTGTGCTTGCGCAATTGCATTGTGGCCGCATCCCTTCCCCTCATATATACCTCTAACCTGCGAGTTGGGAGGGTTAGACTACGTTATACATTAAACCCTAGAACCTCTTGTTGATTGCTTGTAAGTGTTCATATGGAAGTAATACATCTACAAGTTTTGCGTGCTATCTGCTGTTCCACTGGGAATTAGTCGATACAGGACCACTAGTAGTCGGTGGATACTCGTGCAAGTGTGTGGATTTGCGAATATCCAAGGGGATTGATTGCTGCTGCAATTGGCATCAGGAATTAGCCGGAAAGTTCGTGGAGAGACACAAGTTATCAAACCATTGTTATCGTGTGAGTTCACTGAGAAGATTGGGCCACCCCTTATCACACAACTTTAACTGTATTCAATTTTTTCATCTGAGGTCATCCGAACGCCGGATTTATGCGTTGAATACGGGTTGCACGTTGTCTTGACAAAGGTGCCAGACTGTGTGGAAACTTTTGTGTCGGACTGTAGGCTTATTTCTTCCCAAAATCCGCTAAATTTAAAGGGGCTACAAAAGGGGATTCGTCCCCAAAGGTTTTACAATGTTCTTGAGCACGAAATTCCCGGACCCTTTTACCTTAAAAAATTGCTCCCTCTCTGTCCCACCTATGATTCTTGCATCTTTTTGAGGGATTAGGGAGAGTAGATATAGATATATATTTTCATAAATCCATGCATAACACTAGTGAGTGGAACCCATTGTTTCTAGATATTGGAATCATTAGTTGGTTTCCATCATTGTTCTTCCTCACATATTTCTCCCTAGCATTCGTTGCTTTAGTGGAATATGAGAGAGCATGATTTGAGCATTTTCTGTGTTCTTTCTTTGCATTGGTTGCAGGTTTGATGATAAGGGGTGGCCCAATCTTCTCAGTGAACTCACAGATAACTTCAATATGATAACTAGTGCGCCACTAAGAACTCTCCCGGCTGATCCCTGATGCCAATGCAAAAGATAGCAACGCCAAGGATATTCTCAACTCCACACTCTTGCACAAGTAATCCACCGACTACAAGTGGTCCTGTACCTTCTTATTCCCAGTGGAACAGCAGGTAACACGTAAAGTTTGCAGATGAACTTCCAGATGAAGGCTTACAAGCTGTTTCAATCTAGAGGTCTAGGGTTTATGTTTTAACGTAGTCTAAGGAGCTATGACTCGAATCCCACCTATTTAAGATAGGAGGGTGCGGACACAAGGGGGTTCCCTTGCGCAAGCACAACCTAATTGGACTATGACTCATGGTTTGGGTTGGACACAAACCCAAACCGACCAACACTAGATACAAACCTACCCCATAGGGGGATGCGGCCAATATTGGTATACAAACCAATCCTAAAACTACTAGGACTCTATATGGCGCATAGATCCTCTTTGTGGGCGCCCTCCTATTGTCCTCTCCATCAATGAGTGTGGAATAACACATTGGCAATTTTTTTCCACACTAAGTGCATTTGACCTTGTGGAGGCACCATCCCCTTGTCATCATTATTTCTTGTTTTCACCATGCTAGTACTTGTACTCCATTTCCTCTTCTAGTCCATCTTCTTCCATCTGTATCTCCTCTTCATGATCTCCTCCATTTATGTTTGTGTTATCAATAAACCTGAGAATACATAAGTGCATGGATTTAGGTAGTATAAAGTTCTCATAATTATAAACATTATACTCAAGTAGGAGTGATTCATCTGTTCTTGTAATAGCTTGGTTCTTGATCTTGTCATTGGAGCAATCCTTACTTAATTAGCTTGTATTGGAGCATCCTCATGTGTAACAATAGGTGAAGAGCTAGGGATGTCCTCATCATCCTCCCCCTCTTGAAAAGGCATCGACCTCGATGCTAAATCATCTCCATGGTAAGGTGTCAAATCAGCCACATTAAAAGAATTGCTAACACCAAACTCATCGATTGGGAGGTCAATCTTGTATGCATTATCATTGATCCTTGAAATAACTCTATAAGGACCAACACCTCTAGGCATCAATTTTGATTTTCTCAATGCGGGAAATCTATATTTTCTAAAGTGCACCCACACCATATCTCCTGGCCAAAATATAACTTCCTTTTCTCTTCTTGTTTACTCTTTCAGCCACATGTCTTCCTTTCTTCTCAATTGCCTCTTTTTTTCTCATGAATCTTCTTCACAAAATCATCCCTCTTTGGTGCCTCCATATTAATTCTCTCTTGTGTAGGAAGTGGTAATAAATCAAGAGGAGTAATAGGCTTGAAACCATAAACCACCTCAAAAGGACATAATTGAGTAGTTGAATGCACATCTCTATTATATGCAAATTACACATGGGGCAAACACTCCTCCCACTCCTTCAAATTCTTCTTGATCATGCTTCTCAATAATGTGGACAATGTCCTGTTGACCACCTCGGTTTGACCATCAGTTTGGGGGTGACAAGTAGTGGAAAATAATAATTTGGTTCCAAGCTTCCCCCATAGTGTCTTTCAAAAGTAACTCATGAACTTGACATCTCTATCTGAAACAATTGTTCTTGGCACTCCATGTAATCTCACAATTTCTCTAAAGAATAAATTTGCAATGTGAGAACCATCATCACTCTTGTGGCAAGCAATGAAGTTAGCCATCTTTGAAAATCTGTTCACAACCACAAAGATAGAGTCATGTCCTCTTTTTGTCCTTGGCAATCCCAACACAAAATCCATACTTATATCCTCCCATGGGGTACTAGGTGATGGCAATGGAGTGTACAACCCGTGGGGCTTCAACTTGGACTTGGACTTGTTGCAAGTAATGCATCTTTGCACCAATCTATACACATCTCTTCTCATATGTGCCCAATAGAAATTTTCAGCCCACATAAGCAATGTCTTCTCTCTTCCAAAGTGTCCCATCAATCCTCCACTATGAGATTCCTGTATTAAGAACAAATGCAAAGAACACTCGGGAATACATAATTTGTTAGCTCTAAACAAGTATCCATCATGTATATGAAATTTATCCCATGCCTTAGCATTAGTACATGTATTAAATGGCATAGAAAATTCATTATCTTCATCATATAAATCTCTAATACCCTCCAAACCCGAAACCTCAATCTCCAAATTTGAGAGTAAAATATTCTTTCTTGACAAAGCATCAGCAACTACATTTTCCAATCCTTTTTATGTTTAATTATGTATGGAAAAGATTCAATAAACTCAACCCATTTGGCATGTCTTTTATTCAAATTTGTTTGGCACTTTAAGAAATTTAATGCCTCATGATCACTATGTATAATAAATTCCTTAGGCCATAAATAATGTTTCCACACCTCTAAAACTCTCACAAGTGCATATAATTCTTTATCATAAATAGAATAATTTAATTGTGCACCATTTATTTTTTCAGAAAAATAGGCAATATGTTTCTTTTCTTGCATTAACACACCTCCAATACCTATGCCACTAGCATCACACTCAATCTCAATTTTTTTTATCAAAATTTGGTAGCATTAATAGTGGGGCCGAAATCAACTTCTCTTTCAAAGTATCAAAAGCAATGTCTTGAAAAACACCCCACTCAAAATCAATTCCCTTTTTAGTTATATCATTTAATGGAGCAGCAATAGTACTAAAATTAGGCACAAATCTTGTATAGAAACTAGCAAGCCCATTAAAACTTCTAACTTGACTCACATTAGTTGGAATTGGCCAATTTCGAATTGCTTCAATTTTTGATGTATCAACTTCAATCCCATGTTTATAAACTACATATCCCAAAAAGATGACCTTATCTTTGCAAAAAGTGCACTTCTCAAGATTACCATACAATTTATTTTCTCTTAGCACTTGCAAAACTTGTCTAATATGATTAATATGATCATGTTCATTGTGGCTATATATGAGAATATAATCAAAATAAACTACCACAAATCTACCAATAAAATCTCTCAAAATATGGTTCATTAGTCTCATGAAAGTACTAGGTGCATTAGTTAAACCAAAAGGCATAACTAACCATTCATATAAACGAAATTTTGTTTTAAATGCAGTTTTCCATTCATCTCCCTCTTTCATTCTTATTTGATGGTATCCACTACGCAAATCAATTTTAGAGAAAAGAGTAGAGCCACTTAATTCATCTAACATGTCATCTAAACGTGGTATAGGATGACGATAACGAATAGTGATGTTATTAATTGCTCTACAATCTACACACATGCACCAAGTACCATCTTTCTTAGGAACCAAAATAACGGGAACGGCACAAGGAGAAAGACTAACTCGAATATAAAGTTTTATCTAGTAGCTCTTATACTTGCCTTTGTATCTCCTTTGTTTATTGTGGATTGGTTCTATAAGGGGCTCGGTTTGGCAAAGATGCTCCAGGAATTAAATCAATTTGATGCTCAATCCCTCTCAATGGTGGCAATCCCGAGGGAATATCTCCTGGAAAAACATCATCAAAATCCTGCAACACATGAGAAACACCAAGAGGATTAGGGGTCATGTCATTAGAAACCAAAATCTCTCCCTTGTGAATAAGCACAATAGGGACTAATGTAGGATCATCCCTAAATTCCCTCAAATCCTCTTTAGAGGCCAACATGCATAATAGGCTCTCTCTTTTATTGTTATTTTTACCACTCGAAATAGGTTGACTACCACTCCCCAAAGCTTGTGAATTTTGTTTTCCCTCATCCCTCACTCTCTTTTTCAACTCTCATCTCTATTTTGGATTCGGACTCATTTACAATTTGTTGTGGAGTCATAGGCCTCAAAATAATAGTCTTCCCATGATGATGCAACTCATAAGTATTTGCTCTTCCTTCATGCTTCACACTTCTATCAAACTGCCAAGGTCTTCCCAATAATAAGTGGCAAACTGTCATGGGAACCACATCAAACTCAATAGTATCCTTATAAGGACCAATCTGAAATTCCACACGCACCATATGGGTCACCTTCATTTGTCCCGAGCTACTCAACCATTGTATATGATAAGGACAAGGGTGTGGTAAATATTTCAGATTCAGCTTTGCACATAGATCTTTGCTAGCCAAATTCCTGCAACTCCCTCCATCAATTATGACTTTCCAAGCCATATTAGGACCAATAACAGCCTTTGTTTGAAACAAATTGTACCTTTGATTTTCAGGACTAGGAATAACACTCAATGATTTTTGTGTGCAAATAATAGATGGCATAGTTGTAGCATAGGCATCCAATGGAGTATCACTCAAATAGCCATCATCATCATCATTATCATTAGGATCAACATCATCACCTGTCTCATACTCATCATTAATAATCATCACCTTTGTATTTGGACAATCCCTCTTGAAGTTCCCCTTTCCTCCACATGTATGACATGTAATATCTCTATTTCTTGTTGTGGAAGCACTTGAACCCGTGGCACTTACAACTGGTTGTGATGATTTCTTTGCAATAGAGGCACTAGGCTTGGCCTTGGATGATGAAACACCACAGCTAAGAGATGGAGGAGGTGGTGTACTAGGCATAGTAGATGATATCATGGGAAATCTACTCCTTGTCCTTGCTGTAATTTTAGCCTCCTCATTGATGTGTGATTCGGCCTCCCTAGCATGATGTAATAATTCATGCATATAATGATATTGGTGATGCCTAACAATGCCCTTGATTTTGATAATTCAAACCTGAAAGAAACCTTTGCATTGTTTGCTCCAATTGCTCTCTCACACGTGTCCTTTGCATGATCAATTCCATCTCTTGATAATAAGCATCAACAGTCATAGTACCTTGCCTCAATTGTTGCAATTGATCAAATTGTTGCCTTATGTAATTTGGTGGAACAAATCTGATGAGGACATCCCTAGTACATTACCACCTAAACAAGATGAAGTGAGACTTGGACCAATGACAAGATCAAGGACCAAGCTACTAGAACAACAGGTGAATTCAATCCTTATTGATTATGCTATTCTTGATTATGAGAAGTTTATACTACCTAAGTCTATGCATTTATGTATTCTCAGGTTTATTGATAACACAAGCATGAATGGAGATCATGGAGAGGAGATACACATGGATGGAGATGGGCTAGAAGAGGAGATGGATATCAAGTGCTAGCATGGTGAAAACAACAAATAACAAATGTTATGATGGCAAGGGGATAGTGCCTCCACAAGGTCAAATGCACTTAGTGTGGAAAACATTGCCAATATGTTATTTCCACACTCATTGATGGACAAGCAAGAGGAGGGCGCCCACAAAGGACATCTATGCGCCATAATGAGTCCTAATAGTAGTAGGTTTGGTTTGTATACCAATTGTGGCCGCATCCCACTTAATTGGGTCGGTTTGTATCTCTCTTTGAGTCCTAATTGGACTCCTAGTCCTAGTAGGAGTCCTAGTCCTAGTAGGGAGAGGGTTGCTTGCGCAAGGCCCCCTTGTGGCCGCACCCCTCCACCTATATATGTCCTCCACCTGCGTGTGGATTAGACAGAACCAGTTTAAACCAAAACCAACAAACCCTAGCCTCTAGATTGTATTGCTTTGTAAGCATTCATCTTGAAGTTTACCAATTGCAAAGTTGCGTGATATCTTTTTATTCCATCTGGGAATAGGGGGATACAGAACCACTTGTGATCTTTGCTTACTTGTGCAAGAGTGTGTAGTTGAGAATATCCAAAGAGCTTGATTTTTGTTGCATTGGCAATAGGGGTCAGCTGAGTGAGAGGTCTCAGTGTAGCACTAGTTATCCACATATATCAGAAAATACAAAAAGAGAGAGAAGCTCATTCAGAAGATTGGGCCACCCCATATCATCTTGGTATCAGATTCTCAGGTTTACTCGGTGAGCAAAGTTATCTTTACTTTTAGTTGTTTTTATTCCTATCCAGAAAAAGCCAAAAATATTAGGTTAGATTTGCCAGAGACTAGATCAACACCAAATTGTTACTCTAATTGCTGTTTATTGTTGATTTGTGTATCTATTTTTTCTGTTTTTAGGGTTCATCTATCTATCTTTTGTTTCCATCAATATCAAAAATCTCATCAAAAAATAGTGTGTGGTTATCTCTCGGGAAAGTCTAGACCTACATCTTGTTTGCAAGGTGATCTAGTTTTTCGAGTTCTATATTGTTGCGGGATAGATTGGTTTTATTTGTGCTTGGGTTCCTAGCCAAACTCGGATTGCAATCCACTTCCTACCGTGGCAGAAAAATCCACCGGTTCCCTGCCGTATCCACTTCCTAGTCCAACTCGGACTCGCTGCCGTGGGGTGCAAAAGCGTGCAAAACGCTGCCGCCGCTGTCGTGGTTCTAGCCCGACTCGGATTCTACCCCACCATATACGCGCCACCCGCACCCACCCGCAACACACCAACGCCACACCCGCGCCCACCCGCAGTCCACCGCAACACAGCCGCGCAACACACTGGCGTGAGCTCTGCCACGAGCCGTTTTTCGCGTGTTTTTCCTGCCGTACGCCTGCCGTGAACCTGTTTCGCTGTCGTGGGCTAGCGTTTGCTGCCGTGAGCTCGTTTTGTCTGCCGTGGGCTTGTTTTCTCTGCCGTGAGCTATAGTTGCTGCCGTGAGTTGTTTCCAACATCTGTTTTCTTTAGATTTCTTTTGTTTTACTCCTTGTTATCCCTAGGATTCTTGTCTGATCTTTGTTAAGCCCTAGCTACAGCCATTCTACAGCTATATTTAGGTTCCAAAACCCAAAGACTAGCTATTTTATTGCTCTAACAGGCTGCTCATTTGATCAAATCTGTCCACTATTTTTGTTTTCCATCTACTTATTGCTCCTAGTTGATTCAAAGGCTATTGAAAAAATCAAAAAAATAGAGAAAAAGGAAAAAGTATAAAAAAATAGAAAGAAAGAAAAATTCAAAAGAGGCCATGCTACTTATCACTAGTGGAAGCTATTTCATATTGGAAATTTTGTGGACATATTGAGCAATCTTGTGCCTGTTTCATTGAGTATTTGCTAGTGTCTTTCTAGTGCTTGCAAAATCTCTACCATATATTTGCTAAGCCACAATTGTCTCCAAGTGTGAGTGTGTTTTTCCTTAGTAATTTTTATCACATTAAGCAGTGCATTGGAGTTATTATTTTGGTGTTGTTAGGATTCCAACCAAGCCCCACCAAAAACCCTGTTTGCATTGTGATACTTGATAGCTTGGATATTCTCTTCTCACACCAAAGCACATTATTCATTGCTCCTTGTTGGTAAATTGATCTTTTTCTCTCTTGGAACATCAAGTGAAGCCATCTTTGCTTGGTTTTGAGTGAGTTGAGAGAGGCACCACAAACCCATTGATTATTTTGTTACTAACAAGTTAATCATGAGTTTCTCTAGTGATGTTGATGTGCAGGGAAAGAAGAAACCCGAGGATGTTGTCCAATGGAATGAGTATGAGGCATTGAGAGATCATATGTACAAAAGAATTTCTGATGTGGTTGAAAAAAGTGATGACCTCTTGAGAGAAGAAATGACTACCCTTGATTTGAAGATAGAAGCTTGTGCATCTCAAGAATCTGTCAATGAGATTAAGGACATTGACACAACAAGTGGCTACAATTGCCAATATAGTGGAACAATTTCAACAAAGACCTCAAGCTATTGCTCAAATTGATGATGGGAGAGGAAATATTAATGGAGGCCGTGGAGATGTGGCAAGAAGAGTACCATTGGAAAATAATAGAGAAAATGATGGCTTGGGAAAACCAAAATTCTCTATTCCTAGTCTTGCTTGTGATTCAGAAGATGTGGAAGAGTACTTGATGTGGGAGCTAAAAATTGAGAAATTATGGAGACTCCATGAGTACCCCGAGGAGAGGAAAGTGAACCTTGCATCTTCTTCATTTGATGGCTATGCTCTTTTGTGGTGGGATGGCATTACAAAAGATAGAGAAGAAAAAGAAGAAGAGGAGGTGAACACATGGAGAGAGATGAAGCAATTGTTAAGAGAAAGATTTGTTCCCAAGAATTATATTAGAACTCTCTATGACAAATTGCAACAATTGAAGCAAGGATCCAAGACAGTTGATGCCTATTACAAGGAGATGGAATTGATCATTCAAAGGGCTCGGATTAGAGAGGCTCCTGAACAAACAATGCAAAGATTCTTGAGTGGATTGCAATTCAAAGTGAGAAGCATTGTGAGGCATGTTCCTTATAACAATATGAGTGAATTACTACATCAAGCAAGGGAGGCCGAAAAGAGATTGCAAGAAGAGCTACAAGTGAGTTCAAGGAGAAGTTTTCCTTCACAAAAATCCAATTTTTTATCACCTACACCTCCAACTACTACTACTCGTGGGACTCCTAGTTCCAAACCCGAGCTAAATTCAACAAATTCCAAGAAACCTACTACATCTACTTCGGGTTCTAGTGGTACTACACCTCCTACAAGGAATAGAGACATGGCTTGCCATACTTGTGGAGGAAAAGGTCACTTTAAGAGGGATTTCCCAAACAAGAAAATTATGCTCCTCAATGCTAATGATGAATATGAGACTGGAGATGATGTTGATCCCAATGAGGAGGATGCATATGATGATGATGATGATGATGATGGTCCTATTGATGCCTATGCTACAAATTATCCAACTATTGTTTACACCAAAGCATTGAGTATTGTTCCTAGCAATGATGAGGGCCAAAGATGCAATTTATTTCAAACCAAGGCAATTGTTGGTCCTAATATGGCTTGCAAGGTGATCATTGATGGAGGGAGTTGAATAAATTTAGCAAGCAAGGAGTTATGTGCAAAGCTATGGTTGAGATATATTCCACACCCACATCCATATTATATCCAATGGCTCAATGAGAAGGAGGAAATAAGAGTATGCCAAATTGTGAGAGTGGAGTTCCAAATTGGACCATACAAGGATACTATTGAATGTGATATTGTTCCCATGTCGGTTTGCCACCTATTACTTGGAAGGCCATGGCAATTTGATAGAAAGGTGCTACACAATGGGAGAGCAAACACTTACCAATTGAATTGGAACAATAAGGACATCATATTGAGGCCTATGACACCCCAACAAATAGTGAATGAATCAAGGCAAAAAGTGGAAGTGAATGTTGAGAAGGAGAGAGAGAGGGAAAATATGAGTGAAAACAATACTTCCATGGGGAAAACAAACCTAGGCCGAGTGGTAAAAGTAAGGGAGTGAGCCTTTTGACAATGTTAGCCACCAAAGAAGATTTGAGAGAGTTTGAGGATGATCCTAGCCTACTACCTATAGTGTTCATGCACAAGGGGGAAATTTTGGTTTCTAATGACATGACTCCTCTTTCTATTGGTGTTTCTAATGTTTTGTAGCAATTTGATGATGTTTTTCCAGAAGAAGTGCCCTCGGGATTGCCACCATTGAGAGGGATTGAGCATCAAATTGATTTAATTCCTGGATCTTCATTACCAAACCGAGCTCCCTATAGGACAAATCCCCAAGAGACAAAGGAAATTCAGAAACAAGTACAAGATCTTCTTGATAAAGGTTACATTCGAATAAGCTTATCTCCTTGTGTTGTTCCTGTCATATTAGTTCCTAAGAAAGATGGTACTTGGCGCATGTGTGTAGATTGTAGAGCAATTAACAATATCACTATCCGTTATAGTCATCCTATACCACGTTTGGAAGACATGTTAGATGAATTAAGTGGTAGTGTTGTTTTCTCTAAAATTGGTTTGCGTAGTGGTTACCATCAAATAAGAATGAAAGAATGGGATGAGTGGAAAACAGCCTTTAAAACAAAATTTGGTTTATATGAGTGGTTAGTAATGCCTTTTGGATTAACTAATGCACCTAGTACTTTCATGAGATTAATGAACCATGTTTTGAGAGATTTTATTGGCAAATTTGTGGTTGTTTACTTTGATGATATTCTCATATATAGCCACAATGAACATGAACACATTGATCATATTAGACAAGTTTTGCATGTGCTAAGAGAAAATAAATTGTATGGAAATTGAGAGAAGTGCACTTTTTGCAAAGATAATGTCATATTTCTTGGTTATGTTGTCTCTAAACATGGGATAGAAGTTGATGAATCTAAAATTGAATCAATTAAAAATTGGCCAATTCCCATGAATGTGAGTCAAGTAAGAAGTTTTAATGGACTAGCTGGATTTTATAGAAGATTTGTGAAAGATTTTAGTACTATTGCTGCCCCTTTAAATGATTTGACTAAGAAAGGTGTAAATTTCGAGTGGGGGGTTGCTCAAGATATTGCTTTTGATACTTTGAAAAATAAGTTGATTTCGGCTCCATTATTGATGCTACCAAATTTTAATAAACAATTTGAGATTGAATGTGATGCTAGTGGCATAGGTATTGGAGGAGTGTTAATGCAAGATAAGAAACCAATTTCTTATTTTTCTGAAAAATTACATGGAGCACAATTGAATTATTCTGTCTATGATAAAGAATTGTATGCACTTGTTAGAGTACTTGAGGTTTGGAAACATTATTTGTGGCCAAAGGAATTTATTATACATTCTGATCATGAGGCATTGAAATTTTTAAAGAATCAATCCAATCTTAATAAGAGACATGCTAAATGGGTAGAATTTATTGAATCTTTCCCATACATTATTAAACACAAGAAAGGATTAGATAATGTGGTAGCTGATGCTTTGCCTAGGAAAAATATGCTACTCACTAAATTGGATGTTCAAGTTTCGGGTTTGCAAGAATTAAAGCCACTATATGCACAAGATAAAGAATTTTCTACAACCTATAGTAAATGTTCTAATGTGAAGGCTTGGGATAAGTATCATATACATGATGGATTTTTGTTTAGAGCTAACAAACTATGTATTCCCGAGTGTTCTTTGCGTTTGATGTTATTACAGGAATCTCATAGTGGTGGATTGATGGATCACTTTGGACGAGAGAAAACATTGCTTATGTTGGCTGAAAATTTCTATTGGGCACATATGAGGAGATATGTATATAGATTTGTGCAAAGGTGTATTAAATGCAATAAAGCCAAGTCCAAATTGAAGCCCCATGGATTATATACTCCATTGCCAACACCAACTACACCATGGGAAGATATAAGCATGGATTTTGTGTTAGGCTTGCCAAGGACAAAGAGGGGACATGACTCAATTTTTGTGGTGGTGGATAGATTTTCCAAGATGTCACACTTCATTGCTTGCCACAAAAGTGATGATGCTTCCCACATTGCTACACTATTTTTCAAGGAGATAGTAAGACTACATGGAGTACCAAGGACAATTGTTTCGGATAGAGATGTGAAATTCATGAGTTACTTTTGGAAAACATTATGGGGGAAGCTTGGAACCAAATTGTTGTTTTGTACAACATGTCACCCTCAAACAGATGGACAAACCGAGGTGGTGAATAGAACTTTGTCCACATTGTTGAGAACTATGATCAAGAAGAATTTGAAGGAGTGGGAAGATTGTTTGACACATGTGGAGTTTGCCTACAATAGAGCTGTGCATTCAACTACTCAACTATGTCCTTTTGAGGTGGTATATGGATTTCGGCCTACTACACCACTTGATTTATTACCACTTCCTATTCAAGAGAGAATTAACATGGATGCATCCAAAAGGGCTGATTTTGTGAAAAAGATACATGAGAAAACTATGGATGCTATAGAGAAGAAAGGGAAGGATGTTGCTCAAAGGAGGAATCAAAAGAGAAAGGAAGTTATTTTTCAAGAGGGAGATTTGGTATGGGTACACTTTCGAAAGGATAGGCCCCAAGCTAAGGAAATCAAAATTATTGCCAAGAGGTGCTGGTCCTTACAAAGTGATTGCAAAAATAAATGACAATGCTTACAAGATAGATCTTCCAATTGATGAATTTGGAGTGAGTAATTCCTTCAATGTTGCTGATTTGACACCATATCATGGAGAGAACCTTGATGTGGACATCAAGGCTTTTCAAGGGGGGGGGGAGGATGATGAGGACATCCCTAGTACATTACCACCTAAACAAGATGAAGTGAGACTTGGACCAATGACAAGATCAAGGACCAAGCTACTAGAACAACAGGTGAATTCAATCCTTATTGATTATGCTATTCTTGATTATGAGAAGTTTATACTACCTAAGTCTATGCATTTATGTATTCTCAGGTTTATTGATAACACAAGCATGAATGGAGATCATGGAGAGGAGATACACATGGATGGAGATGGGCTAGAAGAGGAGATGGAGATCAAGTGCTAGCATGGTGAAAACAACAAATAACAAATGTTATGATGACAAGGGGATAGTGCCTCCACAAGGTCAAATGCACTTAGTGTGGAAAACATTGCCAATATGTTATTTCCACACTCATTGATGGACAAGCAAGAGGAGGGCGCCCACAAAGGACATCTATGCGCCATAATGAGTCCTAATAGTAGTAGGTTTGGTTTGTATACCAATTGTGGCCGCATCCCACTTAATTGGGTCGGTTTGTATCTCTCTTTGAGTCCTAGTTGGTCTCCTAGTCCTAGTAGGAGTCCTAGTCCTAGTAGGGAGAGGGTTGCTTGCGCAAGGCCCCCTTGTGGCCGCACCCCTCCACCTATATATGTCCTCCACCTGCGTGTGGATTAGACAGAACCAGTTTAAACCAAAACCAACAAACCCTAGCCTCTAGATTGTATTGCTGTGTAAGCATTCATCTTGAAGTTTACCAATTGCAAAGTTGTGTGATATCTTGTTATTCCATCTGGGAATAGGGGGATACAGGACCACTTGTGATCTTTGATTACTTGTGCAAGAGTGTGTAGCTGAGAATATCCAAAGAGCTTGATTGTTGTTGCATTGGCAACAGGGGTCAGCTGAGTGAGAGGTCTCAGTGTAGCACTAGTTATCCACATATATCAGAAAATACAAAAAGAGAGAGAAGCTCATTGAGAAGATTGGGCCACCCCATATCAAAATCTATCCCTCATGACTCTCTTCATGGTGTTCCAAGTGATAATCGGTAATTCACCATCTTCTTGCCTCTTTCTCACAGTAGTATCCCACCAACGAAGAGCATATCCATCAAACTCAAAAGAAGCCAATTTTATTTTTCTATCCTCAGTATACTCATGTAATCTCCATAGCTTCTCATTTTTCAGTTCCCATAGCAAATATTCCTCTACATCCATAGTGTCAAAGCTGAAAGATGGTATAGAAAATTTGGGATTACCCAAACCATCATCCTCTCTATGATTTTCAGGAGCAACATTGATGGGCACTCTCCTTGCACCCATATGGTGGGCTCGGCCTTGATATCCTCCTCGGCCTCTATCTCCTCTAGCTCCACGGCCATGAAAATTATCCACTTCTCCATTGGCTTCCAAGACATTATTAGAATCACTATGGACACTAGCATGATCATCATCAACAAGTGGTAATCTATCTTGAATCATTGTTTGAAGACCAGCAAGGGTAGTAGCCAATTGAGCAATAGAATCTTTGATTGTTTTCACTTCCCCATTGTTGGTTTCGGCCAACTTATGAGTGACCTCCATCTTGTTCTCCATAGCTTGGAGAGCATCATATAAAGGATCACATGCATCTTGCACAAATTGCTTGATTTCATTATGATTGTCTTTTATTTGTTTCGCCAATACATCCCTTAGAGCCTCATACTCCCTCCAATTAACTCCCTCCTTATGGTCCTTCTTTTGCTGCACTAGATCACCACTAGAAAGATCCATTAGTAGGTTAGTGAAATAGAAACAAGTATAGGTTGTGGTGTTCTCTCACAACTCACTCAAAAATCTAGCAAGACAATAGGCTATCCTACCGTTCGAAAGTGAATAGAAATACTTACCACAAGTAGAGGCAATTAATGTACTTTGATGTGAAGAAGAGAATACCCAGGTTTTTAACTCTCACACAAGCAAACAAGGTTATTTAGTGGGGCTTGGTATGGATACCTAACAATGACCAAAGTAACAATTCCTATTTGCTGTTTTGTGAAGATATAAAAATACCCAAGGAAACTCACACAATAATGGAGACAAATGTGGCAAAGAAAATATATGGATGAGATTTTGCAATGCACTAGAAAGTCACTAGCTAGGCTCTTAATTGACAGGCACAAGATTGCTCAATGAAAAAACCAAGTGTCACAATGGCAAGCTCAACTAGTAAACAATAGTATCAATATGGCCTCTTTGCGATTTTCTATTTTTCTCTCGTTTTTTTATACTTTTACTCTTTTTCTATTTTTTTTTGTATTTGTCCAATGGCCTAAAACACAACTAGGAGCAATATGAACCAATAAAAAAGTGAACACAATGGTGGTGATGAAAATGAGCAACCTGTCAGAGCACAAAATAGCTATACTTGTGGGCAAGTTCCTATTAATATGCTGTAGAAAGACTGTGGCTAGGTTCACAAGGTATGAATGTATTGTTCCTAATGAAGAAAACAGGAGAAAACAAAGAAAAACCAAAAAATTCTAGGTGAAAACTAGCTCTAAATAGTTCATGGCAGAGATTTTACACGGCGGCAGAGAAACAACGAAGTTTTTGTGCCGTGGCAGCACGCGCGCTCGCGGTACAGCGAATGGTAAGGGCGTTACGGTGAAATTCCTAGCGCGCGCGGGCAGCAACTCACGGCAGCAGCAGTACGGTGGCGGCAGCGGTTTGGGCAGATTTTGTGCCGCGGCAGTGCGCTGTGGGTGCGATAGTGTGCTGCGATGCGGGCGCGGGTGGTGGTTTTGTAAGCGCGCGGCGGTGGAATCCGAGAGCGAGTAGGGGGCGGCAGCGGGATCGGTACGGCAGAGAAAAGGAAATTTTCCTGCCGCGGTAGGAAATCGATGTGGACTCGGATTGGAGCAACAATGGCCAACTAAGAACGGATTTTTTTGTAGTTTTCGATATGATTTCGACCAGGGGAACAAAGAACCCTAAACCTAGCCGAAAGTGAGAAATCTAAACAGATAAAAAGTGACACGAAATCAAACACAAAAACAACACTAGTAATTGAAACTAAGGTGATTATCTAAGCTATGGCAATGAACTACACTATTTTTGTGGGGAAATTTTCTGGATAGGAAATAAAAACACTCAAACTAAAGGGAAATTTGATAGCTCACCGAGGCAACCTGTAAATCTGATACCAAGAGGATAAGGGGTGTCCCAATCTTCTCAGTAAACTCACAGATAACTTCAATATGATAACTAGTGCGCCACTAAGAACTCTCCCGGCTGATCCCTGATGCCAATGCAAAAGATAGCAACCCCAAGGATATTCTCAACTCCACACTCTTGCACAAGTAATCCACATACTACAAGTGGTCCTGTACCTTATTATTCCCAGTAGAACAGCAGGTAACACGTAAAGTTTGCAAATGAACTTCCAGATGAAGGCTTACAAGCTGTTTCAATCTAGAGGTCTAGGGTTTATGTTTTAACGTAGTCTAAGGAGCTATGACTCGAATCCCACCTATTTAAGATAGGGGGTGCGGAAACAAGGGGGTTCCCTTGCGCAAGCACAACCTAATTGTACTAGGACTCATGGTTTGGGTTGGACACAAACCCAAACCGACCAACACTAGATACAAACCGACCCCATAGGGGGGGGGTGCGGCCAATATTGGTATACAAACCAATCCTAAAACTACTAGGACTCTATATGGCGCATAGATCCTCTTTGTGGGCGCCCTCCTCTTGTCCTCTCCATCAATGAGTGTGGAATAACACATTGGCAATTGTTTTCCGCACTAAGTGCATTTGACCTTGTGGAGGCACCATCCCCTTGTCATCATTATTTCTTGTTTTCACCATGCTAGTACTTGTACTCCATCTCCTCTTCTAGTCCATCTTCTTCCATGTGTATCTCCTCTTCATGATCTCCTCCATTTATGTTTTTGTTATCAATAAACCTGAGAATACATAAGTGCATGGATTTAGGTAGTATAAAGTTCTCATAATTATAAACATTATGCTCAAGTAGGAGTGAATTCACCTGTTGTTGTAATAGCTTGGTTCTTGATCTTTTCATTGGACCAATCCTTACTTCATTATCTTGTATTGGAGCATCCTAATGTGTAAAAATAGGTGAAGAGCTAGGGATGTCCTCATCATTTGAGCTCTCTAATTCGATTTGTTCGAGTGAGAGACCGTGAGCTTGTTAACCTTGGAGGATATCCTGCTAAATGGTTTATCATTGTAACCGTGGTGACCCCTTCGTGGAAGATTGTGAAGAGGCACGGGTCTTCTGCTCCATGGGGATTGTGAAGTGGTATTGGAGCATAGTCCCGACACCCCGAGAAATCTCAGGTCCTCAGTAATCTCTCTGAATAATAATTCTATCACGTCAGAAACATCTGGATGATACCCGCTCTTTCTCTGGACCATCCAATGTGAACAAATGACTATGGCGACTTAACTGCGTGACCCCTACAGGTTCGATAAAAAGTAGACATGATTAGGAAACTCCTTTCCTAATCAATAATCAACATTGGGACCGTGGACGTCCAAATTGATTCCTACGAGTTATACGAAGAAAATTGTTAAATTTGTTGGTTTGTTAAGTATGTTCCCATTACATCGCGATACCAATCAGTACCTCGGGACGAGAAAATCTTTAATCACCTTCTCACATTATTCCCTATATCTATTATGATTCCTTTTACTCGTTACCGTGTCATAGTATCCCCATGACTAGTGTCATGTGCTTGTCTGCGCACACTTATTTACTGATACTATTTCACCGAGTGGATCCTGGATGTATCTCTCTGTTAACTAGAGGAGTAATTCCCAATCTTGAACTATCATAATGAATGGATACTTTCATGACCACCCAATGTTAGTCTTTTTTATCACCCAGTTTACCATGTGATACTTGACTATACCAAAATGATTCTTACGGTAAACATATTCTCATGGTCTAAGTAAGCAACCAAAACAACCATCTAATGACGATACTATTTACCAAACAAATCTCGTAGTATCTGAAATACTTGGGTATATCCAGCCACTATGTTGAAGCAACAAAGTGCCCTTGTTAACATTGACAAAACATTTGTCCATGACCAGGAAAAATATGGTCATCTAATATTAACAAATGTGTTTGTGAGACATGACAAAGGGTATAATATTGTGTTTATGTTTCTATATGTGCATATGGGTTTTCGTCTGAATTTCAAATTCAGTAACCATAGCAGTTATAGCATAAAAACATAAATACTTTATTCATAAAACAGATGTTATTATTGTCTCTTGGGCATACATCCAACAAGGTGGGACCTTTCCCTGGGTGGTCGTCGTGGAGAAAGATTTTGTTTACAAATATGTTTTCCAAAAATGACACATAGCCATCGGCTTCACCGGACAACGTTATAGTGCAACCACAATACCCCCACATGGGAAGGGGCTCTATTAGAAGCTTGTATTTGTTAGTATGAAGTTGCACTTATTTTCTATAGGGGGGATGTGGCCCCCGAACTGATTGTCGTATGAGGAAAAAGGCATACAAAAAATGTGGATTAGGTTACCACTAGGTGCAACGGCTAGGTCTCCTGCCATATCCTTATGAGATTAGGGGAAACCGGATACGACTAGATCATGTGGTGCTGAGGAGAACCAACCTAGTTCAAAGGTGCAAATTTTGTAATAACACAGACAAAAGGTCTTGACCAGAGTTCCGACAATTGCGTATTGTCGTCTAGCAATTCAGGGATGATCCCCGGCGGTGACGTTGTTTGTGTGGATAAAGTGCACCCCTCTGCAGAGATAGAACTATTCGAAACCAGCTGACGAAGACATAGATCTTGGACCCTGCGGGTAAGGACACCCCCTCTCGGGCCCAATGTCAAGGCCCAAGAAGAGGCGCCCTTGGAAGACTCCAGAAGGCCTACCAGAAGCCCACCCGCACCAAACTTGCGGGTTAAGTTAGGTAGTTTTGTAACCGACTTAAACTAGGGTTTGAATCCTCTCCGGGTAGGACTCGAGACCTGGCCATCTATATAAGGCCAGGAGAGCCCTCAGGGAGAGGACCAAGCAATACCGCACGACCAAAAAGCCTCGGAACTCGAGATCTACTCTCGATTCGAGCAACCTGTAACCGATCTAATCATCCAATACAGATCGACACGAGGCAGGAGTAAGGGTTTTACCTCTACGAGGGCCCCGAACCTGGGTAAATCTTGCCTTCTGTCTAGCCGACGATCTCACCAGCGCCCATGACTTCTCCTAATCGAAACCCGATAGGGTCACCTAAGGGACTTGTCGAGTCAGGGATTCGACAATTGGCGCCGTCTGTGGGAATCGCGGGCGCTGGATCACCGGCATCTTCGGCTTCATCGACATCCAACTCCCGTTGGAGACCAACGACTACGGCTCCGAACAATCCTATACGGATCGGATCTGTCGTGGTCACGCCTCACTCGCCGGAATCTCGCCCGGCGTTCGAGGAACTGGAAAAGAGCGTCACCCTGACGTTCGGGAGCTTCAACTTCATGGCAAACAGAGACGGGATCCTCCACTTCTCAGACGAATCTGAAACCGAATCTAGAACCGCCAACTCGCGCTTCCCTACAGGGAAAAGCGGCGAGTCCATCCGCTACAACGCAGTCGACTACCACACCCTCTCGACAGAGGAACCCTCTCGGGTGCGGAGAGCTTTTCGATCTACGCCTAGGACACACGGACCACAACTGGCCCAAGTCTGCATGGCAGGGTCGGAACAGCCCTCGGAAACTGAATATAGCGCGACTGAGCGCGATATAATCGGCGTTTCGCGGGAAGCCTGGAAAAGAGCCAAGGAATCCATGCGAAAGAGCCAGCCGCCTGCGGCGGGAGCCACGCAGGAAGACCTAACCGCCTACCACTATCACCTAGTGAGGGCGGCCTCAAACATCAAGGATGCCCGAGCGGATCTAGCCCGTCGCAGGAGAGCGGCGGATGAATCAAGCCAACGTCGAGCCGAGCTATCCCACGCACCTTCAGTCGGTACCCGACCTAGGGGGAAGGGACCCGCAGCGTCGACGAGGGACCATGAATCTATGGCTGGAACCAACAGGTCTACCACGTCTTCTTTCATGAGGGTCGACGACGATGGCAACGTCTACCCGCAAACCCCAGCCGCTGCGATCCTAGCCGCAGCAACCTACATGCAGATGAATCAGCCAACGGATAGCGACCCCCGGGTGGAACAATACAAGCACATTCGCAAAGGTCTAGGGCTGGCGGCCGCGAGGCTCGCCTCTCACGATCGCAAAGAACAATTGGAGAAGGAGCGACTGGAGAAGGAAAAGGACAAGGAAACGCCCCGCAGGCACAGAAGCTCTTCCCCGAGAAAAGACAAGTCGCCACGTCGTGGCCGAGGGAAAGAAGCCCGCCGCCGTGATGACAATCGAAGCAGCGGTGACGACAGCCCGAGAGATAAAAGCCCGCGACACCGCGGCAGCCGTTCACGCAAACGAAGCAAGGAACCACGGAAGAACTCCGATCGCGATCAACCCGGACGGGACGCGCGATCAGACATCGCGCAAAACAAAGTGGATAGAGCGAGGGCGTCAAGATATCACGATCGATCATCGTCCGGCTCTTCGGATGAAGAAACCTGCGGCGCACTATGTTTCGCCCGTAGCATCCGCGAGGCGCCCCTACCCAAGCGATTCAAGCTCAGCACGGAAGTGACGAAGTACGACGGCTCACTCGAGCCCTCTCAATGGTTGAGCGACTACCTGACGGCAGTGAAATGCCAACGTGGTAACAAGAACACGGCCATGCAATACCTCAATTTGCACCTAGCCGGAGCAGCTCGCAGCTGGCTGGAGAGGAGACCGCGATCTTGCTACGCATCGTGGGATGATTTGCACCGTGATTTCTGCAAAAACTTCCAGTCGACCTACAAGAGACCGGCTACAATCGAAGAACTACAAGCCTGCAAACAGAAAAGCGGTGAATCCACCCGAGAGTACATCCAGCGGTGGAACACGCTCAGGAACACCGCGGGGACAATCTCTGAAGAAGTGGCGATTGAGGCCTTCGCCAAAGGAGCAAGAAGAACCGCGTTTCGAGAAGAGCTCGGCAGAGCCGCGCCCAAAACCATCGGGGAACTCATGGTCATAGCCGAAAAATGGGCCAATGGAGAAGACGCAGTACGCAACGAAAGAGGATCATCACCTGCACACGAGGACGACCGCCACGGAAGAAGGAAGAGAAGAAAATATTACGACCACGATGATAGAGAAGAACTAGTGGCAGCAGAATTCACGCGAAGTCGCGACTCTGGTCGTCGCGGAAGTCGCGAATGGAAACCAAAAGTAGAAGAAAAATCACCCGAGGAAGATCTCGATGCGTACTGCTCGCTACATCTGTTCACAGACAAGCGCACGGGCAAAACTAAGGCAACACACCTTCTCAAGGATTGCCGAAAGTTCATCGAAATCTCGGACGCGCTCGCCAAGAAAAGATTCGCTTCCACCCAAAACTATCCACCACTACCAGGAGGCGGACAACAATTCCAGCTACCACCACCTCCACCTCCACCGACCAACCCAAACATGGCGCTCGCCGCATTGCCAGCGCCACCACAACAAAACACGGGAGCAAATACATACCCGACTCCGCACGGACAACTCCTCGGGATGATACAGAAGGTATGCCCCTCTCGCAGAGCTCAAAAGACTAACTCGAGACAAATATGCATGGCAGTGCAGACGCCACCAACAAAGCCCGAGTACCTGAAGATGGCCGATCAGCCAATCACGTTCTCGAAAGAAGACCACCCGCCACGAGTCTATCGGCCGGGACACGCCGCCCTCGTCATTCAAGCTCAAATTGGCAATTATGACATGGCCGGCGTGTTCATGGACGGTGGCAGCGGCATCAACATCATCTACGCGGATACACTCCGTCGAATGAACAAAAATCTGGACGGTCTAAGGGAATCAGAAACATCCTTCCACGGGATAGTCCCGGGCAAAGCAATCCGTCCACTCGGAACAATCAACCTAGAAGTTGTACTGGGCTCCCCACGCAACTACAGAAGGGAATTCCTGGACTTCGAAGTCGTCGACTGGCCCTCACAGTACCACGCCATTCTTGGTCGAACAGCGTTCGCCAGATTCATGGCCGTGCCACATTACGCATACTTGAAGCTCAAGCTACCTGGCGAATACGGTGTGATCACCATCGACGGAGACTTCCAGAAATCGGACAAGTGCGACATAGAATTTAATGAGATCGCAAAATCTTTCGGGATGCAAGAAGAACTTCAAGAGTTAGCAAAAACAACGGACCACTCCGTTATGCCCCTCACGAAGAAAAACGCACCCGAACTGGAATTCAGTGCCAACAGCGATACTCGCAAGCACCAAGTACACCCGACAGACTCCGCGAAGACGGCGATGGTTTCCACAACCCTCTCGCCAGCATAGGAAGGCGTGCTCGTCAAACTCCTCCGTGAGTACTGGGAGATTTTCGCCTGGCAGCCCTCAGATATGCCAGGAATACCCAGGGAGTTTGCCGAGCACTCACTCGAAGTCTTTCCTGACGCCAAACCTATCAAACAGACGACTCGACGATTTTCAGAACCTAAGCAGAAAGCGCTTGGAGAAGAAGTAAACAGATTGCTAGCCGCAAACTTCATCAGGGAGATCAAAATATCCACCTGGTTAGCAAACCCGGTGTTGGTCCCCAAGAAAAACACGGATATCCTTCGGGTATGCATCGACTACACGTCGCTAAATAAACACTGCCCCAAGGACAACTTTCCTCTACCACGAATCGACCAGATCGTGGACTCTACGGCAGGTTGCCAGCGTCTCTCCTTTCTAGACGCCTATTCAGGATATAATCAAATCCGCATGAAAAAGGAAGACGAGGAGAAGACGGCTTTCATCACACCACACGGTGTATACTGCTACACGACAATGCCCTTCGGGCTGAAGAACGCAGGCGCAACATATCAGCGCTGCATGCAAAGATGCCTCGCCAATCTCATTGGCAAAAACGTACAAGTGTACGTCGACGACATTGTCATCAAAACTCGAGTGGAGGACACACTCCTCGAGGATATTAAAGAAACATTCGACGCCCTTAACGCATATCGGATCAAGCTCAACCCGACCAAATGCGTTTTCGGTGTCCCCGCAGGCAAACTTCTCGGGTACCTGGTATCCGCCAGAGGCATCGAAGCCAACCCGGAGAAAATACAAGCCATATTGACTATGAAGGAGCCAACCAATCTACGCGGAGTACAGCAGCTCGCAGGACGACTAGCAGCCCTGAGCAGATTCATCGCAAGATTGGGAGAGCAGGCACTACCCTTCTACAAATTACTGAAGAAGACGGACAAATTCGAATGGACGCCCGAAGCCAAAAAAGCGTTCGCAGATCTGAAGCGGTCCTTGCAAAGCAGGCGCATCCTTGCGACACCGCAAGAAAGGGAGCCACTTTTCCTATACTTAGCCGCCACAAACCAAGTCATCAGCACATCGATCGTAGTCGAAAGACCTGAAGACGGCAAAGCATACGGAGTTCAAAGACCAATATATTACATCAGCGAAGTACTTTCGCCATGCAAACAACGCTACCCTCACTATCAGAAGCTCGCATACGGGGTTGTTCTCACAGCTCGAAAGCTCAAACATTATTTCCAGGAACACGCCATCACAGTGGTTAATGATGCGTCACTCGGGACAATCATGAACAACCCTATGGCATCCGGAAGAATAGCAAAGTGGAGCATCAAGCTGGGCGCCTGGGACATCACCTACGCTGGACGCAACGCAGTCAAATCACAAGTTCTCTTGGAATTCATCAGCGAATGGACAGAGCTGCAAACACCCGGGCCACCCGAGTATACGAGCAATTGGATAATGTACTTCGATGGATCCAAGAGAAACGAAGGAGCAGGAGCAGGAATCGTCCTCATCTCACCTAGCGGAGACAAACTGCAGTACATCTTGCGACTGGATTTTCCACCCGATGACCCAGCATCGAACAATGACGCAGAATATGAAGCACTATTGCACGGGATGAAGATGGCAATCGCCTGTGGAGCTACCCGATTAATGATCTACGGCGATTCCAACCTCATAGTGTAGCAAACAATGAAAGAATGCGACGCCATTGCCGAAAACATGGTTGCGTATCGCGACATGTATAACCTACTCGAAGGAAGCTTTAAAGGGTGCGAGCTAAAGCACATTGCAAGATCTAGCAACGAAGAAGCAGACAGACTGGCCAACATGGGTTCCACGAACACACCCATACCGCCAGGGATATATTTCGAGCGGATGTTTAAGAGATCGATCAAACTGAAGAAACCCGCAGAGCCACCCGCAGCAATGGAAACAGAGGTCATCCCGCAAATCGCGCTTCTCGAGCTTACTCATAACATATCACGGCAGGTTTTCCTGGTCGAACCAGTCTGGACGCAGAAATATCTCGACTACCTGCTAAACAAACAGCTCCCGGCCGATCCACGTGAGGCTCGACAGCTAATCAGGCGTAGCAAATCCTTTCGGGTGGTTAACGGAGAATTATACAAACAAAGCATCTCGGGAATACTTCAGCGTTGCATCGCACCCGAAGACGGCAAGGAATTACTTCAAGACATACATCAGGGTGATTGCGGACATCATGCTAGCTGGAAAGCGATATTGGGGAAAGCCTTTCGAGCAGGATTCTACTGGCTTACAGCAGCCACCGATGCAAAAAACCTGGTCGATAGATGGGACGCCTGCCAGCGATTCGCACCAAAGCCTCACGCACCCGCCACGGAGTTGCACATGATACCCATCGCCTGGCCCTTTGCACAATGGGGGCTAGACATGGTTGGACCATTACGCAGATCCACACCCGGTGGATATACACATCTGCTGGTCGCAGTCGACAAATTCACCAAATGGATAGAGGCAAGACCAGTAACTTCGGCTAGCGCCCAATGCGCCGTGGAGTTCCTTGATTCCATCATATGCAGATTTGGTGTGCCACACGACATCATTACAGATAACGGCACAAACTTTACGGCAAAGGAAACACAGCAGTTCTGCGAAGAGAAAGGCATCAATTTCAAGTTCGCTTCGGTTGCCCACCCGCAAACGAACGGACAAGTCGAAAGATCCAACGGCTTAGTTTCGGCTGGGATCAAGAAACGACTACTCGACCGTCTGCACCCCGCAGCAGGGCATTGGGCAGAGGAGCTACCCTCCGTACTCTGGAGCCTCCGGACAACCCCAAACAGGTCTACAAAATACACACCATTTTTTATGGTATACGGGGCGGAAGCAGTCCTTCCCGAGGAAGTTCGATTCAGCGCCCCACGGGTTGTGGCCTACAGCGAAGAAACCTCCAACAAAGCACTCGCAGCAGATATGGATGCACTCGACGAAATGCGGGACATCGCACTCGCAAGATCCGCAGTCTATCAACAATCGCTACGCAACTATCACAGCCGCCGCATACGCCATAGGTCATTCGTGGTAGGTGACTTAGTATTGCGGCTCAAGCAGAAGGAAGGACACAAACTCGAACCACCTTGGGAAGGACCCTTCATTGTACACGAAGTTATCCCAGGAGGAGCCTACAGGCTCAAAAATCCAGCGACCGGAGGAATCTATTCCAATCCATGGAATATTGCACAACTCCGCAAATTCTACCCCTAGGCTTACTTGTTTCTACAACAATAAGGCTATACTAGCCAATTTTGTAGCTCGAATACATGACTTCTCAGTCATTGCAATAAAATACATGATTTCCTCATCATATTTACCCGAAGCTTCTTGTTTACTCCATGCTAAAAGTCACAGGTACACACCCCATCGCATACACGGGGGCTACACCTAAGACCTTAGCATCCCAAAGAAATATCATCCAATACAAGGTTACACACCTTACAACGATTTTTACAAACTATAAACAGTTTACAGGATATTCACATCCGACAGATCAATCAAAACGCTGAGCATTCTCAGTCGCTAAGACCCTATCTACCTCTTCAGAGGTCATTCGAATAATCTTCTCGGCTGCAGGGCGTACAGCATCATAAAAAGGTGTGATGTCCTCGATTGCATAATCTGGGCGCCGAGCTGCGGAGTTCAAATCTATCTCAGGATGCCATATTCGGACAAAGGAGAGAGCAACAACCGCGCCGCACGTCATCTGTTTGCGTACGCACGTGCGAATCTCCCCTTCCCGACTAAACAGCCTGAGTAGATAGCTCCAGTCTTCGGGACCCCTTTCGAGTGGATAAAAAGCTGCATTCATCGCGATCAAGACCTCATGAAAAGAACCCACGAGAATTCTCGCCTGCAGCACTCGGAATTTCAAGGTGGCCATCACAAACCCTCGAGTGCGATCAGACCAGAAGTTATTCGCATGAGGTTTTGGGCTGTTAGCCTCTTGGTGAATGTGGTTTTCCACCCACTGCTTTTCCTCCCTGTCATTCGGTCTAACAACTGAAGGGCAGATGCACTTAATCAGCTGAAGAATACAAAAGGAGAAAAAAATGCACGGGGGCTGCACCACTTACATAGCAACTCCCTCGCAACTGAAGATAGCTCGTCCATCAGAAATTGCTCGCGCTCAGCCGCCAATTTCTGTTTGGATATCGCCACATCAGACACCCCGCGCAAAGCTTTCAGCCTACGCTCACCCTCCTGAACCTTATCACGAAGGCCAACAAAAGTGCCCACGGCGGCCACAAGTGGATTTACTGGATTACCACGTCCACCAGAAGTTTCCGCGGCAAACACAGTAGCCTGGAAGAAGCACAAGGAAAGAAGTGAGATGCCCTACTCGAGTGGTTTCTAGTCGCACATCTGACTAAACACGCTTGGGGGCTACTCCCATCGGGAGACAAAGGTACAAACAGGAAGAATAAAAACTCCAAAGGATAAATGCTTCGATCAAGGACAACAAAAGTACGGGAATCCATCCCAAGGTTCATTACATTCAAAGAAGGAAATAAAAAAACTACGAGGCTACATTGGTGCTCCCACTAGCAGCAGTCGACCCTCCCTTCTTCCGAGCAAAAATCTCAGAAAGCTTCCGAGCAAGAATGGCGGCTTGCTCGCCAAAACGAGAGAGCCGTACCTTTTTGCCCGTGGAAGGATCGACTGGAATGGATGAGTAAGCCTCCTCCAACCCTTCGACTCCGTGCGCCAGAGCAAATTGGATCGCAGTCTTCGCGCCAGCCTCCGATTGAGCGACTGCAAAGGCATCCAGAAGTTTTCCTTCTGAGAAGACCTTAAACATATCATCGAGCGCAGGTGCAGGAGTGGCGTTGGCGAGGAGGCGACCGTACAGTTGCCCCAGCACTTGGGTAGCATCACTGACCATGGAAGAAACTCCATCAGCGTGCCTTTTAAGCTGGGCAAGCGTATCGGTTACCACATCCACCCGCTGGAGTCCAGGGATTTCTAGAGGAACATCCAGAATACCTGCGAAGGGAGAAAATAATACTTAGCAAACTGCAGCCAAGTGAAGAATCAGAATCGCGAAATTCTAGCAAGCTTACCCGCGAAACGCTCAGCAAGGGGACGGAGGAACCCGACAAGCTCGTTGTCGGCCTTACTGCCGGTTTTCTCTAACTCCTTCAAGGACTTCCGCGCGTCCGCAAGCTGTCGACTGAAGTCTTCCGACTGCATACGGGAAGCCTCTAGCTCTTGTCGAATGGCCGTCAAGTCAGCTTCTCGAGCAGTTACCTGTTCAGAGAATTTGACCTTTTCGGATTCTGCAAATTCAATTCGAGCTGCAAAGAGACGCTTGTCAAAAACTCTAGAATAAATGGAGTGTGGAAGACAGGGAAACGATAGAGCTCACCCTTGAGAAGGTCGTTTTCAGTCCGGAGTCGGTTGCGGTCCGCTCGAAGAGACTTGCAATCCGATTCAGCGAGAACGACGCGGCGACCAATCGCCGCAAGAGAATCAACGAGTGACTGCAAAAGCGCGAAGACGGAAGAGTTAAAAGGATCAAATTTGAGCCTGTACCCGATTATTTACAATCGACTACAGCCTCGGGGGCTACTCCCATCGGGAGCACTGCCGTGCACCCGATAAAAATTAAAAGCATGAAGAGGAATTAAACTAGACTTTGAGCCTGTGGCCGATCGCATGCGATCGACTACAGCCTCGGGGGCTACTCCCATCGGGAGCACTGTCGTGCACCCGATAAAAATAAAACTATGGTTTCAAGACGGAAGACGAAGCTTACCTGGCCAGAGGCACGAGACAGCGCATCCGCAGAGCTATCCGTCACTTCCTTAGAAGCAGAAGCCCTGGCGGCAAAGCTTGGAGCTTCACGCACCATTGTCACGACCTCGGGGGCTGCTCTAGGGGAGTTTTGGACGGTGCCCGTGGTGGGAGTTTCACCCGCATCCTTGCCCTTATTCCTCTTCTCGGGAGGAACGGCCGCGACGTACCTGCGAGGACTGATCATCTGTAGACTGCACCGAAAGATAGAAACAATCGATATTGAAGCACAGAAAATGTTCGACCAAGATTAAGGAAAAAACACTTACTCGTCATCCTCGTCGTCATCCAGCAAGTCCGCGTTCCAAGCGGGCGTCATCACTGGGATCGAAGGGGAAGGAGCCAGGGAGCACAGTGGAGTCGCATGGATAGGAGCTTGACCGGGCGACGCTTCCAAAGATTTGTCTTTGGAGGTAGCTTCGTCCTCATCTACCCGACGACGTTTCGTCGGGGCGCCATTCGAGTCCGCAGCGTCATCCGAAGAATCGTGCTCTGAACTCGAAGAGGCATTGGCGACGCTGGTGTCAATCGGGCCGTCTTGATGGCTCGACACTTGTTCTGAGGCGGCTTCCCCCGTGGTTGGCGGGTAGCAGTCCGCCATGGCTAGGGTCTGCAAATGCAAGAAGAAGACAAGAAAAATCTTATCGACTAAGACTCTGAACGGAGAAAAGAGGAACAACTCAAAAACGAAAGAAGAGAAAGAAGCTAACCTCGGCTGGGGGAGGATTCGAGGCGGCGAAGGCTTCAACGGAGCAATCGGGGAACTTCTCTCCCACCTTCAGTCGGGTGATGCCTGCGATTTTCTTCTCGAATTCTACATTCGAAAGTTCTTCGCGGCTTACTCGACTGGGATCTTCCGAGCCCTGGTACTCCCACATGGCGGATGGCCTCTGTTGGAGTGGCTAGATCCTGCGCTTCAAGAAGATGCTCACCAAGTGCATCCCGTTGAGCACAACTCCCGCGGTCTGATCTCGAAGAGCAGCAACTCTCGCGATTAGAGGCGCAACAGTCTGGGTTTCTTCGGCTGACATCTTGTGCCCCCAAGACTTGCGCCTGGTCAAAACAGCGAACGGGTGGAATTCTACAATCCCACCCGAGCTGTTGTCGACGATGTAGAACCACCTTTTCCGCCAGCTCTGGGCGGAGTCGACGAAGTGCATGTTGAAGTAGCTGCTTTCTTGTCGAGCTTGGATCCCGAAGCCGCCGGTGCGAAGTGGTTCGCCAAGCTCGGACTCCACCCGCGACTTCTCGCGGAAGATCCGGACCTTGAAAAGCGCCTTCCACAGCGCCCAGTGCGGGCGAATGCCAAGATAGCACTCGCAGAACACGATGAAGCACGTGATGTGCTGCACCGCGTTCGGGGGGAGATCGTGAAGCTGTATGCCATAGGCACACAGCAACCCGAGGAAGAAGGGATGAAGGGGAAAAGAGAGGCCCCGAGTCACGTGGTCCACAAAGACCACGCGCTCGTTCGACTGGGGATTAGGTACCTCTTCCTTTTTCCCGAGGCGGACGCGCTTCTCCGCCTCCGCCGGCAGCAACCCCTCCCGCTGCATCTCCTTGATGCATTTTGCGGTGGTGTTGGGAGAACGCCAGTCGCCGGCGCGGGGCGCGGGTTGCGCGGAAGGTTCGCCGGACGCAGAAACGGCAGCGCCGCGCTTCTTTCCGCCAGCCATTGTTTGCAGCAAGAGCTCGAGCACTGGGAAGATGAAGATGGGCGCGAGGAAGAAGATGAAGACAGAGAGCGGGGAAAATTTTACTGCGGCGCTAACACCCCTATTTATACACGGGGCAAAGCAATCTCAGCCGTACGATGCGCTACGTGGCAACTATTACGGCTGCCACGCGTAAGGATGAAATGAAGCGGCGGTCCGCGCTGTTTCGTGCCACGATCTTAACAGAAGATCGTGCGCATTTACTGCGTGTTTCGCGTAAAAAACGGGAGCGACGTCTCGTTTCCCGGTCAAAAAGCTGACAAAGTGGGCCACCATCTGCTACCACTCCGTCACGTCCCATCGGGAGAAGAGGAGTGCGCCATGACGTCATGGCAGGCGTCATCCAAAATTGAGATCTTTTCGACTGGAAGTTCAAACGCGAAATTATCTTCGTACGAATATCAATTCCTTCGGATAAAAGCAACTTTTCCATGAACAGTTCATAAAGCAAGACCTCTTTGAACAGAGGAAAATACCCTATGCACGAAAACTCTTTCGTATGGGCACAGCATCCCGAACATGAAAACTCTTTCATGCGGACTTGGTTTTTCCCAACACGAAACTTCTTTCGTATGGAGTTCAAACAAATTCATCGGGTGGAAAAAACCTACCTCTCCTACACGTGATAATTATACATCATAAAAACCTGGATTGTTCAGCCGACTAGGCACATCTGGATGCCGTATTCTTCGAATACGAAGGTAAGACCCGGAAAGATCTCTCTTTTGGGCCTGGAATCGCACTCGAAAGCTGCGTCCTCCGGCATAAGTTCCGTGTCAACAACACGAAGAAAAATCCTAGCGGACGCGCCAGGTACCCTCGTAGGTTAAGTTTGACTCGATAAGTCCACAACGGCCCAGTCGCAACAATCACCTCATCGGGTTCGAGTCGGAGGTCTCGAATCTGTGTAGGCCAGGAATGTTTTTGCCCTAGTCGCAATTAATTGGCCCTGATCTCTCGGGAGAGCCAAGCTACTGTGTCACATCCTTCTGCAAATAAAGCCGAAAAACTGGCACCTATGCTGCTCGATACTCGAGCGTTTTAACTCACAAAACAGGGAACACACCCTTCGAAGACAACAACTGTCGAACTGAATTCCCAGGAGGAGATCAAAAAAGGTCTGACCGTCTACCCGAATGGAGATAAATCCCAATCGAGCACACGCTCGGGGGCTACTGACGAAGACATAGATCTTGGACCCTGCGGGTAAGGACACCCCCTCTCGGGCCCAATGTCAAGGCCCAAGAAGAGGCGCCCTTGGAAGACTCCAGAAGGCCTACCAGAAGCCCACCCGCACCAAACTTGCGGGTTAAGTTAGGTAGTTTTGTAACCGACTTAAACTAGGGTTTGAATCCTCTCCGGGTAGGACTCGAGACCTGGCCATCTATATAAGGCCAGGAGAGCCCTCAGGGAGAGGACCAAGCAATACCGCACGACCAAAAAGCCTCGGAACTCGAGATCTACTCTCGATTCGAGCAACCTGTAACCGATCTAATCATCCAATACAGATCGACACGAGGCAGGAGTAAGGGTTTTACCTCTACGAGGGCCCCGAACCTGGGTAAATCTTGCCTTCTGTCTAGCCGACGATCTCACCAGCGCCCATGACTTCTCCTAATCGAAACCCGATAGGGTCACCTAAGGGACTTGTCGAGTCAGGGATTCGACACCAGCCGAGGAAGGTTCGAAACAAGCAAAGGCAGAGCTTTTGTCTAGGTAAAGAATAAAAAAAGAGGAAACAATGTGGATCAGGGGGACACCATACACAAACATGTGCTACAAGGTCCAAAACCCAAGTAAAGAATGAAATAGAGAAAAGGCTGAGTGTCTCAAAACAGGAAGAGACAAGCAGCGAGGCAAGCAGCGAAAGCGTCAAGCCCTCCAGCAGAGTCTTCTCTTGTCATCAGGGGGTGAGACGACATGGGCATTCTCCAGGGTGGAGGTGGGGGTGACCCAGGTCCTGTGCTAAGCATATTTCTTTGTCGTAGGGGAGGAGGTGTCACCAGTTTCTGATGTAGGGGGACCTCCACCCCAGAACAAGCGCGTGGAACCTAGCTTTCAGCTCCCTCCAGCATAAGTGGCTTGCTCAACAGACTGCTCACTTGGGAGCAGAAGTGATCCACCTCGGCTTGCATGTGATCTTTGATATTATTCTCCACATTTTCAGAGAGTTGCAGATCAGCCTCTAGACCTGGTGGATGTTAAGACAAGGAGTGCCATTGAAAATCAAGTCATTTCTAACTTTCCATAAGCAGCAAAGAACAACTAAACAAACAGAATTTAGGATTTCATGATTGTTATTAGCCACCCAGAATCTAGCAATAGCCAAATAGTCCTCTCCCACTGGAACATGGAGAAAATCAGAGACAAAAGGCCAAATTTTCTTAGCAACAATAGATGAGAAGAATAGATGACTAATAGATTCACTTTCAGAATAGAAAATGTAGTCTTCAGGTTTGTTCAGGTTTTTTTTTTCCAAATTGTCTCTTGTTATTAGTTTATTATTAGCTAACAACCAGATGAATATATGAACTCTAGCAGGAATAAAGATCCCACAAACACTAGGTATATAAATAGGTTGCATGTAGCATTCTCACATTTAAGTAATGCAAGAACTCTGTGTTATTGTTCTAGTCCCTGGATCAATTGCTAGCACCACAGTTCAAAATGAAATATCATGAAAATGCATCAAAATCTATTACATCGCATGATCCAGTCTTTACAAAATATGATTACAACTTGCATATTCTCAGAAGACTAGCAGGAAACAGAAGTAGAGCGGAAAACATAGTACAACATTGAGTAAAACAAATTTGTAGCAAGTCTAAGCATCTACTAAGTATAAATCTCCAAAATAACAAGTCTAAAGGATGTCTACACACTACTTGGGATTTTGCATAGCATATAATAACTTAGTAGAATTTCCTATCATGCATACTACTCACAAACACTAGTAATGCATAGTGAAAATATGGGAGATTTGATGGTGTGTCACTTGCCTTTGAAGTTGGTGAAGAACAATAACCTCTCTTCACAAAAGAACGTTGCTCTCCGTACAATCTAAACATTTAAAACACAACAACAAAATAAACAAGCATGCTAACAATCATACAAACAAATGAAGAAAACATACAAAGCAATAAACATAGCAAATGAAAACATGTGAAAACATTTAGTTTCAATGCACAAAATAAACTAAGTTATTGTAGTTAGAGTTTTCCATTCGTCACTAAGGATTGGTCTTTGATCAAAAGGATTGGTCCAAACTATTTCCGTCTTAGTCTTCTTCAGTCTTGTTTTGCTTCCTTGCTTCATTGAGTTGTTTTTTATGACTAAGTCTTTATGCCTTCAATGGTCTTCCTTGTAGCTCTTCTTATTGAGTCTAGGTACTTAGTCATATAGAATAACAGAAGTAGTAAAGATTGTTAGAGTTCCTTTAAAAAGGATTTGTTAAATTCTTCATCTTCATTTCTTCATCTCTAGGAGAGTATTCTTCTTGATTTGAAGTTGCTTCTTTTTGATGTCTTGGTCAAAAGCCGCCATCTCACTTGAGAAAATAAATTCTAAGTCTTGTCAATACATTAATCATATTGAAAACAAATTCTAAATATTGGAAAACAAATTCTAAGTCTTCACATGATTGGTCTTGGAAAATCTCCAGGGTCCTTTGTAGCTTCCTCCTTGTTGGTGACTTCATTGAAATTTCCAACACTTGATGGTTTTGGTACTAACTAGGAACTGGTCTTTATCTAACTTAGCCATAGCATAAGTTCTAAAGGAACAGAAATGAAAGGGGAGAAAAGACTTAGAGAAAAAGAGAGATGTGAGGAGAAAAGACTTAGAGGAAAAGAGAGATGTGAGGTCTTCTTGTCTTCTTAAGTTCCTTGTGTTTTCTTCTAAGTGAATCCACTTCTTGGAGATGCTTCTGAAGTTGGTTTTCTTGTCTAAGTCCTTCATTGGTCTTCATGTGGTTGCTTCAATTTTCCTCCAAGGATGACCAAGGGAACATCTTTCTCACTTCATGTTTTTTCACAAATCTAGACTTAGTGGATTTCAACTACACTTCATGGTTTTTCACAAATCTAGACTTAGTGGATTTCAACTAGGAGGGTCAATTAGGAAAAAATAAATTAGAAATATTCTAAGGGCTTTGGTTTTGGTCTCTCTGGTGTAAGGTTAGTACTTAGCACAATTTTGCTAGAGAAAACATATAGAAAATAATTACAGAAAATAAACTAAGTCAGAAATAGTCACATGAGCATATAACAACCAAAACCATTTTAACTTAGCCAAAAATGATTTTGGGCGCAAGGGACTGTTATTACACATCCTAAGGTCTCCAAAAATATTTTATTTGCAATTTTTAGATTTGTAGAATTTAAACTATGCCAAAAATCATCAAACAAGCATATTTAAATTTGAACCAATTTAAGTTTATTAAATTTGAATTTGGACCGTGCTAAAATATTCTACATGGTGATCGGATTTCAAAAAGTCCAAGTTTGCTTAATTTGGATCTACGGTTCAAAAGTTATGATAGATCTAAGTTACAAGGGGTTTTCTGCAAAACTGCCTTTTTAATTTTATTTCGAAAATTAAACAGATATGGCGGGCCATGTGTCGTGCGATGATTGGGTGGGACTGCTGACGCTGCGCTTGCGTGGCCGCTACGTGGCAGGTGACGTGGCACGCTGATGTGGATTAGGGATATGATCAAGTGGGTTGATCTAGATCGTTAGATCCAGATCGAACGGGCGCGGTGCGTACCTCTTCGTGTTATGATCTCGGCCGTTGAGAAGATCCAACGGCTGAGGCGGATGAGGAGCTCTGGTGGCTGGCGATGGAGATCCCGGCGGTGCTCCGGTGGACCATGGCTCGGAAAAACGACGGTGACCGCGCTCCCGCGACTTTCCCGCTCGATGGAGGTGACAACGAGGTGTGACGCGACGAGAGGGACTCGATGGGCACGATGGCGCGGACCTGTGCTTCCTCGTTCGATGGCGGGAGGCGGATGGAAGGACTCGGACGATGGTGTTCCACGGACAAGCTCGGCTGCATCGAATCTGCGTGAAAAGAAAACATGGGAGGTTTGAGGAGGTGCTTCACAACACGGGATATAAGAAGGGGACAAAACTGGGTGGCGCGGTGGCTAGGTGCGACCGGGAGCAACGAAGAATGCCAGCGGGGTTGCAGAAGTCCGGCGAGCAATTTGGCGGCAGCCTGTCCGTGTCCTCGCGGAAAAACAGAGGGGAAAAAGCGGCGGAGGCGTGGCCTATTTATAGGGGGTCTAGGGGCGGAGATCCTTGCCCTAAAACTCACGGATCGAAGATGGATTCGACTCCGTTTCGGGAGTTTGTGACGTGAACGAGAGGTAAGGGACAGGGTGACGTCACCGCGGCGTCACGCTGACGTCGCGTGAGAGAAGACGCGCAGCTTCTACTGGGCTGCTATGGTGGGTTTCTGACGGTCCGTTGCTGGGCTTCGGGTGGCTCTCTACGTGCTGCTCGTGCGACGCGATAGGAGATAGGCTGACTGGGTGGGCTGGCCCGATTCTTTTTTTTGTGCTTTCTCTCTTTCTTTTTTTCCCCAAAATCTGTATTTTTTCTTTTAGAACATATATTTTATTCTAGAGCTCCAAATAGCCTCAAATAAAACTCTATTTTTGTGTGAAATCAAACCCTTTGCAATGAAAAATTTTATGGTGTTTTAAACAAAATCAAAATTTTATATTTTCAAAATATGAACAAAATACTAATAGAAACTTAATGCTATTTCCAAAATAGAGAAATAAATACTTTGAAACAATAAAACTTATTTTAAATGAGGCTTTTACGGGTTATGGAGTTGGAGGCATGTTTGGATTATTATTTCCAATATCATTGGAATAACATATAATATCTCCGTTGTGTTGGAGTTTTATTTGTTTTTGATGGCTTGCTTTAATGGAAAACAAAAGTTTTAAATTTTTGTGATTTCTGAATTCCTCCAAAAATCAGGGATGTTACATTGCACCCCACCAAAAATGATAATGGCATAGAGAGGGGAGGAAGAGTAGGTTCCTTTACTCTCATATTGCGAGACCGAAGCATCAGAATTATCAGAAAACATCATGCCTTTAGCTATTTCTACTAGCTCAAGCCATTTCTATTCTAGCAAGGGGGAGAAATTTCTTCTAAAGCTCAGTTTCAGCATAGTACCATTCCAGATGTGACTTATAGTTTTGTTGATTTCATTACAGACATCAAATATGTCAAAGAACTGCACAACTAAAGGGGAGGTCCCAAACCAAGTGTCCTCCCAGAACTTAGCTTTTCCCCATTGCCAATCCTCCATATGTAGCCTAGTTTGATGTTTTTAATAGCCCACATGACTCCCTTCCAGAAGTTGGACACACCAACACTTTTGCTACAGAAAATATTAGGTGAGAGGTAGTGTACTGAACATCAGCCGTAGTTCTCCAGAGCTTGCCTTCATCAGCAATGTATATTTTAACCCACGAACTTAACAGGAAACGTTTGAAATTTGCTAGGACAGGAACTCCAAGCCCACCATACTCCTTTTTCTTGCAAATTAGCTTCCCATTAGCAATATGGAGCTTTCTATGTCCCTCAAAGTCATTCCAAAGATAGTTAGCCGTCTGACTATTGATAAGGTCTAGAGCCCACTCGAGAAATTTAAAGAAGGACATCAAGTAGATGGGGATGCTATCTAAACAATCCTTAATGAGAGTGAGTCTAGCAGCATAGGAGAGAAGCTTCCCCTCCAGCCAGCAATTGTTCTGAGGTTTTTTTCAATAACGGGTTGAATGTCCTCTCTTTTGAGCTTTTCATAGTATAAAGGGATGCCAAGGTATTTAATGGGGAATTTGCCTACATCACACCCTGAGATTGTTGTGTAGATGTGTAAGGTCCTCCTGAACCACTGTTCAAGGACCTTTGGTATGCGTACATTCACGATCCCAGATCACACCAGTCGTGAATAACATACCAAGTTGGCATACAGATACAACATCCACTACACGATTACAGAAAGGTCTTACAAAAGGGACATGGTCACATGACCAAGTCTAACACAACTGCCACGCAGGGCAATCACAAAACACACCCAGCAGAAGACAATCAACACACAACGTAGTAGACCCAAGTCACGCCTTAACCTACAGGTTGCTGGCCGGGAAACGATCCTAGTTCGCAAGGGCATCAGTGCAGTACTCCTCCTTGTAGATCTCCTCCTGAGGCTCCTCCTCAGAGTCTCGCAAGTAAATACCAGGGACGAAACCAATATGAGTACGTTTGAATGTACTCAGCAAGACACCCGTCATGAAGCTTATAGAATGCAAGTATGCTTATATGGTGGAGTGGGCAGGCTATACATAGGGTTCACTACCCATGATATATGAAAGATACATCATAGTTGATTTTGAAAATCTTTGTATCTTTGTTGAAGAAGATACTTCAAAAGAAAATAATATAGTTTTCTTTATCTTGTAGCTATTGCATGTCGAAGAGTTTTTGTAAAACTTTATTTTCGAAAACAAAGTTTTCTCTTTGCAAAACTTCTTGTGAAACAACCTCCAGCTTTTCTTCATCCGTAACTCACTGGTACAAAGTTCCTCCTTTCAATATTCTACAAGTTCCAATTCCTTTTTCAAAACATCCTTTTTGAAAACATGGACATAATGCTAGCTACATGGCCATTCAACTGTCCATATGTGAGGATGCGGCTATTCAGAATAGTTTGACTCTGCAGAGGTGTACACATTCCACAAGATCCAGAACATCCGCCGTGAACAACCACATACTGTAACAACAGTATGTGAACATCAGATAACTGATCCTAACCATCCACTATGTTCAAGATAGTAAATGACTATCTCTTCAGTTGGGTTCGATCTCCCCGGCACCAGGTCCCACCCCGGCACGGCAGGAGACCCAACTGCTGCGTCCGGAGGGAAAATTAGTCCCACACTTTATATGCCACGAGTTTCATAACTTGGAGACATTCGGTTCAAGGGCATGACGCCCCTTATAGAAAATTGAGATAGAACACACACTAACAAAAACAATTTTCAAATTAAGCCCCGTGCCCATGTTGGGGTAGAGTGGCAGTACGATAAAGGTTGTCCAGCGAAGACTAGGTTATGTGTCATTTTTGAAAACACCTTTTCCCCCAAAAATGACCACTTCACAACTCTCCTGTGGATAAGGCTTCGCCTTTCCATAGGGTTTTCCATAAAGCCTTTGTTTTGCAAAAACATATTTTTAAGGTGTCAACTTAGGGACTTATACTATGGGCTTGATAACACCAAGTTTCAAGTACTGGCACAATAATAACTTATATAATATTAATAGTAGTAGTAGTCACTCAAAAAAGTTTTGGTAATCAAAGTTTTGTAAAAACTTTCAAAAGTAAAACTGCATGATAGATAATGATAAAGTGTAGTAGCAAGCATCAAGATGGCTTGCCTTAAAACTCTTTGTGTCCCTAGCCTTGAAGTAGCTTGAACTTGACACACAATTCTACAACTCCTTTTTCTTCTTCTTCTTATTCTTCTTCTTCTTCTTCTTCTTCTTCTTCTTCTTCGTTTTCTAACATCGTAAAAAGAATAAAAGACACACACTCAGAACCAAAAGAAGGCAACCAATAAAACAAAGCAACACATAAAGAAACAAGCTTATACTAACGCAATCACTCAAAAAGCCATCGAGAAAACTTCCTCACAAACACTCACGGTACAAAGGTTATCGCTAAAATACATATGGTTGGAAAACCATATTCCACATCCTAAATATCATAGGTTGAGTGGGTGTACCACTCTCATACCAAGATATTTAAGAAGCTAAAAATAGCTTGTGGTCACAAAGGTGTGACTACTATCGTAATATCAATCAATCAAAGCAATACCCATGGCAGTGGGTATTAACAACAACACAAACAAGCATCACCAAACAAGTTTAACACTAACCTAATGCATAGATAACAAGATACCACTAAACAAAACAATAAAAATAGTACAGTGCTCATGCTAAAGTAATCAATCAGACAATTCCAAACAGCACATCAAACCACAGATGAACAAGCTAGTAGTTACTGGCTAAGCTCATATCTACACAAGAGCTAAGGAATCACTCAATCATAAATCTAACCAAACAAACCAGTGGCTCAATCAATGGTAACAAGTCATAACACACACTCAAAATCACAATAATCCTATGAGATAATATAGCTAGAAAATAGCATAATGACGAGGGTTCACTAATAGCATACTAATATGAAAGATTACTACACAAGCATGCTATAAGAAGTAATTTATTCCACAACCAATATCATCTAGCACTCAAAGAGTCAAGTAATAATAACAGAAGTGAAAACATGCTAGGATAAAAATACACCCATAAAATAGAAAGACAACAATACTAGAGCAACTCATAATATCTAGTGGTGACACCAATTCAATACTAGAGAAGCAAATCAACACTACAAGGATGCATGATCCTAAACAAGCAACACATGAATATAAATACCTACTAACAACACATACACCTTACACATGCTAGTGAAAAATTATACTAAAATAATTCTATGAAAACAACTACTTAGGGCCTGCTTGGTTTGCCGTTTTTTAGGCAATACCTCTATGAAAGTCGCTGGTTCTAAGCACTCGCTGAATCGCCACTTGGTTGGTTGTTTTCCTGGTCGCGCCGTAATTTTCCTCGCGCCTATCGTTGCCTGGCTCGCGCGTAAAAGGTTACGAACGTGCTGAGGTCCGATTAAAATCCGGCTGGAATAGTGGGCACAAGGAACTGGCCTGTAAAGTTAGATGGGCCGGAAAATAAAACTGTAATCTAAGCGGGCCCTTAGCAAGAATCAACCAAGTCTACTAAATCATGCTTTTCAAACAAACAAATAATAATCATGAAAGTGATGAGCTATACAACCGGTAGCTATGCACTCAATACATGCTCAAGCAAACATTCCTAAAATTGAAACACTCAAAGGAAAACTATCCACACAAAAAATTACCAACACTAGGAAAATATTCCTATTTGCAAACAACACTCAAATTAATTGAAAACAAAAGTCAATCACTTCTTAACATGATATTCCCAAGGGAACATCATATCAAAAAATGTACCACAACTAAGCATACTAGGAGTCACAAAACATTACTAAACACTTCAATCAAACAAGTAGAGCAATCATCTATTTTCCTTGGCGGAAAATACTAAACACACATATAGTAATCTATGCCACTGACAAACAAGTGTATGGTAGGGAATTTGTATCCCTAACCAAAATGCAACGGGACCAATCGGTGTTCCACTAATGTACCAAAGCATTAAGAGGTCACAATGCCTCCGGTCTCACTTCAGAAAAATAATAATCTACCAAACAATTATTACAAAGCTACTCACACTAGTGAAAACAATCAAAGTGAAACAAACAAACAATTCTACACATGCTTTTCTAAGAATTAAGGTACAAGCTATCAGAGGTGATACCATCACCACCTCAGTACCAAAATGGTACTGGACTCAACATATCCACACAAAAAACTTAGGTACTAAACAAAGCAAAACTAGCTCACACAATCTATTCCATAAAAGTACTAGAAAACAATAATAGACTATTTATATTTCTATTTGTTTTCCAAACATGCACAAACTTCTTAACATACTAGTACTGAAATAAGACATCCTAATAACATATAGCAACACATCTACACATGCTAGAAAACAAGATTCCATAACACAAACATTTATTCACAACTAAACACACAAGACCTAACATAAATAGAAAAGGGGCTGTATCTAGATATGCACACCAAAAATAATCTAGAGCTCTAAAAATTACAGCAAGCTAGGATTACATAAATCTATTCACACACAAGCTCATCCAACTGGATCCACATCAAAAAAATATTTTTAAACACTCTCTAAAAATCCTAGAAAAACCTACTGGTATTTTACCAAAATGGATGGAATTTCCAAATGGTAACTCTCCTTGATGCAAGGTCAAGTCTCACTAATAGATGTACTCATGGGCTACTCAAAACAATTTTTTTTACCAATTTGGATACATACACAAAAAGTTATGCACTAACTGGCCTAAGAGATAGCCTCTGGAATTTTAATTACCAAGGCAAAAATAAACAAGAAAACCTAGATCTACTACTTGGATGTGTTTAAGAAAAGGTCTAGCTACTGCCATAAATTTTGGTGGAATTTTATTTCCACAAATTCTATTTTTCACAAAGCAAAAGTAAACACTCAAGTTTCTGTCAAAAAAAAAAAAGAAAAACCAAAACACAGTGCAGGCTCGATTTCCTACCGCGCACGGCCCAACTAGGCGCAAAGCAGCCCAACCGCGTGCACGCACGCAGGCAAGGTGCGACAAAAGGGCCAGTTCAACTGGATTCGTTGATCAAAGGATCAACGGATCACGTGCGTCGTCCTCCTCTCTCTCATCCTCACTCGACGGAAACACGCTGGCGGTGCAGGAAGGCACGGTTCCTCACCGTGGGGAGACGCGGTGCTGTGGGTGACGGAGGGTGTCCGGGCGGTGGATTCGGCGACGGTGTGGTTCCAGTCAATGGCGTGGATGCAGTGCGGCCGTGGCGGCAAAGTCGACGACAACGACTGTCCTGCAAACAAGGGATCACGAGGAGGTGTCAGGTGGGTGCGTGTGGCTACGGGGAACTCCCAGGAGGTTAAGAGAAAAGTTGAGAGGGCACGGGAGGTGCTCCACCTCGCCGGATGGTGCACGGTGGCCGACGGCGTCTTTTCAGCTCGGGGCGTTCACAGGGAGCTCTCGTGGTCGTTTCTTCGGGGGGAGGTGAGGGTGGGGGAGTTGTGGAGCATAGTGGCATAGTGGGGGCGTGCAGTTTTGCTTATAGACGTGGCGTCGAGCTCGGGAACGTGCGGGCGTGCTCGGTCATGTTGATATCAGTATGGGCTCGGGCTCTGGTGCGTGTCCGCGACATGTAGCAATGAGGGGACATGTCAGGGAGGTCGTGGGTGATCTAGAGAATCTCATGACGTAGAGGAATGGCACGGCCACGGCATGGCATGGCCACAGTGGCCATGAACAGCACGCCCCGTCCCTGTCCCTCACCTCTCTGTCCTCTCTTCTTCACTCTCGAAAATCTCTCTCCCTAGACCTTCTAGAAGCAAGCCAAATGCATCCTATGTTAGTACAAACATCAATGAACACAAATGGCAAAGTTGCATTTCCAAATTTGAACCAAAAAAAAAAAAGAATACAACTATAAAACTTTTGCAAAAATACTGTTTATGAAAATTCAGTAATCAAAGACTTAGCCAAATTTCCTAAGTGTTGGAAACAGATGAAAACTCCCAAAAGTTCATAATGTTTTCAAGGTTCAAATGAATTCCAAATTTTGTTTTCAAAGCACCAGATTGTTTAACAAGTTATGTACTTTCAAAAACATCTTTTGAAAAAAAAATGGAATAGTGGAAGGCTATGAAAACAAAGTGGAAAAAGGGCTACTTTTTGTTTTTCTCTGTTTTCTAAAAATGCAGTTTCCTGTCTTATTTTTCTTCCACAAAAACAAACATGCAAATGATTGTTTTCAAAGTCCATAAATCAAACCAAGCTTGTAGTTTTGTAGTCCACATACGAGAGAACAAATAAAAGTCAAGAAAACATAAAATAGAATATTATAGCCTAGTGAAAACAAGTGTGGAAAACAGGTACTTGGCTATATTTTCAGGGACTAGTTTCAATAGAAAACTAAGAAGAAAACTTTTATAAATAATTTTGTATTTTTTTCTTGGATCCAACAAAGTTAAAAGTTTAAAACAATATGCAAACAAGCATGATCCGAGTCTTGGAATAAAAATCACTCAAGTCCCATTCAGGGAAAACATCAGAGAAAACATAAAAGTGTTTTCAGGAAAAATTTGGATTGGTTTTCAAATGAAACAAATCTTGCATTGCATATATGACTATTGACATATACACAAGTTGGTTCAAACAAACATGTTGTTAAAAAAAATTCTTGGCCCACATTTTTGTCTCCTTGAACTACAGTACAAGGATCCAAAAACTGGGGTGTGACAAGATGGGTACCTCAGCCTCTTCTAGCCATAAAGGAATGAGCTCACTTTTAGAGTAGTTTATCCTCATGCCAGAGACTTTCTCAAAGCAGGTGAGGACCTATTTATCCTCATGCCATAGACTTGCTAAAAGTATAGTGTCATGTACATATTGTAGGTAGATGATACCCCCAGGAAAATATCAGAACAAAGACCTTTAATTTGGTTTGCAGCAGAGGCTTTATTAACATCTTAGTGAGAACATCAACTACTAGGTTAAACATGAGGGGGGTTGGGGAGGGGGTCTCCTTCCCTGAGGCCCTTGTCTGTAACAAAGAAGTTGACAATGGCATTGTTTAATTTGACCCCTACATATCCATTGTGGGTGATGACTTTGATTCAGGCAATTGGTTTGGCACTAAAGCCCCATTTAAGCAAAAGGTCTAATAAGAAATCAAGACCGACCATGTCAAAAGATTTCTCATAGTCTAGTTTCAAGACCAGACCAAGATTCTTCCTTTGGAATACTGAATGGAGGGTTTCATGGGCAGTCATCACACTTTCTAGAATGAATCTACCTTTTATAAAGGCATATTGGTTGATGGAGGTTAACTGGTTCATCAGCAAAGCTAGTGTGTTGGTGAGCACCTTAGTGAAGATCTTAGCGGAGCAGCTGAGCAGACTGATAGGCCTAAACTTTATCATGATACTAGCCCCAGGTTCTTTTGGAATGAGGGTAAGAATGCAAAGTTCAGCCTAAAAATATCTAAATGGCCCTCCTGAAAGTCCTGGAACATCTCGAGGATGGCACTCTTGATAGTATCCCAGAAATGTTGGTAAAAGAGGAAAGGAATGCCATCTGGTTCAGTGGCTCCATCGGAGTAAGAACCAAAAATGGTTTTTTAATGTCCTCTCCAGAGAAAGGCTCTTCAAGAATTGCATTTTGTTCAGGGGAGACCTTTTCTGCAGGAGAAAAGAAATCATCCTGGAGAGAAACTTCAGGACTATCTTTTCTGCTAAAAAGATCTTTGTAGAAGGAGGTGGCAAAGGAGAGCATTTCCCGCTCCTCAGATATTGGCCCATCATGCCCATTTAGAGAGTGGATGAGCATTTTCCTTCTCATCTGATTAGCTATAGTGTGAAAGTAGGAGGTGTTTTTGTCTCCCTCCCTAATATCTCTATCTCTAGATCTTTGTTTGGCTTTAATCTCCTCTCTAAGCCAGATATTATTCATTTCAAAGTAAATTTCCTTAAGCCTAATCTGTTCTTGATTGCTAAGCTCATCATATTGAGCTTTTAAGTCTAGAAAATAACACTCATCCATTGGTTCTTTTTTTAGGTTTACAAGATCATCTTCAATGCTTTTATTCCAACCCTTAGAGCACTTTCTAAACCTCTTGACTTTTTCCTGCCAAATATCAATAGAGGTTCTACCTTGGGCTGGTAAGGACCGGTTCTTTAAGACTAATTCTTTAAAGTTAGTCCTCGTCAACCATCATTGTTCAAATCTGTATAGGGTAGGCTTGGGTGGATTAGCACAACTAGATTCTCACAGAATTGGTGTGTGGTCACTTCCCAATCTTGGAAAACCCCTAACATAAGCAAGGGGGAAATTTGTTCTAGTTCAATGTTGCAAAATACTCTATCAATATTGGACATAATTGAGTTTATTTGGTTATTCCCCCAAGTGTAATTTTTATTACTCATTCTTACTTCTAGGAGGCTCCAAATCTCTATCCAAGCATTAAACTTATCACTCCATTTATGGTTTATAATTCCATTGCTTTTGTCAGATTGGAATCTGACCAAGTTGAAATCACCACCAATAATAGTGTGTACAGAATAATCCATGAAGAGCTCATGGAGCTCAGAGATAAAGGCTTCCTTCTTCTCCTCATAAGAAGATCCATAGACACTAATAATCCTAATTATTGTGTCGGAGGCCTTCAACTGATGATGGCACTAACAGAGAAGTTTTTAACTTCCCAACTGATGATGTCATAAAAATTAGTGTCTACCCCTAGCAGGATGCCACCAACAGAGCCTATAGAGGATAGGTGCTTCCAGACAAAGATTTTGTTGCCAACTATAAACTTAGTACTTATCAGAATTTTTTTTCTTTCTTAGTCTCATGGAAGCTAATCACATTAGCATGGAGATGGAGGTGCAGCAGTAGGCGGTGGGGTCGGAGACGCGGGTTGGAGAGGAGAAGCTAGTGGTGGGGTCCGACTCGGTGCATCAGCACAAGGTGAGGATCGAAGGAGCGGTTTGAGCACTTGTTCGGGAGCATCATAATTCGTTATTGCAAATATGATGTAGGGAAACAAATTAGTTACTGATAAGACATACTACATTTTAAACCTGTACGTTGATGCACGCACACTACTCTACATACACAGGTGGAAACCATCTTGTCGTTGCTACAAGGATAGGCATATTCCAAACTGCTGGAACTGATCCTATCCCAATAATTATATGTAAGGATGTCGCGCGCCGTCCACGGCGGACCCCACACCGTCCCACCCTGACCCGTCCCCTCCGACGCGTGTTCATGTCGTTAATGGCGGACCCCACGTGGCCCAGCACGACGTCCCAACACTCCCGACGTGTTGCCGCACCGCCTCGGTTTCCCCCGATGGAGAGGTTACTCCGACGATATCCCTTCCTGGGTGCGTTCTTGCGGCATCCACCCCCTCTCCTTTGCTCCGCCTTCCACCATCTACTGGTTCCACCTCACCGACACCCCACCCGCGATTCTCCCCGGCGACCCCTACCAGCGAGAGGACTCACGCTGGCGTATTGCCGCCATGAGGCCAGCATGGAGGAGTTGTCGTGGTGCGGAGAAGACAGATGCCATAGGGTGGCTTAAGTTTGGGGCCGATGGACGCTGTAGGTATTCGGGGAGGGATCGCACGTCACGTAGACACGCTCAGAAACAGTGCAAACACCAAGATCTACCCAGGTTCGGGGCCCTCGTGAGGAGGTAACACCCCTACTCCTGCCTATCTCTCTGTATATAGTTGGACCGAGTAGCCACAGTACAAGTCCGGCACTCTGCCGAGTAGCCAACCTCTATTTCCCTCTCTGTCTAATGCTAAGTCTCGTAATAAATGCTCTCTGGGCCAACGTCCCTCGCGCAGGAGGGTGCTGGCCACCTTATATACTGGTGGCCAGTCGAGTAAACAATGATTAAAAGTACTAGAAGCGACGACACCACCGTGCACACGCCGCACGCCTCCGTGTTCCCGCCGACGCCCTGCCGAAAGTCACCGCGCCGTCCGCCTGACAGGTCTTGTCCACTCTGTCAGACCCTTAGAGTAGGTCACTGACATGTCCTGTCCCCCTTGTCAGAGACAGGACATGATAGGAGCCTACCCTCACTGTACCCACGTTTCAGCACAGATAATCATGTTCCTAGTAAGTTGAACCGCACGCCTGTACGGCTGCGGGATACGCGGGTTCTCCCCACAACGGCTCCATTGACTTTGCGCCTGAGTAGGAGAACTTCCCATCTACTTGGATCTACCGAGCTCTGCCCGGTCGATCCATAACTTCTCTTGTTATCTTCATTTGGTCTTCGGTACTCATCACTGAGTAGCGTCTACCGGATACCATATACCCGAGTAGCCTCAAACCGGCAAACAGTACCTTGATCTCTGTCTTACCACTGGTCTTACCCCTAGTCGGGGGTAGCCCCCCGACATTAGTCCCCGAAGCTGGTAGAGTCCGACGAACTTGTTCGTGGGGCCCTGCCAGCTTAAACCAAATTGCCTCTGAGAAGAAGTGCGGCCGAGTTTCTCCTCAACTCGGACATTCATAATCTTTATTCGGACTTCTCTGATTACGGTCTTTGGTGAATTCTTCTCGGCATCGAGTAGATCATGCGATGCAGAGTTCTGCCGAGAACTTATACTTAGCGAAATTTTCAACATGCTCCCGCTCTATCCAGAGCGCATCCATATTCTCATGTCCAGGATGGGCACGTGTCACGCAAACGCACCCCCGACGCCTCGGTTCTGGTGTTACTACGTGGCACGCGCCCATCACTGCGCCTGGGGCCCACGGCCCGTTGTGTCACCTCGCGCGGGTACTCGAGAGCCCACGACGCACGTCGTGGGACCAACTGCGCCCGTTACGCGCGCATTTCGCGCTATGTGCGTTTCTAACGGGCCAGTTAACTCCCACTTCACACGATCTCACCCACGATCGATCCCACTAGTAACCGCAACCGCAGCGAGAGTTAAATACCCCCGCGCCGCCCTCTGTGTCTCCTTCCTCGCACTCTTCCCCTTTTCGCCTCCGTTGCAGAACACCGTGCCGCCGCGAGCCCGCAGAGCACCACCGTTCCGCGCACACAGAGAGAGAGAATCTTCTCGCGCGCCTCCATCTTCGCCATCACCCTCATCCTCAGTGCTCCCACTTCTCCACCGAAAGTACATCAATGGAGATCGATAACATCGCCGGAGACCAGCACGAGAAGGAGGCGGCGCCAGCGCGCGCCGGCTGGGAAGGCTTCGATGTTACGGCCGCGGATTGCCACTGGCTGGTCAATACGCGCCGCGTTCCTCCCGGCGTCATCTGCCGTCCACCCGGAAACGAACTTGTGCCCGCTCCCGAATCCGGTGAGTATGTCGTTTTCCTCAGCCATTTCAAACGCGGTTTTGGGCTCCCCACTTCTAAATTTCTTCAAGACTTCCTGCGCCATTTTGGCCTTCAACCTCACCACTTGCCTCCCAACGCTGTTGTTATGCTCTCCACCCACGCTACCGTCTGTGAAGTCTTCTTGGGTGTTTATCCGACTATCCACACCTGGGCCAAATATTTCTTCCTCCGCCAGCAGAGTGTTCCCAAACCCTCCAATCCCCTAGCCCCAAGGGAGATGACCCAGACGGGTAGCTCTATGATGTTACAACGCTCCACCGGGCACCATCCGCGGGTACTCGGATTAGAGACCTGCCGCAAGTGGCAGAGGGGTTTTCTCTACGTGAAGAATGCCCCTGCTGCAGAAGGAGAAGAAGCTGTGGACGAGATCAAACTTCCCGAGTTCCAGAATATTCGTCCCACGTGGCAGAATTGGGGGTACAACCCCAAGAAGATGGTGAATGACGTCGTCGAGGTTGACAAGCGCCTGGAGCAGCTGGTGAAGGAAGGACTCCTTCAAGATTACCCGGTGGCCTGCTGGATGGAGCGCCGAGTTATCCCGCTCCAGCATCGGGTACACAAGATGTGCTACATGGGTGGCTCCCGTGATTGCACCCGGACGACCACCTTCGAGCTCTCTAGACCAGAGGTGGCGATCTGGGCGAAATCCTTTCTGTGGACCACCCTCACCGAGAACTGGTTCTATGGCTTCGTGCCGTATAGCCGCACTAAGCGCATCCCCCAGGTGAGTTTCCTTCTCTTTATGCTTAATGTTTGCACTTGATGCAGATAGATCTCCTCTGTAAGAACTTAGCTTAATGTGCTTTGTGTTCGCACGCTGTTCAGAGTAGAGCCTTAGCTTGTTTATCTCTTCTAGGATACATAGCATTTAGTGCTTTGTGTTTGCACGCTTGGCCGAGTAGGAACTTCACCTGTTTACCGCTTCTAGGCCTTAGCTTTTAGTGCTTTATGTTTGCACGCTAGACCGAATAAGGCATCTACTCTGTTGGGACTCAACTTACTGTGCTTTATGTTTGCACTTTCAGCACATCAAACGCCAGAAACAGGAGGAGAATGCCATTTTTGAGAAGAACTAGCAAGCGGACCGGACCGAAGACGACACGACAACGTACGACGTCCAGGATGGTAAGTCCCGAGTCGATGTCTCTATCCGGGACTGGTCAGAGGACGAAGAAGGTGACCGAGTTCACCTTTTTGCTTGCTTGTAGCGTGCTTTGATCCTTTTATTTTCTTATACTGAGCTTTGCTTCTTTCGAATACAGAGGAAACATAACTGGAAGTTGGGGAGGAACCACTGGACGTGGTTCCTGTTTTCGTGGCTGCACCCACCACCACCAGGAAGAGGACGGGTAGCGGGGCATCGGAACCCCCTTCCATGAGGATAAGAAAGAAAGAAGGTGTCAAGAAGACAAATCAGCGCAAGAATCGCCCTACCGCAGACGGGTAAGTGCCTCCGAGTTGTACTTAATCCTTTGCCTTCTATTTTCTTCCCAGTTTTCCTTCTGGCCTTCTTCTCTGCATCTCTTTGACATTCTTCCTTCTCTGCTTATCTTTTTTACTGATGACCTCGACGCTGAGGACACCGCCGCACCAGCCCCCAAGAGAAGCGCGCCACGAGATGTAGTGGAGCTCTCTGATGATGAGGGGAACCGACAGCCAGAGGACAGGACATAGATGTCCTCCCCTCCCCGAGAAGTACATGATCTTGACGCCGAGAACACCGGCGCCGAGACGGAGATCGACCATGCTCCTGAGAAGCAGCAGCCCAGCACCCAGGAGCCCATTATCCAAAGAGAACCAACACCACCGGCTGCCTCCGCTGAGGAGCCAATAGACAATAGTGCCGAGCAGCGGCAAGATGACCCCGCCCTGGAGCGGCCAAATCCTGCAGCCGAACAGCGGGAGAAAACCCCCATTGAGGACCGCCCAAGGACACCGCCCACGGAGGACCGGGTTGCGGAGCAGCAACCAGCTCAAGAACAAGCACAGCCGAACGCTGCCCCGGTTAGCCAACCGCAAGCGCCGCCAGCAAAGATGGTGCAAGCGCCGCCAGCGAAGAAAGTGCCATCGCCTCCGTAGCAAGCTCCGGCGCCCACATCCAAGAAGCAGGCAGCGCCTTCCACTGCCAAGACGGCTCCACATCCGGTTAGGACACAACCCAAGCGAAGCGCATCTCAGAGCGGTCCGCAACCAGCCGAGAAGCGGCAGGCCGGGCAACAGCAGCTGGTCCTTCAGCCTTCAGGGCCCCAACAGCCTGGCGCTCAACAAGGTGGAAAACCCGCACAACAACTGCCGCCACCCGAGAAGGCCAACTGGCCACTTAAGAAGCCCAAGAAAGCTCCAAATCCAAACACCAAGCTGGTACAGGCCAATATCAAATTTGGCCCTGTTGAGAAACAAGCTCCCGGCTCAGGTGCCAGCGACCCCAAGGAACCTCCTACTTTCCCAGAATACTGGGTCCAGCTGCAGGAGCGACATCAGATTAAAATGTCGCAGGAGGCTGAGCGGTTGGCTGCTCTGAAGGAGTGAAGGGCCATGGCCCACGCCGGAACCAAGGGAAAGAGCGACTCCCTGACCCTCCGAGAACCTGCTCCCCGCGCAGAGGACGAAGAAGAAGAGCCCCTAGAAGAAGACGTAGCGGACATCCTCGACCGAGTAGGGTTTATTGAGAAGGTCTGGGACAGCAAAGCACTCGGCCAAGCCGCATGGGACGGAGTTGAGCTGAGGAACCTCGATAACTATCGGGTGGCGTGAAACAGAGCCGATATTGGTCCTGTTAGCATGGTCGTAGCCGGATCCAGCAGCACCCTGGCTGGCAAGATGTTTGTCCTGCGCAAAACCATTGAAGACATTGAGCAGACCTACGTGGTAAGTGCCTTTCCTCTTTTGTCCTTTTCCGAGTTGCTTTCCGAGTTGCCGACTTTCTATTTTACTTCTTTTCTTCTGTTCTATCCCCTTTACCTCTTCTATTCTATCCACTACCCAGTCCCCGATATTCGGGCCGAGTAGGTAAAGCTCAACCGAGTTGCCATCTACTCAGGCCAAATCTTCTAAACTTACAAAATTTCCTTCTTCCCTGCAGGATAGCGTCCAGGAACGGACTAAGGTTGATCGAGGGATGATAACCCGGTAGGCTAACGCCAAGGTGTAACTCGGCCCAAAGGGAGCTGCGCAAGACCCGGCTTAAGGGAAAGGAGTTTCTAGAAGGCCCGAGAGTTTAGGCCTCGTAACCCGGATTGTGGGTTTTGATAAGGAAGTTAAGGGTTTGTAAGCGGTGCCCGGGTAGGACTCCGAGTATGCCTTGGATAGGAAGCCGGGGGGTCCGGATATTATATAAGCCCTCTCCTAGGGTTAGATTAGACACGAGTTTTGACTAGCTATTCGAGTATCCCTTGTAATACCAGAGTTGAGATAATAAATCTAGATTGGAGACTCGGCGACTTGATTGCCGGCTACCAGATCGTTTATCACCATGATTTCCCCTGAGCAAAACCCTCTCCCAAACACCAGAGTCGAATTGCCCCAAGATAAGTTACCCCCGGTAACGTCTGCCGTGATTATCCCACGACAGTTGGCGCCCACCGTGGGGCCTACGTCCGAGGGTGTTTACATCACGGGAGAAGCTCGGGAGAACATGAAGAACCTCGTCGTCGGCGAGATCTACACCAACCCCGAAGGAGAGAAGATGGTGGACGATTTTGGCTGGGGGCCAGAGTCGGATCTGCTCGAATCCGTATCTGTCGTTACAATCGGCCGGGTCAACGTCTTCATCGGCATGGTACGTACGTCCGGTTCAATCCCTGATGATTTCGAATATGATTCTGTGTCAGGAGAAGAAACCCGCGTTCAGTCGGATGGAGAAGAATCGGTCGGAACGGTGGATCCGATAGAAGAGCCCACCACGAAGAGGGAACAGCCGGAGGAGCCGGCATGGACCCCGCGTGGCCGGGTCATGAGAGAAGATGATACCGAGTCTATCCTGCACTTGCTGGAGGACCGGTACGAAGAGGATAGTTGTGATGAGGAGGAATACGAGTCTTCGCCAGGCATCGCGCGCCAGGTCGCAGTCTACACGGCCCCTGCAACCAATCTCAATCAGGGGGACGTGACTACGGCCGCGGTCGGAGCGACGCGAGCGCTGGCCCAGCAGCAAAATCCGGCTGACGGAAATCCGGTTCTGACCCGGGTTGACGGAGAGTCGGCTTCAGTCACTAGCCGGGCGGCAGATAGCGAGTTGCAGGCGAATATGTTTGGGTTCATGGCAATAGGACGCCAGGGGCGGGTCCTTCGAATCCACAACACCCGGCCTTGTTCAGTAATAACCTGATCCTGGATCCCACGGTGCTAGCTACGGTAATAACCCCGAAAAACGCAGCGGCACGTGCTAGGGATCTGGATGTAGCCCGCCGTGCATTGGAGCAACAAAGGAGAGATGTGGAAGCAGAGAAGCAAGGGGTAGCTACGCGCCAACGCGAGCTGGAAGCATTGGAGAACCGACTCCGGGTTGAGTCGACCAGGATGCATCAGAGATACCAAACGAGATTACCGGCAACGGGTGGAGTTCTAAACCCGGCTACACTGTTCATCACACCCCAAGATCAACCAATTCCGGGTATGAATCAGGAAACTGTACACCAGCCCATGACCGGTGGAGGACAGCCGGCAAACGTACAAACCGGATTACCCACGTTGCAGACAGGGGTTGCTGTTGGCAATACAGCGCCACCACCACCACCATCACGATTTCGTACGCCACCAGGTCACTTCAACAACCCCATGGATAATGTATATGCAGCGATGTTGGCATTGTATCGAATCCCCGTAAGAGAGTCACCCCATGCGGAGGAGACCCGGCGGGCGATAGATTTATTGCGCACGACAGTGGCTCAGCAAGTCAATTACCCAGATAATAGGAGCGGAATGCATGGAACGCCGTATGTAAGCCGGCATAACGGAAACACCGGTAATATTCAGACAAGCTCAGCACGACGGAGGGCAGAGCAGCAGCAAATGCCGCCTCCTCCCCGTAGACCAGCAACACCTGCAGTATCAGCCGCGCAAGCTATCATGGAAAATTCTCGAGCCAGGCGCGCAGCAGCCGGGTCTGCGGTACGAGGGCCGGTAGCGGTTACACCCCCCGCCGCACCCGTCGCCGGGTCGCACGTTTCCCGGGTAAGGCTAGTACCGGCAATCCTAGCCGGGCCTAAGTGTTTGTCAGACGCTATTAGAGCCGAGCCCTACCCGGATAAGTTCAAGGAACCGGGTAAAGTGGTGAACTATGAGCCGACTATGGATCCAGAAACCAGGTTGAGCAGCTATGAGATGGCCATGTCGATTCGCAACGCATCCGAAAATCTTCAAGCTAAGTTCATGTACTTAATGATGTCAGAGGGAGCGGCAAAGTTATGGTTCAACAATTTACCGGAAAAATCTATCAATTCGTGGAGTGAGCTGAAAGTTGCATTTATCAAGCACTTCCACGGGACGTGCAGGAAGTTGTTTAGTATCGATGATCTAGAACGGTGTGTACAAAAGAAGGGAGAGTCGGCGCGCAGCTGGGTGCGCTGGGTCATGGAGATACTTCACTCATCCATGGATATTCAGCCAAAGGATGCGTTACAAGCTATGACAAAGACATGCAAGTATATACCTTTAGTGCAAAAGTTAACACGCATGAAATCTAGTCGGAATGCTTCAGAGGTTACAATGGGAGAGTTAATGGACGCGTGCAACAAGCATGCTGCTACGGATACCACAGAAGAGGACGTCGATGATAAGAAAGCAAAAGCAAACACGAGCAATAATGGAAGAGCCGGCAATGGATCTGCGCCGGGTAACAATGGGGGAAACAACGGAAATAACCAAAATAAGCGTCCGTACGAGGGAAGTTCCGAGTTTGTCGCCAACACAGAAGCCGGGTTTGCAAGACCCAGAGCAGAAGGAAATTTCAACGGAGGAAACTTTAATGGAGGAAATTGCCAAGGGCCGCCAAGGCCGGCTAATCACATAGAGGCCTTCAGGATGCCCTGTCCGCGCCACAGCAGGAACGGCAGGCCAGCAAATCATTCACTAGAACAATGCGTAGATTTACAAAGATGGAAGAACGAGGAAATACAGAAAGCAATGTGAGGCGCAGGCCGGGGAGCAGGACCGGGTCCGGGTGGTAACCCGGGTAACGGCCCACCCCCAGCAGGCAACCCAAGAGGTGGTAATCCGGGTAACAATCAGGGAGGAGCTGGAGGTTTCCAGGCCAACCCCAAGCAATTGGGCCAGTACCACGTTGACACCATGGGAACTTCTAACAAGGATATAAAGATACTGAAAAAGGCAGTAAACTTGGTTTCCTCGGCTGTCCCGAGATACGTGAGGTGGTCGGATCAAGAGGTAACATGGAGCAGAAGGGATCACCCGGAAAGAATAGAACACCCGGGAGTCTTAGCATTGGTGGTCGCGCCACAGGTTAATGGTTATGAGATGAAAAAGGTCTTAATGGACGGCGGAAGCAGCATCAACATCTTATATTTGGAAACTTTCCTACTCATGGGTCTCAAGGAGTCTCAGCTACAGAAAAGTTCAACAGTTTTTCACGGGATTGTGCCGGGTCACTCGGCGTGCCCTGAGGGAAAGATTACCTTGGAGGTTGCTTTCGGAGAATCAATGGATAATTTCCGGGTGGAGTGGCTCACGTTTGAGGTGGTAAAGTTGCGCAGCCCTTATCACGCGCTATTTGGAAGGCCGGCTTACGCCAAGTTCATGGCCAGGCCGTGTTACCTATACCTACTGCTAAAAATCCCAGGTCCCAAGCAGACCATCACCATCCATGGGAGCCAGGTTATAGCGGCTGAGTGTGACGAAGGAGACACGGCAATGGCGGAACAAGCTTGTAGAAAGGAAGAGCTCAAGTATTATCGGTCTCAAGTAGACCCGGATGACAGAACAACGTTAAAAAGGCCGAATACGGAGGATGAGAGAGCAAAGTTCAAAGCAGCACAAGATACCAAGATGGTGGCTTTTGTCGAGGGTGATCCCTCTAAGCAGTTTGCTATAGGATCTAACCTGGACAATCAGCAGGAAAAAGCACTCGTGGAGTTTATTCGTTCAAATCAAGATGTTTTTGCTTGGACGCCTAGCGATATCCCGGGTATCCCTACTGAGTTAGCGGAGCACAGCTTGCACGTTGACCCCAAGTCTAGGCCCGTGAAGCAGGGCCTGAGGAAAATGAATGAGGAAATAAGAAAAGCTATAGGAGAAGAAATTGCCCGGCTATTGGCAGCTGGCTTCATCATGGAGGTATTTCACCCGGATTGGCTGGCAAATCCGGTTCTATTACTGAAAAAGAGTAACGAGTGGAGGATGTGCATAGATTATACGAGTCTCAACAAGCATTGCCCAAAGGATCCGTTTGCCCTTCCATGGATAGATCAGATCATAGACGCAGTGGCTGGAAGTGACCTATTATGTTTCCTGGATGCATATTCCGGGTATCATCAGATCAAGCTCAAGAAGGAAGACTGGGAGAAAACATCATTCATAACCCCTTTTGGGGCTTTCTGTTACAAAACCATGACTTTTGGGTTAAAGAACGCTGGTGCAACTTATCAGAGATGCATACAGAAGTGCTTTGAGGACCAGATTGGGCGCAATGTTCACGCCTATGTGGATGATGTGGTGATCAAGACCAGGAAAGCGGAAACATTCATTGATGATCTAAAGGAAACATTCAAGAATTTGAGAAGGTATCAGATGAAACTCAACCCTACAAAGTGCGTGTTTGGAGTTCCAGCAGGAAAGTTACTCGGGTTCATTGTTTCTGAGAGAGGAATCGAGGCAAACCCGGACAAAATCAAAGCTATCCAGAGTCTGAAAAAGCCGGATAACCTAAAGCATGTTCAGAAGCTTACAGGGTGCGTAGCAGCGCTGAGCCGGTTTATATCCAGACTTGGGGAGAAGGCAATTCCATTATACCGGCTCTTGAGGAAATCCGACAAGTTTGTTTGGGACCAAGAAGCGGATGAGGCGTTTGAGGCACTAAAGAAGCAATTGTCTGAGGCACCAGTTTTAGCAGCCCCGGGTCCCAAAGAGCCCATGCTACTATACATTGCGGCCGGGCCCCGGGCGGTTAGTGCAGTGGTTGTCGTTGAGCGCAAAGAGGATGGGAAGGATCACCCGGTTCAAAGGCCGGTTTATTACGTCAGCGAGGTGTTATGAGAGGCAAAGCAGCGCTACCCACATTGGCAGAAGTTGGTTTTCGGGGTCTTCATGGCCAGCCCGAAATTGAAACCCTATTTTCAGGAACACCCCATAACAGTGGTTAGTTCTATTCCAATGTCGGATATTATCAGAAACTCGGACGCAACAGGTAGAATAGCCAAGTGGGCCATCGAGATGGGAGATTATCACATCAACTACGAGCCCAGGTCAGCAATCAAGTCTCAAGCTTTAGTTGATTTCATTAATGATTGGACTCACACTAGCATGCCCACAATGACACCAAGTTCCGAGTCTTGGGTAATGCACTTTGATGGTTCCAAGCAATAAGAGGGATCAGGAGCTGGAGTGGTACTCACATCACCTAAAGGAGATAAACTGAGCTACATGTTGCAAATCCACTTTGATTGCTCCAACAACGTGGCCGAGTATGAGGCATTATTACACGGATTGAGAATAACCAAGGAGATGAACATCAGGCGGATACGATGCTATGGAGATTCGGATCTTGCGGGTGCAGCAGGTCTCAGGAACCTGGGATAGGAAGGATGCAACTATGGCAGCATATCGCAGGGAGGTGGACAGGGTTGCCGGGTGTTTTTCCGGGTATGAGGTGGAGCATATTGACAGGCGAAAAAACGAGGCAGCAGATGCACTCGCAAGACTCGGCTCGCGCAGAGAGCCGGTTCCACCCAATGTTTTCCTGGACGAGTTATGGCGGCCATCTGTCAAAACCGAGTCTGAGGAAGAGGTGGCTAACCAAGACCCGGATTTAGAGCTCGTGGCCACGGTACGTGCCGTTCCTGAGTGGACAGAGCCTTTTTTAGCTTATTTATCACGGGGCGAGTTACCACCACAGAAAGTTTTAGCAAGGCAAATTCTGAGACGAGCAAAGGGCTATTCTATCATCAATGGCGAGTTATATAAAAGGAGTGCAGCATGAGTCTTTTTGCGTTGTGTAGCACCAGAAGAAGGCCGGCAGATCCTGAAAGAGATCCATGAAGGCGACTGTGGGCATCATGCATCCACAAGATCCCTTGTAGCCAAAGCATATCGGCATGGTTTCTTCTGGCTCACAGCCTTAGCAGACGCGGAACGCTTGGTGGCAAGGTGCGATGGATGTCAAAGGTATGCTCGCCAAATCCATGTGCCGGCTATGGAGTTGCAAACAATCCCGTTAACCTGGCCGTTTGCTGTTTGGGGCATGGACATGGTGGGCCCCTTCCACATGTCACCCTGCAAAAAGACCCATCTCTTGGTGGCTATTGATAAATTTACCAAGTGGGTGGAAGTTATGCCAGTTACCAATTGCGAAGCAGTCACGACAGTCAAGTTCCTGAAAAGGATTATCTATCGGTTTGGGTATCCTCACAACATAATAACAGACAATGGAACCAACATGTCCCTTGGTGAGATGGAAAAATTCTGTGGGAGCAATGGAATCCGGCTTGACATAGCTTCAGTAGCCCATCCACAAGCTAATGGACAAGTGGAAAGGGCAAATCAGGAGTTACTTCGTGGATTAAAACCACGCCTGCAAGTCCCGTGCATCAGAGCTGCTGGCGCATGGGTTGAGGAGTTACCATAAGTGGTTTGGGGAATTAATACCACACCTAATAGATCTACTCAGATGACACCGTTTTTTTAAGGTTTATGGTGCAGAGGCAGTATTGCCGAGTGATATCATGCATGATTCGCCTCGAGTGTCGGGTTACGTCGAGGTGGAGAACGAGAAGACCCGGCAGGACGCCGTGGATATGTTAGAAGAACACAGGGAACAAGCTTTGGAGAGATCAGCCATATATCAGCAGGATCTGAGGAGATATCATAGCCGGCGGGTCAAAACCCGGGTCTTCCAGGAAGGAGACCTGGTTCTGCGCCTGGTACAGTCAAAGGAAGGAAAACACAAGTTATCTCCACCATGGGAAGGACCGTTCATTATAAGCCGGAATCTGCACAATGGATCGTATTACTTGGTAGATGCAAGGGAAGAGTCGGCTACCGTCAATGACACCGCTCATACAACTTCATCTATGCAAGAAAGAGAAAGACCATGGAACGTGGCTCAGCTGCGTCCCTACTACACTTAGAATAGGCTAGATTCACAAGTGGAATTACACGATGTAACAGGCAGCAGGTTTCAGACGCACTCTTTTCCTATCCAGGGTGACTAAGGGGACTGGAAGGTTTTTAATGAGGCGGCTTGCTGACCTAACTTTTCTCATATCAATAAAGAGATGGTTAAACAAAATATTCCTTTCTGTGTGTTTTTTGTCAAGTTTTTATATTCCTGTTGTTTTCTATTTCTTTTCCAGGTAAGTGTTATTTATTGTTCTTAATATATTAGTTTTTCTAGTAAATTGCATATATCTAGGTCTTGGGGGCTGATTGCTTGAATAGCACAGTTACAAACTCAAAGACCCGACCATGATGCCATTAGGTTAGAAGGGCCGATTACTTGTAATAAGTACGGCTGCAAGCTTATAACCGGACAATAGAGCCAAATTTTCTTGACTTTCCTTGCTTAAGCTCGATGTGACTCGCACAAAAGTGGCATGCTTTGCTAGCGTGTAATTACAATCATTCATGATGCCCAATGGGACTTGCCTGACCCTGTCTTTATACAGTTATAGCAGCATTGATCATCCACGCGAAAGCCGGCTTATAGTAAAAGAAGGTCAAAAGGGTCATCCAAACCACAAGTTATGCAGAGTACAAGGTTAATAGCCGGAAACTCAAGATATATTAAGCACAACTTCAAACCTACGTGAGCAGCTCTAGGTTTTGGGCCTTAGCAGAAACAATTTGTTCTTTTGAAAAAACCCAACACCCTAGACTCGGAAATTCGGGCCTTGGGGACTTGGGAATTTTAAAAAATAAACAAATTATCTAGCTATTCAGCTCAAAAACCCAAAAATCCGAGTCTTGGGGACTTGGGGACTTAGAAAAAGTCCACTTGTCAAAACCCCCGAGACCCGGAAACCGAGTCTCACAGTGGAAAGTAACGAAAAGTCGGAAAACCAGCAATGAAAAGTCCAAAGATAGGAAATATTAAGATCATGCAAAAGGCCAGAAGGGCCACGAAAGCGATTAAGGTCTTTAACGTATTACAGACCGAGGTGGTAGTATCAAAATAGTGCACATGCGCACTATCAAAAGAATAATTGTTTTAAAGGCCCATTGGCCGAATAAAATGTTTGAGGCAGTAGGTGAAACTTCACTCGGCCTGTTGGGTCGAGTCTTGAGTGTTTTCCTGGGCAGCCGGGTCTTTGACTTGCTCTTTGACGGTCTTCGCGGCAGCAGCGTCCGGGTCAGCAGCAGTACCGGCGCGCGTGGGAGGAGGAACAACCGGCGTAGAGGTAGTAGGTGCAGTATCGGCCTCAGCCTTCTTCTTCGCGGCTTCTTCCCTCATCTGAGCAGCTTCCGCCTTCCACCGTGCCAGCATGTCATAAGGCTTAGGAGGTTCCGACTTAATTGTCTTATCTTCAGCATCGTATGGTGGCACTATCCGACTAACTTCTAGACTATCGGCGATCAGACTAGCCGAGTGACGAACCTCTGTTTGAATGGCTTTATAGTTCTTGGCTGAAAACTTGGAGCCGTCATTGTTGAATTCTGGAAACCCACCAACAAGCTTTGCCGGCTCAAGATTGGGAAAGTAAGCTTTCGCCAGAGCAAGCCCCCGGGTTACTCCAACCCGGCATGACGAGCGTTTCCAGTGGTCGATCCACTCGGGGATGGTGGAACACGCATCAAGCAGCGTGCCCAAACCACCATGTCCAATACCCGGCCACTTCACAGCTTGCAGAACCCATTTGGTGCCGGCACAGAGTTGCCGGATTGCGCTCTTTATGGTCTTCAGCTTCGCTATATCATCTTCATCCGGAATCTCATCATCCGGCCTTGCGGAAAAACAGAAAGGTTCAAGTAAGGAATTCCGAGTATTTATCAGAATGAAAAATCCGGGTTACGATTAGTGAGTTGGGAATCATTACCAATCAAAGCGCGGTAGTGTCGGCAATCTGGGCAGAGAGCCTCGTCAGTTCACCCTCTGCAGCATGGGATCTCTTTCTATACTTTCTCACAATTTTCTCCAGCTTCTTGGCATCAGCTTCAACTGACTCACGCAGCTTTGTCTCCACCTCGAGGAGTTTGGTGGTTTTAGCCAACACTTCCTCAGAGTGGGTCACGTACGCCTGCGTGGAAACACAAGGAAATGTTAGTCGGACAAAAAATAAATATCAGTCAGATATGCTATGAAAGCTCCAAGTAAATTATGCATAAGTTCACTCGGAACTTGGGGACTAGACAAATATACAAGCAGTATTAGTTGAATTTACCTGGTGCTTGGCTACCAAGGCTTCTAGAATGCCTTCTTCGTCAGTTCTCAGGGTGCGTAGAGTGCCAAGCATCTCGTCAAAGTTCAGATCATCAAGTTTTGTGCCGGAAGAGCCGGCGGCCTGGTTACTTGGAGGTGGAGTCCTTTCCTGCTTGGGGGGCGATACCCGGGTCGCCTGGATGTCAGGATTGGGATCACCCATCCTCACGCCCAGAACCTCGACGTCGTCACCCACGGTTCCATCTGATGGAATGGGATACTCGGCCTCCTGCCCGGTCGGGTCTGTCAGCGGGTCTCTTTCTCTGTCTTCTTCTTCAGCGCCGCCAGTCGCGGCATTCATATCATCAACCGACTCCTCTGTTGCCGGGTTATCCAAGTCCATGTTGTCCGGGTCACTGATTGTGACCTGGGCACTAAGGAAAGTAAAAGAAATGGTCAGTATTAATGAGTGAAGGTTATCGAAAGAGCCAGTATATCGGATATCAAGAAATGTAACTTACCCAGTATTCACCACGAAGTCCGTTGGGAGTTCGTTGCTAGACCCGGACGAGGCTGATAAAGATTGAGAAAGTGAGACTCGGAGTTGTCCAGCTTGGGGGTGATTGGGAGAAGGATATCTTCGAGGTGAATTGGAAGGATGAGATTGGGAAGTACCGGCGCGGCGGGCTGGGGACGAAGGGATATCCGGGTTGAGGGGATCCTTACCCGGGGAGTTCCGGGTTACCCTGCGCTTGACCGTAGGGGGCTCCTTCAAGTATGGTGAGTCGGACAATTGTTGATTAAGCTCGCACATATTAGCAAATGAATACAGTTTGGAGGACATGGAGGAATATGTAACCTTGAATACGACTCCTCGGGGTTTCCTCTTGGCCCCAACCTCAGCTTCCGGTTCTGCCTCGCTTTCATCACTCTCGGTCTCCTCCGGGTCTTCCTTATCTTCTTTGTCCTCCTTATCCTCCATCCCTGGTAAACATAGTGTACAGTCGGAAAAAGAGAAAGTATGGGAAGGCAAGTTAACAGAAATTAAGATGGGTGAAACCCGGATGGTACCTTCTTCCGAGTCAGCCGGCTCCTCGTCCTCTTCCGGGTTTTCGGAGGAAGGGGGAGTCTCGATCTTCCAGAAAGCGCTGCCTTCCAGAAACAAGAATATAATGGTAGAAATTAGTGATTGCATCAGGCAAAGGTATAAGAATAAAGAACTAAGGCCGGATCTTACCGCTGGAGCCGGGTTGTCGCGGGTGAATGGCTCCAAGCCGGCTATAGTCCAGATCACTTCCGCTTTCTCAGTCAGGAAGCTTTTGATTATCTTGTTTGTATCAGCAGCCGGATAGTTCCTCAAAGAATAGCGGAGCGAATCCGTGACGTGCCCAGAATACTCGAACATCAGCTTAGGCCGGATGGCTTTAGGTTGGATTCGGAAGTTCACCCAAGTTTTAACTAAATTAAGCCCAAGGAGACCCTGGGCGGAAATGATAGCAAGTTTGGCTAAAAGGGGTTGGATGGACTCCCTGTCCGACTCAGAAGCAAAAGCATTGAAATTATCGGATAGATCAAGGAGGCCCTCGGAGAAACCCGGCAATCTCTTTTCGCCGGGTGGGGAGATGTCCCGGCAGTAGAAGTAGGTCTTCTGCTAATGCTTGACGTGGGAGTTGAGGTTCAGAGTCGGCATCAACGAGTTCTTCCGCCTCTGAATGGATACCCCACCACAAGCCAAGAGGGCCCCGTCGCTGCTTTCGCGGCACGGTTTGCATTGGAACAACTCGAGAAACAGAGCAATATTTGGGGGGACGCATAGATATGATTCGCAGAGAACGATAAAATGAGTGATATTTAACATAGAGTTGGGTCCTATGTCAAAGACTCAGAGGCCGTAATGGCTAAGCAATTCACGGAAAAAGGAGTGACCCGGTGGACGGAATCCCCGGATCACATGCTCAACGAAGCAAATTACCTCATCAGGACCGGGGGTGGGCCGAGTCTCATCCCCCGGGATTCGCCAGTGAATATCCTCCTGGGAAGGAAGGACTCCTGACTCAGCGAGCTCGTCCAACTTTGCCTTGGTCACGGTGGACCTTGCCCAGTTGGCAGATATGGATTGAGTCGGCCTTGCTTTCGCCGGCTGTTTTCCCTTAGTCTTAGTACTGACTTTGGGTGCCATGTGCGTAGTCTACAAAACAGGAAGCGGATGTGCAGAGTGTAAGCAACTAAAAGACCCGGAAATTATAGATTATCCGAGTATCAAAGAGCAACTACGGAGAATTTTGGCAGATTGGATCTAAACTTAGAGATTTACAGAGAAATTGGTGACCACAAGTAATGGAGATATGCTATTGATCTAGTTTACACATTGGTTGAGAAGGAACAGAACATGGACTACCCAATCGTTGCGGAACAAGAAAACCATTTATGAAGCGGACCTAGATCTAATCTAATTCGAGCAAAGCTTAAGGGTAAGATCCATGGAAGAAGGGGGCTCACCGGTGAGGTTTGGAGAAGAGCGCGACGGCGGCAGATGGCGCAGTCGTGGTGGCCCACTGGATCTTCCGGTGCACAGCTCAAGAGCGGAGGCAGCGGCTCGCTTCCGGCTGCTCCCCCGTGGGCTCCGTGGCGGCGCGGCGTTGAGCTCGAGCAAGGGAGCACCGAGAGAGGTTGGAGGTGAAGGAGACGAAGAAGATGGGGGAAATGGAGCTCTTGATTTAGGGTTACCCCTAAGGCACTTATTTATAGGTGCGGGTGGGGAAACCTAGACTATGGAGAAGGAGCCAAAAATTTCGGGAGGAGAGATACCCGACCGGATTTTTTGGGATAAGTGGTTAAGTGCTTGTGCGTAGTATCCGGAAAAGATCAGAGCGAATCGTCTCCGCGATATTCGGATTAATTGGCGAACAAAGCGAGCCGGGTCTTCTGTGTTTTCCTCGGAGTGTTGACCCGGGAAAATGACGTTGGACTCGGAGAAAGCCGGGTTGTTATATGGACCACCTGAGGAGTTAGGCCTAGCTGTTTATCAAGGCATTATAACCCGGCATTTTATGAAATTGTATGTTTATTATTTTTGCAGGGAATAGCATGCGCTTCAAGGAGGATCCTGCGAAGCCCAAACTATTATGGGGAAGCCCAAGCTATTCTGGGGACTACTGATGGAGGGATAATAACCCGGTAGGCTAACGCCAAGATGTAACTCGACCCAAAGGGAGCTGCGCAAGACCCGGCTTAAGGGAAAGGAGTTTCTAGAAGGCCCGAGAGTGTAGGCCTCGTAACCCGGATTGTGGGTTTTGATAAGGAAGTTTAGGGTTTGTAAGCGGTGCCCGGCTAGGACTCCGAGTATGCCTTGGACAGGAAGCCGGGGGGTCCGTATATTATATAAGCCGGCTCCTAGGGTTAGATTAGACACGTGTTTTGACTAGCTATGCGAGTATCCCTTGTAATACCAGAGTTGAGATAATAAATCTAGATTGGAGACTCGGCGACTTGATTGCCGGCTACCAGATCGTTTATCACCATGATTTCCCCTAAGCAAAACCCTCTCCCAAACACCAGAGTCGGATTGCCCCAAGATAAGTTACCCCTGGTAACGTCTGCCGTGATTATCCCACGACAAAGGTTTTCCGCCAGCTCTTGTGGTCGCACCGACAAGTCAAAGATAGGAACCGGGAGCTGGAATATAAGAAGAGCGAGATAGACGCTATGGATTAGAACACCACGGACAATACCATCAAGTTGTCCGTCATTGAAAGTAAGCTTATAGCATTTCGGTTTGTGCGTTTTTTTCTTACGCCCGTTTTCTGCTTTTTGCTCAAATACTGTCTTCTCTGCAGGTGAACTCAAGGCTCTAGTCGAGAGGCACCAAGACTGCGAGGTCATGGCTGCCTCAGTGCAGAGTAAGATCTCCTCTCCGAAAGGTGAGCTAATCATTCTCTTTTCTTCATTTGGCTTCATGTTGCTTGCTTGTTTAGCTCACTTACTCCTCTATCCATAGAAGAGTACAAAAACTTCCGAGAGCAGCACCTGGAGTGCCTCACCCTAGCTGAAGCATATCACCAAGTGCAGGTTCGAGAGGCCTAACTGCAGAAAGAGCTGGACACCGAGAAGTCGGAGTTTGAGAAACTCCAACTTGAGCTCACTGAAGCACTCAAGACTGCAATCACTGCTGTGGACGAGAAGAATGCAGTGGTGAACCGGGCTGCTAAGGAGAAGCAGGAACTCGAGAGGGAGATCTCATCTATGAAAGAGAGAAATCAAGCTCTCGAGAATATGCTCAATCATTCGCGCCGTGTACAAGACCGGCAAATCCGACTTGCTGATGATTGGAAGGCCCGACTAGGGGCCGTTGTCTTGGAACTGAGCAGTAAGTTCTCACTACCTTTCACTTTACTCGGTTTTTTGCCATTTTACCTTCCTCTTACTTGGTTTTTCTTCTTCTTCTTCTTCTTCTTCCCGGTTCCTCTCTTTGATTCAAACTAGCGTGCCCTGACCCAGATACCTTCCCGGATCTCAACAACGCAGCTGAGTCTGCAGTGGAGAAAGCAAGAAGGGCCAGGGCAGCATCCGGTCTTGATACTGACCAGTCCGCCAGCATTGACGATCACATTCTGAATATCAAGACCCGGGCTGCAGGGTTCAAAGGTCTGGGTACCTCCATGGTATCCACCGCGATGAATCTCCACAAGTTTTTCTGGCCAGAGCGCCAAATTCTGGATACAATCAGTGATATGGCAACCAACTTGGATCATGTCAAGGAAGAACTAAAGAAGTGGCGTGCCTCCGCAGCCTGGGCTGGAGCTGACGAAGCCCTGCATTTCATCTTGTCTTGGCATGAAACCTTGACCTTGACCGTATTGGCTCCCTTAGAAACGGCTCCAAGTGGACTGAACGAGAAGCATGTGTTCTACCGGTGGCCTACGAGCTTGCCTCATATGCTGAGACCAACCAGTACATTGACGGCCCCACCGAGCCAGATACTGATGTTGGAGAAGACGACGAGGAGGAGGAAGAGGAAGCCGAGTTCGACGAAGATGCAGGCGAGGACCGCAACTTGGATGATGAAGAGGCTGGGCACGAGGAGGCTGAGCATGAAGAGGCCGAACATGAGGAGACCGAGCAGCGCAGCACCGCGGAGGAATCCGGGATGGAGGCTGAAGCGGAAATCGTCAAGCCAGCAGCTGGCTCAGACGAGGCCCGGGCTGAGTCGCAGCCCGCCGCAGAGGAGCATATTGTCACCACCGAGATGGTGATTGACGATCCCGCTCCCGAGTTGGGAGCGACCGGGGCCTCAGCCGAGAACATCACCTTCGAGCTCTACCCTCTTCCCAGTGAATCCACTACCCAGGCCTCCAATTCTGCGTCCGAGCCAATGTCCGCTACTCCAACTTCATCTACGGCAGAGCCTGCGTCCACAACTGCTGCCACCGAGCCCGTGGCGCCTACTAGTACCGAATCGGATACTACGACTTCCACCGTAGTTTAAATTCCTGCAACTTTTATCCTCAAACACTTATCAGATCCCCGGGATGCCGGGTGCAGATGTAATAAATACCTTCTCAAACTCTTATCATTTTTAACTTGTTTCTTTAGCAAGACTGGCTCAATGCCGGATTGCGTTAAAATGCAAGTCCCCGAGTTTCTTTTTTCATTCACTCAGTTCTTTTGTCTTTGCTCTTACCTGCAACTTTTGGCATTTTTGGTAGTCGAGTCACAAGATTTCAAAAACCAAGTTTCAGATACTTAACCACTTAGAAATTTGCATGTTAACGTTTCCCACCACTTAGCCGAAAAGAGAACAGATAAGTAACAACACCCTACTCGGTTGTTGCACTCTTCTTTCCTCAGTAGCTTTTTCATGTGTTCATGGACCTTTAGCTTGTTCTCTTGCTTGCCATGAAGCCGGGTTGCGGACAGCAGCAGAGTCGAAGAGTTGGCTCTTGGGTTTAAACACACTACTTAACGTACGCATGAAAATTTGAGTAGAAGAACCGAGTAGGCAAAGGAAATAAAGTAAATGACACAAAGTAATTTTTGCACAGGCAGTCCCCGAGTTCGAATTCGGAGTGCCAACTTGAATTTAACTCGGTTAAGAGGATACATACAATGTTTGCTCACGAATGAAAACGGCGGAGTAGAGCTACATTCCAGGGATGTTTGGATTCCTCTCCGGATTTATCCGCCCTGTTCTTCTGTGGTGCCTGTGCATCGATGAGATAATATGCATCATTGTGCAGCGCCTTACACACAATGAAAGGCCCTTCCCACGGAGGGGATAGCTTGTGCATCCCGGCTATGCGCTGCACGATCCTAAGGACCATGTCTCCTTCTCGGAAAACCCTTGGGCTCACTTTCCGGCTATGATACCTCCTCAGATTCTGTTGATACACAGCTAAGCGGGACAGAGTTAACTCTCTTGCTTCTTTGAGCAGGTCCACATCATCTTCTCGGGCTTCTCTTGCCTCCGCCTCAGTATAGAGGGTTACTCTTGGTGAGTCATGCTCAAGGTCAGTGGGCAACACGGCCTCAGATCCATATACTAGGAAGAATGGTGTGTATCTGGTTGATCGGTTAGGGGTAGTCCTTAGACTCCACAACACCGCCGGCAACTCGTCCAGCCAACAACCAGGGGTTCGCTGTAATGGCTCAATCATCCTTGGCTTTATTCCGGATAGGACCATGCCGTTTTCTCTTTCAACTTTCCCATTGGAAGCCGCATGGGCGACTGACGCAACGTCTAGTCGGATCCGCTTTTCTTTGCAGAACCTCGCAAAGGCTCCCTCAGCAAAATTTGTTCCATTGTCCGTGATAATTCCATGTGGGTAACCATATCTCAGGATGATATCTTTTAGAAAGCTTACAGCTGTGTCTCCATCACACTTTCGAACGGGCTTTACTTCAATCCACTTGGTGAATTTGTCCACCATGACCAAGATGTGAGTCATGTTGCCTCTAGCTGGTTTGAAAGGGCCTACCATATCCAAACACCATACTGCAAAGGGCCACATAGTCATTCAGCCAGTCTTCCGGCTTGGTCCTTCTGTCATAGGTCTTGGTCCCTCTAGGCAGCTGGAATTTGGACACGGGTGGCCCCCCCATGATCCTGGGACCAAAACAATCTGGCCCTGGCGGGCCCTTCGCTTCTATCTCCTCGGACCGGTAGAGACGGTCCAGCTTGTATCTTGCATCACTTGGTTCCAGCATCCTTCCACCCAACAGGGTTGCGAGATCTCTTGGGTCGGCGTACCCGGCGCGCTCCATGGCCGAGTACCCATCGTTGTAGCGATCTTGAGGCACATGTCCGGGTTGAGCAACCGGGTTGGCCACAACAGCAACCACATTTGGCTGAGCAACATGTTGGACAGGGTTTGCAACATGCTGCCGAGATGGGCCTTCTAAATTACCTCCTTGCCCCTCTTGGTGAACTCTTGCGGCCGGATGGCCAGTACCTGCAGCGTTGTGTTTTTTTCCGGGCTACCGCACTACAGCGTGTTGTTTTCCGGCGACAGGCGGGTCGTACACCTGCATCTGTTTGCGCCTCCCAGAGTTTACACTCTGTGCCCTCTCTCCCCTGGGAAGCGGCGATGAGGCCTGGTCCACGGATCTTGCCCCATGCGAGTGAACAACATGAGACGCACCGCCCCCCAGGTTGGCCTACCGAAAAGCCTCATTCTGCCTGCCAGCTTCCAGGACGAGCTCATTGAGCCGCTCCTGCTGCCGAACACGTGCCTCGCCGGTGAGATTTGGCAACTCAGCAGCAACTGCCTGTGCAGCTCTAAGTGTCTTTGCAGGGGAACTATATTTCGGCCTACCAGCTGTGTTTTGACTGGCAGACTTGCTAGCAGCTCTACCGTCTCTAGCTAGCTCAGCGCCTAAGTTACGCCGAATAGTCCCTATCTTGCTAGGATTTCTAGAGACAGGGGTAAAGCCATGCACCCTATTGTATTCATTCTGATCCAAGTTAAGCTCAAGCCTAACCTTCTCCAGCTCCTGGGCCTCTCGCAGCAAAGCGAGTCGCTGCTGCTCGAGCTGCGCCCTCACCACCGACGTATCAGCGTCTGTGGCGATAGGCATGCCGAGATGCTCGACACCAGCGCGAGCAGCCGGTATCACAGTCGATGTAGAAGGATCCACGTAGCCCAGAATGTTCCCATTGATCACCCTAGGATTGAAAACTTTCTATGTTCAAACTTTCTAGAAACAAAACAATGATCTTAATTCTTCTCATGTCATCTCATCTATTATTCAGCTTCAAAATTTTCTAGATGACCTACCTCTTCAATACCATTATGACAGGAATGTTGATGATCATACCAAGAAGTCCAAGAAGTATTTTCACCACATGAAGACCTACAATCAAGACAATTGAAGAAACTTGGAGATATACCTATACTTCACAACAATCAAGAATACCCCAAGACATTGAGAGAAGGTTTTTGAAGAAACTCAAGAAGATATAGATGAGACCACCAATCTAGTTACTTTGTTACAACAATGTTAACGTGTTAGAGTGTTGATCATACCAATGAGTGTGGTTTGACAATATTAGTTTGTTTTCAAAAACCTTGTTGTTTGGTGTGAAGATTGTTTGTTAGATGTTGTTTGTAAGATGATTTTCCTTGATCTTTTGTGTTGGGTAGATTTTTCTGTAGCTTTCATTCTAATCTCTACTCATCCCTGCTAAGCCAAATCAAATCCCATACCCATTTACCAACCATAGAGATCTACCATATGAAGTGCAACAACAAACCTTTCTCCCAAGAATGTCAAGACTAGTTCTCTATAGAGACACAAGCCATACAATTGAGGAATGTCACAGATTTCAAGATCCTTTTGTGTGAAGGAATAATCACATCCATGATCAATGCCAACTACATCATAAGGAGCAGCAAGCCAATCAACAAGAGAAGATAGAGAAGTGGACTAAAAGTTGCATTAGCTATGAAGATTCTAGAGCCTACTACACCAAGAAAAGAAACAATGAAGAAACACAACTATCCAGTTTGTGTTGCATAAGAGTTTTACGCAACCACCTAGATGGAGAAACGATAGCTTAGCTCAGGTTTGTCTTACAGATTGGAAACTCTCTGTCAGACAAGTGAGGTGACCTAGTGTTATTATACAAGATTCATCAATCCAAGTACAAGGTAATGATTGAGTGCAACGTGGATTGGCCCCCGTGGTGACTACTCACATTATTTACTTTTGCTATGAGGAATGTTAAATCTAAGTGACATACCTATTAGAGAGACGACGATGTTAAACCTGAACCATAGAATTGTAGAATACAATAATGAACCTATGTTAGTGTTATTGAAAACGTACTATATTCGGTGAGGATCAAGCCAACCTTGGAGCTATCAAGCAACGGAAGATTTTTTCCTACCATGAGAGTTTCTTTAGGAATAGCATGGTGTTTTCCTTCAAGGATGATAACAACAAGATGGAAGATTGCCAAGGATATCAAAATACTAAGTTGAGAGTGAACCAAAGACTTTTGATTGACCCAAAGAGTGACCCCTCAGTGTCAAAGGTAGTTCAACATACCTATGTTGGTCTACAGCTCTACCGTGAAGGAAAGTTCTACTCAAGCCAATCTCAGATCAATCTACACCCCAATAAATTGAAAATAGACTACCCACAAAAGTTTCTTTTAAGGGTGGTAGCCCACCCAGTTGTTCTGAAACCCAGTTACCCAATCTTTCTTTCTAGCCTTCCCAAATCTCGGGACGAGATTTCTTTTAAGGGTGGTAGTCTGTAACATCCCTGATTTTTGGAAAACTCAAAAATCACAAAAATTTGAAACTTTTTGTTTTCATGTCTAGTAAGTCAACAAAACCCAAATGAGATGCAAGAAACAAAAGAAAACAATGCATATTTCAATGAAATTGAAATTACCAATCCAATTATACTTCTATTCCATAAACCCTAAAACCCTCTCATATGAATTTTCTTAGATAAAGAAAACCATTTTATCTTTAGAAAACTTTATTACATAAAATGTTTTCATTTCAAATATTACTTTGAAATTACTTTATGGAAACAACAATCAAAGATTTATAACCCTTAATAAAGTCCTAAGCCTAAAAAAATATTTGATGAGAATAAAATATTTTTAATAATAACTTTTAGTTGTTATTCCAAGTTATAAACATAAAGGAGTGGATATAAAATGCATTGCTTTGAAAATAACATAAAATAGGACTTTGAAAACAATATTATGGGTTGTGGAATTTTACTAAGCCACTTTGATAATTATTGAATTTTCTATTTTTTAAAATAGCATTAAGTTACTATTAGTAAATCCTTCATATCCTAAAATTATAAAATATGAAAATGGTTTAAAAATGAATTCCAAAAATAGTATTTGACAAGTATAATGTCTCTAAAATTTTATTTAATCAAAACCCATTTTATTATTTTCTAATTTAAAATGGTATTAAGTACTATTAATGAATTGATTATATTTTCATAACAAAAAAGAGATGAGAACACTTTGAAATGGTTTTGGAAAATAGTATTTGATCCTTATAAAGCCACTGAAATTTTATTTGACTAATAATAATATTTTATAATTAAAAATCACATTAAGCTACTATTAAGGAATTGTTCTAATTTCCAAAATTCAAAAATAAAATTTGTTAAATTGTTTTCAAAAATGGTACTGTTAGAAAGTATTTGAAATAATATGGTTTTAGAATTTTGTTTCATGTTAATTGGATTTACACAATAGAAGATATAAAATAAATGATAAAACAGGAATTAAAAAGAAAAGAAAATCATTGATGACGTCATCATCTTCAATCTCTGTAATGGCAGAGAAACTGCCGATTTCAATGCCTTAAATTCGTGGGATTTAAGCTTGGATTCATTGCCCCGTTTATTCTCCTTGAATCCCCTCCTTCTCCTCTATATTTACCCCCTCGAGCTCCCTCCTACCGTCCCCCCACGCTCGCGAAATTCTTCACCGGAGTAGTCCCGGGACGCCGCCGTATTTCTCCATTCCGGCCGCAGCAGGAGGTGTCCAGCCCCCGCATTTCCCACCCACTCCTTACCCGTGCCCCTGCGCTCCTTCTTGATGCCTTTCCGGAAATTTTGATGCAGGGAATCGCTGCCGCCGTGCGCTTCTGTGCTCACCGGAGTCGCGTCGGCTCGGATGTGCACCACGCCATCGACAGAGAGCCTCCCCGTGCATGTCGTGGTCACAATCGACCTCTCCGTGTCGCGCTGAGCATCACCGTGGTCTTCCCCGATCCCGAGGACCACCGGAACGTCGCCGGCGTGAAGATCTCGAGTGGCCGCACCACCGTGCTGCCATTTCCAGCGTCAATCCGGTAGCTCACCGGCGAGGTGAGATCCCGAACCATCCCGGGCCCTTAGATCTTCATCCTGTGGCCAGCAACAAATCACTTAAACGAAAAGGTACCGGCCAATAGGAATTAGGCACGTCAGCAACGCGTTAATTAACTTATTCGTCGCTTGGCGCAGCTCGTAGTAGGCAGAAGCCCAATTCCTACCCATCGCGCTGCGCGACAGATAAGCCGTTTTTGGCCCAGCCAGTCTCTGGTTTTATTTTCAAATAGAAAATAGAATTGTAAATTTTGCAATTTGGTCCCTAGAACTTTGAATCATCATAACTTTTTAACCACTTGGCCAAATTTGATAAACTTGGACTTTTTGAAATCCCCTGGATCTGTAGAATCTTTTAGCACTGTTCAAATTCAAATTTCACAAACATAAATTGGTTCAAATTTAAAAATGCTTGTTTTATAAAATTTGACATAATTCAAATTCTGTAAATCCATTTTATGCAAACCAAATTTCTTTGTGTTCCTTACAATATGTAGTAACAGTACACACTGCCCAAAATCCTATTTGAATTATTTTTGAAGTGTTTTAGAATTATATGGCCATTTGAGCAAATTTGACTTAGTTTAAATTCTATAAATAGTTTTATATGTTTTCTTAAGCAATGTTGCTCCATATGGCAACCTTAATCCATAGAAACCAGTGCCATAGAATTTTGGACACATATGAGCCATACCCATGTATTTTAGGCCAAGTTATCAGACACATGTTTCACACCATATTAAAAATGACATAGGAAATATTTTTGCTTAAGTGGTTCTATGTGTGTATGGCTATATGAAACCAAGGCTAAGTCCTTAGTGAAGTTTCAACTTATACTTAGCCAACAAATGAACCTAAAAACACTAGTACAAATGTTTCCATGAACTTCTTGTCTCCCCATGCTTTCTTCAAGATTTCACCAAGTTGGGATTTGTGAGAACCATGAAGTGCAATGGAGGACTTAACTACCTAGAGATTTTTCAACATGAATATAGAAGACCAATGAAGGAATTAGCAAATAAAACAAACTTCGGAATCATCTCCAAGAAGTGGAAGCACTTAGAAGAAAACCAGAGAAACTTCTAGAAGACTAACCCCCTTTCTCTCTAAGTCTTTTTTCCTCCCCTTTTCTATTCTTCTCCTTTCAACTTGATGGCAACATGAAGAGAAACAAGGAAGATCATTGAAGAAATGACTTAGGCTCCACAACAATCTGAAGCATACTCCATCAAGTGCAAGTACATGAAGAAATGAAGAAGAAGACTCACCTCTCCCGTTCTATCCTCTTGTCTCATTTCTCCTCTATTTTGACTTAGTGATATTTTCACATTTGTTAAATAAAACACTTAGTTGTGACCACACCACTTGGGAAACAACTAGTGAGAAAATAATGAAGACTATCAAGACCAAGAGAAGCACCACACCAAGGAAGGAAACAACTTAGATGGCATGATGATGATCTTCAAGAAGGCAATCACATGAGGACTAGAAGCAATCCCTACAAGTTGAAGAATAACAAGTTATTTTTGTCCAACCATTGACCCAAATAGAAAAGACCAAGACTTTAACTTGTTATTTCCTTTGTTATGAAGTTAGTTGAACCTAGACCTAGCCTAAACCAAAATGGAAGGACTAACTTAGATCACTCAAATATTTTTGAAGGTGAATATGACCAAGTGTTTGCATGTATTACTTTAGTTGAAGAAGTAATATGTTTATTCTAAGTGAACTCTTGGAAACCCCTTAACAAGTGTTCAACAATTAGGGAATGAATCTTTCAAACTCAAACATTGAACTTGTCCTAGCCAACTTGGTCCAAGTCCTTTGTTATGTTATTTGCTCGGTTTTCTTTCTCCACTTATGTGTTTGATTGCTAGGATGCTTGTTTATTTTGTTATTGTGTTTCCAATGTACAGATTGTACGGAGAGCAACGATCTTTTGTGAAGAGAGTGTGTTTTCTTCACCCACTTCAAAGGCAAGTAACACACCATCAACTACCCAATATTTTCTATATGCATTAGTTGATTTTGAGTTGTATACATAATAGGAAATTTTAATAAGTTATATTATGGTATGTTATTATCCTAGTAGTGTGTAGCCATCTCTTTTACCCTCCTTATTTTGATAGCCTTAGAATTTAGTAGATGCTATGCAGTATTACAAATTGTTTTACTAGATGTTGAGGAAAAATTCTAAGTATAACTAATGAATGAACCACCTGGGTGGAAGTGGTAAGACTGGTTTATGTTGAGTTTGTCACTTGCGTATGGCCACCCAGGAACAAAGACATTACTATGTCCTTCTAAGTTTAGTAGCTTCCCGTGCAGACTTTTGACATATGGGCTCTGTCTTGATCAACTAAGTTGTGAGAGTTCAGCCCAGGCTTGACTAGCAGATGTAGCAAAATTATAGGTGGAACGGTCTTGCCGGTGGGTTTGGACTTTTTCTTCTAAAAGATCTCGTTTCAATCCTCTCCTTTCCATGATGCACTCCGGGTGTATAGGATGTTTGGGCTAATTGAAGACAAAGGGTGAAAGTGCACAACCTCCGCGGAGTTAGAAACTATGATCATACCCGTGTCCCCGGTTATGGACAACTATGAGTAGCTGGACAAGGATTGACGGAAGAATCTCATCACCAATTTCAATAAGTAAAATTTTGACCAAGTGAACAGTATTTTGGTGCTTGGATCTTAATCCAATATTGCCACCCTTTTGAAAAGAAAAGTTTGTTTTACAAAAGTGATAGGAGAAAACTGGCTTTATGCAAGCTTAGCCTAAACTCCACTCAGCCAAATAAGCATGTAGTATTAGTCTTGCCATTTATATCCACCATAGAGTTACTTGCCAATACATTAAATTGTATTGACTCCCTTGTAGCTGCATATTCCATATTGCAGATGTTTCTAAAGACGAGTGAGGATTTCGTTTAGGATCTCGAGACTATCGCCAACATGTTTTGCCTGTGGCACATGAAGAAGATGGGATCAATGTTGTATTATGTCTTCCGCTGTATATCTTTGTTTTCTGCTAGTCTTCTAAGACTATGCAAGTTGTAATACTATTTTGTAAAGACTGGATCATGCGATGTAATAGAATTTGATGCATTTGCATGATATTTCATTTTGTACCGTGGTGCTAGCAATTGATCGAGGGACTAGCACAATAACATAGGTGTCCTTACATTATTTAAATGTGGGAACGCTACACCACCCTCTGATTGTGACTCATTCAACACCGCAGTCCAAGAGGGACTTTGGAGCTCGTGGCAATGGTGACCTGCTCGCTAGCAGATACATGTGTAGGCTCCTCAAAGAGACGGATATAGATGGTGATTGGGGATTTTTCTTCAGACAGATGTGGGATGACAGACTAACCCCTGAGTCTGGAGAGAGCCTACCTACCCCACCCTCCTCCGTATGGATCCGTAAAATCCTAGTGGACACGATAAGCTTCTCAGTAGCAAATTGCTTTCCCCTCTCTCTAGATGACGAGATCCCCATCCCACTTAGGCAGATATAGCTCGATGGCGCCGACTGGGCGTTCTCCCCCAAACCCACAGTCAGGCAGATTCTTAGCAGGTGTTTGATGGCGGAGAAGACCCGTAGTTGTGGCAGAGGTGGAGGGGGACGTGGTACAAGAGATCAACGGCAAGATCCACAAGCTCAGATCTCGTATGGCTATGGATATGAGATCCCTCCACCTCAGGTACCTCTGGTCCCAAATCGAAACCGACCTGAACAACTGTTTGGTACTTTCCCCAGTTTGGCTTCGTCCCATGAAAGCAGTTCCCAAATCAATTCCCGGTGCAGCAGTTTGAGGGTCAATTTCCTCGGCAATTCGCCGGGCAATTCCCTGTGCAGCCGTTTATAGGTACCTGGCAGCAAAATCCTCACCGGCAATAGCCGCACCAGAAACAAGCTGGTGGTGGTGCTCAGCAGAAAAGGGCCCAAAAGAGTGCCCCTAAGCCAAAATAAGATGATGTTGAATCCTTCAAGGCACATGACACTGTCTTAAATACCTATGCTATGCCAAGTTCTGCTGCTGCCCCAAGTGAGAAAGGATATTTGTATGCTGAAGTAATTTTCTACAACTATAGTGAGCCATGCCATCACAAAGTTGCTTGTCTCTCTCCCAAGACCTGCTTCATCTGCAACTCTCTGGAGCATGAGGTAGACAACTCCCAATGAAATAACAGCCTCGGCTACTTGCCAAATTTGTGGGTAGTGTTGCACCAGGACTTGGCTTCTATCATATTGAACTGCCTTTCCAGTTCACCGAGCTTTCTCCACCAAAGAATATTGGGCTTCTGTATGGACTCTGGTGAGATAAGTAAGGATGAATTGTACAAGAACCCGGTCTTTATTTACAAAACAAATTGGCCTTGGCGGATAAGGTAGCTGCATGAGTGGACATTCCTTGTCAAGTTCCCTCCACACCTTAAATTGGAAGAGGTGCGACGTGGGGGTACCTGAAAGACCCTCCACTATAGGGATACCCAGTGTGTCCCATTAAGGGGTGCCCTGACAGACTCCACGAGTAACTACACGAAGGCCCATGGAGGAGACCTCTACGATGCGGAAGGAAAACGTTAGGCAACAAAAATAGAAAAGAATTGCAACTGACTTAAAGTCGAGTCCACCTCATGTACTTCTTCTAAGACCCTGCTACCTATATAAAGCACGGTAGGGGGTCACGAATGGGATAGACTGATATGGATATTATAGGGGTACATGATGATTGTTCATGCTTGAGTTGGAAGGAAATATTGAAGTTAATTTATGATTACTATAAGGCGAATTCCTTCTTAATGGATTGTGTTGTTTGTGTTTATAAGAATGTTATACTACCTAAGCATATGTATTTATGTATGATAGGTTTATTAATAACACAAACATGGATGGAGGAGAGCATCAAGAAGAGCTTGAAAACAAACTTACAATGGTGGAAAACAAGTGTCCACACATGGAGGAAGTCATGGAGATTGTTTCCCACAAGAGCACGAGGAGTTAAAGGAGTCATCCATGCATTGGTGGATGATATGGGAGCAGCAAGGACATGTCCTAGGATGTCCCAAACGTTTTTATTAGGGGACCTGCGAGTCCATATGGCTAGGCCCATGTTGGGCTCGGTTTGTAAAGGTTTGGGTGCACCAAACTGTGTAGGAATAGGTTAGGGGGCGCATCTCCCTCTTGGCCGACCCCCTCCATCATATATACCTCTTAGCCACGAATTTAGAGGTTAGACCCAGTTAAAATTAAACCCTAGATTCCAGAATTGAACCATGTTCATCTGAATTTATCCCCACCAGTTTGGTGGAGTTACCCCTTGCAAATTCTGCGTGCTATCTGTTGTTCCATTGGGAATTAGTAGATACAGGACCACTCGTAGTCATTGATTACGTTGTGCAAGTGTGTGGAGTTGATAAAATCCAAAGGGATTGAGAGCTGTTGCATTGGCATCAGGGATCAGCCGGAGAGGTTTCAGCAAGACACAAGTTATCATATCAAGTTATCGTGTGAGTTCATCAAGAAGATCGGGCAACCCCTTATCATAGACAACCCTAGATTCAGTGTTGCGCCAGATTCAATCTGTAAACAGCACCCCCTATAATCGACACCTTTCACCCCATCGAAATAAATCCCGGCGGGCAGTAACCTCTCGGGCCGAGTAGTCCATTAGCGCCTTTTTCTCTCTTACAAAACCCCAGGTCCCTCACCATGGGGATTGTTGAGGTCACCCTCTCGACATTGGCGCCATCTGTGGGAATCTGAGGCGCTGGATCCGCGGCTTCTTTGACTTCATCATCGATAAACTACCACTCGGCAACCTGGGCAGACTCGATCTGCTTTGGGTTGATCAAATTCACCAAGCACTCGCAAGCATCACGCCCCGTATTTGACTGCCTCGACACAAATATCGATCTAAAGATCGGTGAGCTGAACTTTCACGCGGGTCACGCATGAGTGATACGCCTGGAAGATTTCTTTTTAGTCCAACTGAAGGAGGCGATCGTACCAGAACCCTCGCTGCTCTCGCTCGAGGAGACAAGCCCCGAGTACTCTTATCCGGCTAATCCCTATGTACACTTCGTCGCAATGGCGAGGCGCCTTGAATCGTCGTCCTCGGAAAGCGACGATGGAGACAAGGTGATCGATCCGCCAAAAGCAACCCATGCAACCGACACGAACACGACTTGGGAAGATGAAGACGGAGGAGAGAAAGAAACCGACAAGGACCCGACGAAATCCCCTAGGCCTGAGGACGAGGAACCGAATGACAACGATGGCGAACCCGGAGAACTGCCTCCACCCACTAATTTTGGATCCACGACTAAAAGCAAGAAGGGTAAAACAGGTAACCCCCAAGTGTTTGTGTCAAAGGAGACAATAGCACTAGTCACCTAGCTAGTCGGGCAGGGTCTCCCTCCCCCAACAGATGCTAGCGCGGAGGAACGAATGTATTATAAGTAGAAATTGGTACAACAAAGAAAGAAGCTAAGCATGATGTACAAAGAGTTAGATGACATGGGTCTCCCAGAGATGCACTCGACTGAAGCTTTGGGTAGCGGGCCGCAGAAACTACCCGCCCCCAAGCGGCGGTCGCGAATGGACAATATGCCAACTGACTATATGAAGGGGCCCAAAAGGTAATGGATCTTGACCAGGACCTGAAAGAACCCAATACAATGGATAAACTGACACCTAGAACGCCTCAGGAAAGGCTTCTGCAAGTCCAGACGTATCTGATGTCCATCAAACCAACATTGGGTTATCCCTGCGGAGAAATACAAGAAGAGATACTACGGGGCCTCAGCATGGCCATCGCGGAACTACGGCAGAAACCTGCCCCGCGAGCGGCGGCACCCGCAAAACCGCTGAAGGAAAGAGCCAAACCAACTCGGGTCACACATCAAGCGGAGGACCCGAAATATTTGTGAAACCGGATCACGCAGAGCAAGGTGGATATGTCGCAAAGGGAAAGAGCGGCTAAAATACCACCACCAAGGACGACTAGAACTCGAGTGGACAACCCGAGATACGATTCAACCGACTCGGACGATAAGGAACTCTATGGGCCTCCTTGTTTTACTCGAGAAATTTGTCAGGCAAGGAAGCCAAAATGATTCAAGCTGGCAGCCGAAATTCCCAAGTACGATGGTGACCGAGAACACGAGGCAAGGTTAGATGATTATGTGACGGCCGTAAGGTTCCAAAAGGGGAGCAAGGTGACGGTTATGTAGTACATACAACTGCAGCTGGTGGGCGCGGCGAGAAACTGGCTGAAGAGCCAGGCAAAGAACAAATACAGTTGTTGGGAGGAATTCGAGTATGATTTCATCCAGAACTTCAGATCCAGATGCAAACGACCAATAACATTCGGGCAGCTGAAACCATGCAGGAAACGATCAAACGAGAATATTCGCGGGTACATATAGAGGTGGACCGCGATGAAAAATAGCGCAAAGGAGATTTCAGACTAAACAACAATCGAAAGCTTCAGATACGGACTCCACCGAATGGACCTAAGGGAGTACATCGGTCGGATTCGACTGTAAACCGTAATTAAACTCATGGAGGTAGCAAACAGCTGGGTAGAAGGAGAAGAATCAGTGCGCAATACCCACCCACCCTCACCAAAAGAATATTGCATGGTGACCTCCTATGCTCATGAGGGGAACATAAGGTACAATAATGACCAAAACAAAAGAAGGAAGCGCAAAAACTATACATTTGATGAAATGGAACCCGAGTTAGTAGCACTTGAATTCCCGGGCAATCGCAGTAACGACTACCGCAGGCAAGGGTGAGAAGAGCCGTGCGAACAGAAGCGCGAACGCAGGAAGGAACAGAAGTGCGAGTGGTAGCCACGAAAGATCCGGGTAGATGGGTTACCGCCCATGTCAATCGAGCAACAACTCGAAGGGCCATTGATACGTCATAAACGTATCTATAATTTCTGATGTTCCATGTTGTTTTCATGCCATATTCTACGTGTTTTCCTTACACTTTATGTTATTTTTATCGATTTCCCGGGACTAACCTATTCACAAGATGCCACAGAGCAAGTTCCCTGTTTTCCGCAGTTTTTAGTTTCAGAAAAGTTGTTCTAGAAATATTCTCGGAATTGGAAAATTCGAAGCCCGGAAGTCTTAGAATCCCCGAAGGTTCCACGGAGTCCCGAAGAGGCCCGGAGGGGGGCCACACCATAGGGCGGTGCCCCCTGGCCGCACCTAGGGGTGGTGATATGGGGTGGCCCGATCTTCTCTTTGAGCTCTCTCTATTTTTGGTGGATGTTTTGTGGAATTTTTTGATAACTAGTGCTACACTGAGACCTCTCACTTGGATAACCCATGTTGCCAATGCAACAACAATCTACCCCTTTTGATATTCTCAACTACACACTCTTGTACACGCAATCGAAGATCACGAGTGGTCCTGTACCCCTTATTCCTAGTGGAACAACAAGATATCATGCAACTTTGCAATGGTAATACTTCAAGATGAATGCTTAGTAGCAATACAATCTAGAGGCTAGTGGTTTTTGGTTTAAACTTGTTCTGATCTATTCCACACACAGGTGGTAGCTATATATGAGGGAGGGGGATGTTTCCCATGAAATTGACCTATTCGTACTCATTTGGACTCAACCAACTCGGATACAAACTAACCCAAAATGGTTGCAGCCAATTAGACTCTATTTGGAAACTGGCAGAAAACAATTCATGGATTGTTTCAGTCACCACGCGTTGTATGATTCGAATTTGTAGATGAGATCGGATGCATTGGAAAGGTCTTCAAATTTCCTAATCGGATTGTTCTTGTTTTCTTTATTTGGAGCTCGTATGAAGAATCCATGACTATTTCAAATTCGAGACTTCTGCCAGTCCGAACTGAAAATTTATTTCCTTGTTGTTGTTTTCCATGGCAGCAACTTTGTTTTCCACGCCTCCTTCTTGTGCTCCTTTCTTCCTCTTATCCATCCATGTTTTTTTATTAGTAAACCTAATAATACTTAAATTCATAGGCTTAGGTAGTATAACATTCTCATAAACACAAACTGATGAGGACATCCCTAGTACATTTGTTATTCCTCCTATTGATGATGATGTTGCTGTTCAAGATAAGCATGATGAAGTAAAGATTGGTCCAATGACTAGATCAAGAACCAAACAATTAGAACAGCAGGTGAACTCACTCCTTTTAAATTATGATGTTTGTTCTTATGAGAATTTTATACTACCTAAATCCCTGCATTTATGTATGATTCAGGTTATTGTTAACACAAGCATTATTGGAGGCAAGGAGCATGGAGCCATGGAGCCAAGCATGGGAGTATACAAGGAGAGAGTTGATCATGGCAGCACAAGCAAGAAGGAGAACCCAGGAGCAGAATTGGATGGAGTTGGAAGCATTGAGAACATGTCCTATGGTGCACGAGCCCACAATTAATTGTGCGGCACATTATATGTTATGGGGGCACCAAGGAAATGTCCTAGGTCCTCCCACACGTGTGGAATAAAAGGCTTGCCTGCCTAGTTGGCTGCACCGCCCCTCATGGGTCGGTTTGTATCATCTGGTTCGAGTCAAAACCCCTTAAGGGTCTAGTCCTAGTCGAGTTGGGCTGGTGCTTGCGCAATCCACTTGTGGCCGCACCCCCCTCCTCTCTTATACCCTTTCACATGCGTGTGATTCCCCCAGACTACCTTTATTCATAAACCCTAGAACTCCATTGTTGATTGCTCGAAGCATTCATCATGAATTGATATATTGCAAGTTTTGCGTGTTATCTGCTATTCCACTGGGAATCAGTTGATACAGGACCACTAGTAGTCAGTGGCTGCTCGTGCAAGTGTGTGGATTTACGAATATCCAAGGGATTGGTTGCTGCTGCAATTGCCATCAGGAATTAGCCGGAGAGTTCGTGGAGAGACACAATTTATCAGATCCTTGTTATCGTGTGAGTTCATCGAGAAGATCGGGCAACCCCTTATCATCTTGGTATCAGATTTACAGGTTAACTCGGTGAGCTATCGTGATCTAGTAGATTAGTTCTTGTTTTCATTTACCTACGCACAGAAAAAGCCACAAAAAATAGGATTATTTCGAGCCATAGCCTTAGATCATCACTTTTATCAAGTTTTAGTTGCTTTTTTGTGGTTGATTTCGTGTTGCTTTTCTCCTTTTTGGGTCTTTTGTTTTCGGTCTAGGTTTAGGGTTCTAAGTGTTCTTCGAGTCATCCCTGTCGTGTCCACAAAATTTCATCAAAAAACTGCAAGCAGATCCAAAGTTCCATCCAATTCGAGTTGGTTTCGGTTTTGTGCCGCGGCAGGAAATCTCGCCGAATCTCTGCCGCCGCCGTACCCTAGCCGCAGTCGGAGTTCGTCCCATTCGCGCGTTACAAAATCCGCCCGCGGCCCAGCCCACCGCTTACCCGCAGTTTCCACGCGCGCGCTGCCGCGGCACGCGATTGCCGCGTTTCTCTGCCACACGCATATTCCTTTCCGCGGGCCCGCGCTGTTGCCCGCGCCCGACCACAGACAGCCTCTGTTGTTTTGCACGCCCACCCACCCGCAAAAACTGACCGCGCGCTGGACTTGTTCCCTGTTTGCTGCACCCACGCGCTGCCGCGACAGCGATTTGCTCCGTTTCTCTCCCGCGGTACAACTTTCCTGCTGTGAGGTGTGTTAGTAGTTCTAGTTCTTTTTCGGTTTAGATTTCTTTGCCACTTTCTTTAGGTTTTCTTTTCCTATCATTGTGAGCCTTAGACACAGCCCCTCTACAGAAACATATGGGTATCTTTCCCAAAAAGAATAGCTACTTATTGCTCACTCCAGGCTGCTCATTATCCCATACATTGTGTCACATTGATATTATTGTGCTTACTTTTGCTCCTAGCTAGTTTTGGCCAGTTATAAAAGTATAAAAAAAGAAGAAGAGAAAAACAGAAAATAGAAAAAGAGAAAAACAGAATTGAGAAAAGAGAAAAAGGCCTTGAGATACATTCCTATATTGTTATTGGAGCTGTTTCATCACTACTATATTGACACTTTCCATTGAGGAATCTTGTGCCTGTGATATCTTTGAGAATAGCTAGTGTCTTTCGAGTGCATTGCAATATTTCAATCCATATAATTGCATTGCCACATTTTTCTCCACTGCGGTATGTGTTTCCTAGGTGTCATTTTTCTATCATCACAAACAGCAAATATGACTTGTTATTGGTGTTGTTAGGTATCCATACCAAGCCCCACTATATATCCTGCTTTGCTTTGTGTTAGCTAAAATCCCTGGGTATTGTTTTCTTCACACCAAGTCATAGTAGTGCTGTTTACTTGTGGTAAGTATTGCTATTCACTTTGGAACAGTAAGTTAACCTCATTGCTTTATTGTTTCGATTGAGTTGTGAGAGAACACCACATCCCATATTTTTGTTTTCACTAACACATTAATCTATGGAGTCTTCTATGGCTAGTGTTGCGCAGGTGGATAAAACTGTTGGGAAAGCTACTAAGGCGAGTTCTAAGAAGACTGTTGATGATATTCTCACATGAGGAGATCTGTCCAAATTTAGAGACATGATCAGTTCAAGAATTGATCAAAAACTTGATGAGTATGATGAAGTGGTAGCCACCCGAATTGATAAGAAGCTTGATGCCTATGATGAGAATTTAAGGAGGGATTTACAGCAGATGGACATTAAAATTGAGAAAGCTGCTTCTCAAGAATCTGTTGATATTATGCAAGAATCTCTCACCAATTTGACTAGGAAAATTGCACAATTGTCTACTCAACTAGAGCAAAGAGTTAATGATGATGATTGGGAACCAGGCCGAGTCCAAGCTTATAATGGTCGTGGAGATTTTGCTGCTAGAAGAATACAAGCTCATGATAATCATAGAGAAGATGATGGTTTGGGCAAGCCAAAATTTTCTATTCCTCCTTTCTCTTTTGATACTGATGATGTAGAGGAATATTTGATGTGGGAGCTTAAAATTGAGAAGATATGGAGATTACATGATTACAATGAAGATATGAAGATTAAATTGGCTTCTTCTAGTTTTCATGGTTATGCTCTATTGTGGTGGGATAATATTACACAATTGAGGGCAGAACATGGTGATCCTGAAGTGGTTACTTGGGCTACTATGAAGCAACTCATGAGGAACAGATTTGTGCCAAAGAATTATGTGAGAACATTGTATGCTAAATTGCAACAATTGAAGCAAGGTACATTGTCTGTTGATGCTTATTATAGAGAGATGGAGTTGATTATTCAGAGGGCCAAAGTGAGAGAAGAACCAGAACATACTATGCATCGTTTACTCTCAGGTTTGCAATTTAAAATAAGAAGCATTGTGAGGCACCTCCAATATAATGATATGAATGAATTGCTACATCATGCAAGGGAGGCAGAATCACAGCTAGCCGAGGAGGCAAAGATGAGTGCTAGGAGGATGTTTTCACCTCGAAATAATAATTTTTCTTCTCCACCACCACAATCAGCACCTAGCCGTGGGGTTTCTACACCCAAGGTCGAGAGCACCCCCTCCACTTCTAGGAGGCAAGTGCAACCAGAAGCAAGTGCTAGTGGATCCACTTCTTCCACATCACGCAATAGAGATATGTCATGTCACACTTGTGGTGGAAAAGGCCACTTTAAGAGGGAATGCCCCAATAAAAAGACCATGCTTGTTAATGAGGATAATGAGTATGAGACTGGAGATGATGCTGATCCTAATGAGGAGGATGATTGTGATGAGCAACGAGGGCCCCTTGATGCTTATGCCACACATTATCCCACTATTGTTTATTACCAAAATGCTGCTGCTTTGAGTGTTATTCCTTCTCCAGAAAATCAGAGGTGCAATCTTTTCCAAACAAAAGAAATTGTAGGTCCTAAAATGGCTTTCAAAGTTATTATTGATGGAGGGAGTTGCAGAAATCTTGCTAGTAAAGAGCTATGTGCAAAACTGAAGCTGAAATATATTCCACACCCTCATCCTTATTATATTCAATGGATGAGTGATAAAGGAGAGATGAAGGTGAGCTACATGGTGAGAGTGGATTTCCAAATTGGGCCATATACTGATACCATTGAGTGTGATGTTGTGCCCATGTCTGTTTTTCACATGTTGCTTGGAAGACCATGGCAGTTTGACAGGAATGTTACACATAATGGGAGAGCTAACACATACCAGTTGAATTGGCATGGGAAGGATATTATTTTGAGATCTATGACACCACAGCAAATTGTAAATGAGTCTCGTCAAAAAACTAAAGTGAATTTATAGAAGGATAGTGAGAAAGAAAAACAAGAGAGTAATCCTTCTATGAGTGAAAAAAATAAGCTGAGTGGTAAAATTAAAAGTGAGGGAGTGAGCCTTTTATGTATGCTAGCCACCAAAGAGGATTTGAGAGAGTTTAGTGAGGACCCTAGTATGCTTCCTATAGTGCTTATGCACAAGGGAGAAAATTTGGTTTCTTCTGACATGACCCCTATTCCTCTTGGTGTTTCTCATGTATTACAGGATTTTGATGATGTTTTTCGAGAGGAGGTACCAGCAGGGCTGCCACCATTGTGTGGCATTGAGCATCAGATTGACTTGATCCCTGGAGCAACATTACCAAACAGAGCCCCTTACAGGACAAACCCCCAAGAAACCAAGGAAATTCAGAAACAAGTGCAGTAGCTACTCGACAAAGGTTATATTCGAATTAGCTTATCTCCATGTGTTGTTCCTGTTATTTTAGTGCCTAAGAAAGATGGTACTTGGCGCATCTGTGTAGATTGTAGAGAAATTAACAACATCAGTATTCGTTATCGTCATCCTATACCTCGTTTGGAGGACATGTTAGATGAATTAAGTGGTGCTGCTGTTTTCTCTAAAATTGATTTGCGTAGTGGTTACCATCAAATAAGAATGAAAGAAGGGGATGAATGGAAAACTGCTTTCAAAACTAAATTTGGTTTATATGAATGGTTAGTGATGCCTTTTGGTTTAACTAATGCACCTAGTACTTTCATGAGACTTATGAACCATGTTTTGAGAGAGTTTATTGGAAAATTTGTGGTGGTTTATTTTGATGATATTCTCATATATAGCCACAATGAAACTGAGCATGTTGATCACATTAGACAAGTCTTACATGTTTTAAGAGCAAATCAATTATATGGTAATCTTGCTAAATGTCCTTTTTGCAAAGACAAGGTCATTTTTCTCGGATATGTTGTCTCTAAACATGGCATTGAGGTTGATGAATCTAAAATTGAAGCTATTAAAAATTGGCCTATTCCAACTAATGTTAGTCAAGTGAGAAGTTTTAATGGATTGGCTGGTTTCTATAGAAGATTTGTCAAGGATTTTAGTACTCTTGTTGCACCATTAAATGATTTAACTAAGAAGGGTGTTGATGTTACATGGGGGGTAGAACAAGATATTGCTTTTGATGAGATAAAGAACAAGCTGATTTCGGCCCCATTGCTAATATTGCCTAATTTCAACAAACAATTCAAAATTGAGTGTGATGCAAGTGGTATTGGTATTGGTGGTGTGCTTATGCAAGAAAATAAACCTGTTGCTTATTTTTCTGAGAAATTGCATGGTGCCCAATTGAACTATTCTATTTATGATAAAGAATTGTATGCACTTGTTAGAGTTCTTGAGGTTTGGAAACATTATTTGTGGCCAAAAGAATTTATCATACATTCTGATCATGAAGCATTTAGATTTTTAAAGAGTCAATCTAGCCTTAATAAAAGACATGCTAAGTGGGTTGAATTCATTGTGTCATTCCCATACATCATTAAATATAAGAAAGGCAAAGATAATGTTATTGTTGATGCTCTCTCTAGGAAAAGTATGCTTTTAACTCAATTGGATGTGAAAATTCCTGGTTTGGAGACCGTAAAAGATTTGTATGCTCAAGATAATGATTTTAAAAATGCTTATGCAAATTGTATTATTGTGAAAGCATGGGATAAATTTCATTTGCATGATGGATATTTGTTTCGAGCTAACAAATTATGTGTGCCCGAGTCGTCCTTGCGTTTGTTATTGTTGCAGGAATCACACAGTGGTGGTTTCATGGGACACTTTGGGAGGGAGAAAACATTGATGATGTTGGTTGATCACTTCTATTGGCCCCGTATGAGAAGAGAGGTGGAGAGGTTTGTGAGACGTTGCATCACTTGCAACAAGGCTAAGTCTAAACTGAAACCTCATGGTTTATATACTCCTCTTCCTGCACCTACTACACCTTGGCAAGACATTAGTATGGATTTTGTGTTAGGTTTGCCTAGGACTAAAAGAGGACATGATTCAATATTTGCGGTAGTTGATAGATTCTCTAAAATGTCACATTTTATTGCATGCCACAAGAGCGACGATGCGTCGCACATTGCTAATCTGTTTTTCAGGGACATAGTGAGATTACATGGAGTACCCAAGACTATTGTTTCTGATCGTGATGTCAAGTTCATGAGCTATTTATGGAAGACACTATGGGGGAGGCTGGGGACAAAGCTGCTGTTTTCTACTACTTGTCACCCCCAAACTGATGGACAAATGGAGGTGGTGAATCTCACATTATCCACATTGCTGCGAGCCATGATTAAAAAGAACCTGCGGGAGTGGGAGGAGTGTTTGCCTCATGTTGAGTTGCATACAACATGGCTGTACATTCTAGTACTCAGCTATGCCCGTTTGAGGTGGTGTATGGTTTCAAACCCATAACACCACTTGAGTTATTGCCACTTCCTGTACAAGAGAGAGTTGATATGGAGGCTTCAAAACGAGCTGATTATGTGAGGAAGATCCATGAGAAGACCAAGGAAGCAATTGAGAAGACAGGAAAACATGTTGCTGAGAGGATTAACAAGAAGAGGAAGGAGGTACTTTTTCGACCAGGTGATTTGGTGTGGGTACATTTTCGTAAGGACAGATTTCCCACATTGCGCAAGTCCAAGTGGATGCCACGAGGTGCTGGTCCATATAAAGTGCTTCACAAGATTAATGATAATGCATACAGGATTGATCTTCCTAGTGATGAGTTTGGTGTGAGTAATTCGTTCAATGTTGCTTATCTATCACCATACCATGGAGAGGACCTTGATGCGTCGAGGTCGACGCCTTTTCAGGGGGGGGGAGGATGATGAGGACATCCCTAGTACATTTGTTATTCCTCCTATTGATGATGATGTTGCTGTTCAAGATAAGCATGATGAAGTAAGGATTGGTCCAATGACTAGATCAAGAACCAAACTATTAGAACAGCAGGTGAACTCACTCCTTTTAAATGATGATGTTTGTTCTTATGAGAATTTTATACTACCTAAATCCCTGCATTTATGTATGATTCGGGTTATTGATAACACAAGAATTATTGCAGGCAAGGAGCATGGGTCCATGGAGCCAAGCATGGGAGTATACAAGGAGAGAGTTGATCATGGCAGCACAAGCAAGAAGGAGAAGCCATGAGCAGAATTAGATGGAGTTGGAAGCATTTAGGACATGTCCTATGGTGCACCAGCCCACAATTAATTGTGCTGCGCATTATATGTTATGGGGGCACCAAGGACATGTCCTAGGTCCTCCCACACGTGTGGAATAAAAGGCTTGCATGCCTAGTTGGCCGCACCCCCCCTCATGGGTCGGTTTGTATCATCTGGTTCGAGTCAAAACCCCGTAAGGGTCTAGTCCTAGTCAAGTTGGGCTGGTGCCTGCGCAATCCACTTGTGGCCGCACCCCCTCCTCTCTTATACCCTTTCACCTGGGTGTGATTCCCCCAGACTACCTTTATTCATAAACCCTAGAACTCCATTGTTGATTGCTCGAAGCATTCATCATGAATTGATATATTGCAAGTTTTGCGTGTTATCTGCTATTCCACTGGGAATCAGTCGATACAGGACCACTAGTAGTCAGTGGCTGCTCGTGCAAGTGTGTGGATTTACGAATATCCAAGGGATTGGTTGCTGCTGCAATTGGCATCAGGAATTAGCCGGAGAGTTCGTGGAGAGACACAATTTATCAGATCCTTGTATTCGTGTGAGTTCATCGAGAAGATCGGGCAACCCCTTATCACAAACATGTACCCCCTATTATAATGAACATCAGTGAGACTCAATATTTCCTTCCAGATCAAGCACGTACATTCACCATGTACCCCTATTATATCCTCATCATCCTCCCTTTCTTCAAGACAAGACGTCCTCGGCTTTTGGTAAGCTGAATGTGGAAGAAACAAAAAGAACAGCGTGTATGCAAAATACATGTATCTATAATGGGGTGCATCATTGTTATGAACATGATAATTATACTCATATGACACGAAGCAACTGAATTTGCATGTATTTAGCACACAATTTTCACATTAAAACAAATAACATATCATCAAATAGCTATCACAATTGCAAGTATAAGTGAAGCTCATAAAATCATTATCATAAGAAGCAACATCTTTGTATAAATTCGTATTGTTTAGTATCAAGTTAAGTGTTCTCAGAGAAGATCTATGATCAAATTTGGTTATAGTAGTACACCCAATTGTTTTAACATTTTTATTATCTTTATTATGTAAATTGCAACTCAATTTGCAAATATAAGTGAAGTACAATTCAGTAGCATATGTATCTATCAAAGTTTGTAGCAAATCAAACATATGTGTAACATCATGCTTAGATTTAGCAAATTGTAAACAATCCAACCGAGGTAACACTATGTTCAATTCAGCAATTCTATCACAAGTAATACATATTTGATCCACCATAAAAATTTCATTCATGTTATAGTCACCAACCAAATTAAAAGTGAAACAAGTAGTATAGGTGCTTGAATTGACCTATGAAATTTCAGCAATCCTATTCATAGCACATTGCATAGTAATTGGTTCATGTAACATGATGCAATACACAATATTAATAGGTGGTATTCTAACAAGCACTTCTTTATGTGTAATCAAGACCACATACTCAAAATTCGAAATATTCAAATTATCACATGATGGTGAACTATATGTGGTTATCAATTCACAAGAATCAACTAGAACATTAGTAGACTCACAAAAAATTGTACTTGAAAGTGGCAACTCCAAATCAGAACCAATGTCAATGTCATCCTCCTCAGATATAGTTGGCACTGATTCATCTATCTTAAGTTGTGATGCAGGTTGTAATAGAGGAGGCTCCCTTTCTTCAAAAGCAACATGCATATCACAAGAAACAACATTAGGCACAATGGCATGCTCCTCCAATGTACGTGGTGGTGGTGCATGTTGTACTATAGGTTCGGATGGCTGACATTGGTAAACCCCAAGAGAAAGGTTGTGAAGACTGCAGCGGCAAGTTTTCCCTCAGAAAAGAAACCAAGGTTGAATTGACGAGTAGGAGGACAAACAATCTCTGAAGGTTGATGCGGCTGAGGTGGCAGGGCGCACTACTGTTTCAGCAGCAACATGGAACCTACACAACACAATCAAATCACTTTGCCCCAACGAAGAAGTGAGGGTGTCAATATCACCAGTTTTTCTGAACACAAAGAGGTAAAACGTATGGTGTGGAAAACAATATGAGAACAATATGAAAGCAGTGAGAGCAACAACGTGAAGAGGGAGGATGTGCTGTTGCCATTAGGGATAAAACAACGGTGAGAGTGCCCGCATGCATAATCATTGCTTACATTACACACTTTGTTTAAATCAATTATCTGTTTCTTGCAACTTAATACCTAAGGGGTTCAGATGATAACCTGAGGGTGGATTATTAGTCATAGATGCAGATGGATTTTGGTCTATGTATATTGTTGTAATTCCCGCACTAAATATCATAGTAGTCATCATATCATATATGTGCACTACGGTGCAACCTCTATTTGTCAATTGCCCAGCTGTAATTTGTTCACCCAGCATCCTATGTTTTATGGAGAGACACCACTAGTGAACCTATGAACCTCGGTCAATTTTCCACACTGTTAAACAGACCACAACTATTTATTGCTTTCTTTACTACTGCAAGCATACATCCTTTTCCACACTATACGTCTAATCTTTGTTTTCAGCAAGACCAGTGAGATTGACAACCTCACTGTACTGTTGCGACAAAGTATTTTGGTTGTGTTGTGTGCAGGTTCCACGTTGTTGCTGACACCGGTGAAGCGCCAGCACCACCGTCAGTGGCATCAACCTTCCTGAGATCCTCTTCCTCCTACTGGATTGATAACCTTGGTTCTTAAATGAGGGAAATTCTTTCCACTTGCTCATCACACATTCCTCTTGGGGTTTCCAACATGCCATCCATAGCAATCAAGAATTTCTGGCGCCGTTGCTGGGAGGAAGAAATCTTCTGGCAAGGGGAGTCTCTCACTTTCAACCTCTTTATTTTGTTTATTGTCTTGTTTTTATTTTTGTCTTGTTTTGCTTCTCTTTATTAAAAACACAAAAAAATTAGTTTAGTTTATAGCATAGAATGCAACTCAAGTATTTTCAAGTGAAACACAAAAAAATTAGTTCTTATTCTAGTTGTTATTTTTACTTTATCATGCTTGCTATTAATGGTTGATGTCTTTGAAACTAAATCTTATTGGAAAGGTGGGTTCACGGATGAACAACAAAAATATTATAGGGAATACCGCTTGTCACAAAAAGGAATACACTTATGGGAGCAAATTAATAAATTGCATGACTACGCTAAAAACTTGTGCTCTATTTATAATGCTACTTATTGCTTTGATAAATCTTGCTGCTGTAGGAGGTATAAACACCTTCCTTTTCAATGTGAGTATAATGATGATGTTACCATATCTTCTTATGTTAAGAGAATTATGAATTATGTGATGTGGAACAAATTGAAGAATTTATTGCTTGGCAGGGTGCATTCGAAATTGCCTATTTACTTGAAAGTATTGATGATACACCTTATAAATACGAGATTTATGCTATACTTGAATATTGCTTTGCCAATGAAAAAAATTGTAATTACTACATAACGGAATATCTTAATAAATACTCTCAACCTAAGGAAGATACTAATGCCTTGCAGGAGCCTATGGAAGAGGAAACTGCTGAATCTGGAAGCTCATTGGATGAAAAAGAGGAGGAAAGTGAGGATCAAGAGGTGGAAAAATGGAACCCATGTCTACCTCCCAATGATAGTAACTCTTTAACTCGTACATTCTTTTATGATAATCCATGCTACTTTGATAAATTTTATGATATTCTCTGTTTATTCTAACTATTGATATGCATGATAATGATGAATTTTGTTTAGAAAATTATATGATAATGCTCCTGATGATGGTCCTATGTTATTTGATGTTATGAATTATAATGATACTGAAAATAGGATTTCTATAATGTTTCCTATACCTTTTATGAGTGATCAATCATCTTGCTTTGCTATTGCTAAAAGTGGGAAAAAAGAGGAGGTGATTTTAAATTTTGATCCCACTATTTTTGAGCTTGATATGAATTGTGTGCTTTTAGACCATGACAAACATGATTTATCTGATAATTATGTTGTTGAGTTTGTTCATGATGTTACTAAAAATTATTATGAGAGAGGAAAATATGGTTTTAGGAATTTTCATGTTACTAAAACACCTCTCTTTTTGTCGAAAGTTTTGAAGTTGCTCTTGTTCTACCTTCCCATGATTTCTAGTTTGAGCTTCTTTAATTTATTTATTTACAAGATTCCTATGCAGAAGTGGGTTAGACTTAATTTTTTTTAAATTTTCTTCATGATGCTCTCTTTTTCTTAAATTCATATTTCTTATGTGAGCATCCACGTGATTCCACTTTTCTATGCCTAGCTGAAAGGCGTTAAAGAAAAGCGCTACCGGGAGAGAACCCGTTTTATTTTGCTGTTTTCAACCCGTTTTCTTTCGTTTTCTTTGGTGTGCTTTGCACATGGGTGTTGTATATTTCCTTAGAAATCCCTTTGTATATTTTCTTTTGTGTTTTTGTTGAGCCAAGTAAAGCCTCTAGTGGAAAGTTGAGGCTATATTTCGGATTTCTGCGCAGGAAACAGATTTCTGCTGTCCACTGTTAATTCCGTAAAAAATCATAGTAAATTTAAAATGGCCTGAGTTGTTTTGTGCGTAATCCTATGTTATATACTCCACTTTTCTTATTTGACCACTTTTTTATTTTAGCAATAGAAGAATTTTGAAAAAATCGATCTTTACCTGTTGTTCTGTTTTGACAGATTTCTGCCATTTGTTGCATTTGCATCTTAATCTCTTTCTTTTGGTGTCCTTTTTAGAAAAAGAGTTTTAAAAGAAGTTGTGACAGTAGCTAATGTGTTTTTGAGTGTTAGACTTTGGTTGAAACTGAAACATGTGAATTTATTATTTCAATTGCACTAACGTTGCTGATGAAGATTGTGAGCAGTTTGGTGTGAAGGTAGTTTTCAAGGGTCAAGAGAAGAGGATGATATGATGTGTTCAAGAAGAGTGAAAAGCCTAAGCTTGGGGATGCCCCGGTGGTACATCCCAGTAAATTACAAGAAGACTCAAGCGTCTAAGCTTGGGGATGCCAAAGGCATCCCCTTCTTCATCAACAAATTATCACGTCACTTCTACTGAAACTATATTTTTATTCGGTCGCATCTTATGTGCTTTACTTGGAGCGTATTTGTTTCAGTTTGTTTTTACTTTTTCAATAAGCTTGGTTGGACCCCAGCATTCTTTTATTGGAGAGTTACACGCTCCGCTTTTGCATGAGAATACTTTGTATTCTTAATCTCTGTCTAGCTGCTGCATTTATTTAGCTCCTGTTTTGCATGCATCTCTAATTAGAGATGTTAGTTTTAGTAGTGTTATGTGAGTACTCTCATGTTTTCTTTCTGTATCATACAGAGTATTTTTGTTAAAGCATGTTTTGTATGATTCTTGTTGTGAGAAGAAAATTGCTGCTTGAAGAAGAATTTCTAACAGAACTAGTAGAAGCTTGTATAGACTGTGGCTAGAACTTTTTCATGCCATGCTAAATGTTATTTTAGTTTTAAAGCCTTTTGGTAATTTAGTAGCATGAATAGCCTCAAATAGATGAGAGTGTTTAATATGTCTTGAAAGATTCATGAGTTGTTCTTGTCATAGTAAATCATCAATATATGGTATTCTTTTTCGAATGTTTTATTTGGTTGACTTGGCGCATGCTCACACCATGTTTATGACTACAAACCAGTCACGAATAGCCTCCATGATCACTTAGTTTTTGAACTTGTGATACTGCTTATGTTTTAATTAATGATGCTTATATCGCTATGCATGATTATGGCTCTTATGCTCTCTTGATTTGTCGATCCTAGTCAACCTGTACTAAGTATGAGCTCTACTCGTGCATCCAAACTCCCTTTAACCAAATTTTTTCCCATTGTGTACACCATACCTACCTACATGTGGTATTTAACTGCCACTCCAAGTAAATTGCTCATGTGTTACCTTTAAACCTTCAAAATTACTCCTGCTTTATGTTCCTGTTTTTGCTCATGAGAACGCCAATAGAGAATCTTTATCTCACTTGTTGATTGGATTTCACACCCTGGACTAGTGGCTTCATCCACTTATCCAAATGATAGAAGAGCTGGCAGCAGGGTGCCCAGCCCCAAATTAATACAAACAAATTCTCTTCACTATTTTTGCCCCTGATTTATCAGTCAAAGCATAATTGTGTAAACAAAAGAGTAAGAGGGATAACCTTCTACACCAGTTGCGTCCTTCACCATGGGAGCCGCTCTTGTGAATCCAGTTGGCTTGTGGCGTACTATATTTTCTCTTTACCATTCGTTGACATTAGCATACATCTCCCAAAATATAGACACTTAGTGTCAAACTTTTAATACCTCTTTTTAATAAAATAAAAGCTCTAGCACATGAGTGATCCCTTCTTCTGATGAGGTGTTGACCTCTAAGTTGGCCCGATCTTCACGAATCGACAAGAACGAACGAAGAACACACGAAGAACGCGATGAACACGATGAACACGAGAGGGGGAATCAAGGGGAAATCGAGGGCAAACGCGTGGAAACACAAAAGAGGGAACATAACTCGTGAAGCCTACGAGGGATCGCAAACCCAAGTCAACAACACGCTAACTGAAACCAATTTCTCTCACCGGTCGGTCCACCGATCCAACAGAAGCCCAAAGGGGAAGGTTGGCAAGCACTACTAGAATCACAAGGTGAAAGAGTAGCTCCTTGGAGAGATCTTGATACGGTCCTAGATACACACCTAAGGAGTAGCCTCGTAAGAGGAGTCACCTCACAAGAGGGATACAAGGGCAAAGCCCGAAGTTCTCAAATCATCCCTAACCCTAGATCTAGCCACTGGGGTCCCTTATATAGCTCGGGGTCGAAACGGGGGTCAAAACGGTGCAAAAACGGACCAATTCCGTGCATTTTGGGGCCACGCCGGCGTAGGAGCCGGCCTTGGGCCGGGGTGGAAGGAGGCAGGCCAGCCTGCAGGCCGGCTGTAAGGACCCCAGACCGGCAGTCTGAAACCCTCCGTATGCATACATTCACGATCCCAGAAAGATCAGTCGTGAACAACATACAAAGTTGGCATACAGAAATACATCATCCATTACACGAATACTTAAAGGTATTACATAAATGATCACATGATCAAGTTTAACGCAACTGCCACATAGGGCAGGCAACTTATCAAACACAGCGGAAGACAATTAAAACACAACATAGTTGAGCCCAAGTCACGCCTTAACCTACAGGCTGCTGACCCGGAGACGATCCTAGTTCGCAAAGCCGTCAGCTCCGTACTTCTCTTCATAGATCTCCTTCGGAGGCTCCTTCCCAAAATCTGGCAAGTAGATACCAGGGGCGAAACCATAATGAGTACATTTGAATGTACTCAGCAAGACATCCATCATGTCACTTACCAACATGCAAATATGCTTATATGGTGGAATAGGTAGGCTATAAATAGGGTTCACTATCAATGGTGTTCATATATGATGACACCACAGTTGCAGTCAGGTTAATCTGTATCTTCATTGAACAAGATACTTCAGAAGAAAATAATATAGTTTTATTTCTCTTGTAGATATCACATGTATAAGAGGTTTTGTAAAGCTTTGTTAAAAGAATATTTTCTCTTTGCAAAACTTCTTGGAATCAGTTTCCAGAATTCTTGCTTAGAGTAGAAAAGGTTTTCTTTGCAAAACATTTTGTTTTGTATAACAGCATCTGGCTTTTCATCATCGACGATACCTCCACGGTATAAGTTTCCATTTCCTTTCTGAACTTCACAAGTTCAACACTTCCTTTCAAAAATTCCCTTTTCGAAAACTTCCTCTTTTGAAAACATTGACACAATGCTAGCTACATGGCCATTCAACTGTCCATATCCGAGGACGCGGCTTCTTCAAAAAAGTTGTACTCTGCAGAGGTGTACTCATCCACCAGATCCAGTACACCTACCGTGAACAACCACGGACTGTAACAATACAATAGTATGTAAACATCAGGTATCTGATCATAACCATCCACTATGTTCAAACTAGAATATGCCTATCTCTCAGTTGAGTTTTACCACATCCCCAGCACCGAGCTAATCCCCGCCAAGCCAGGATGCCTCAACTGATGCGACCGGAGGGAAAATTAATCCCACCCTTTATATGTCTCCACGACATTCGGTTCGAGGGTACGACGTCCCTTATAGCGATTGAGATAGAACACACACTAACAAGAACAAACTTCCAGTTAAGCCCCGTGCCCATGTTGGGGTAGGGTGGCAGTACGGTAAAGGTTGTCCGGCGAAGACTAGGTTATGTGTCATTTTTGAAAACACCACTTTCTCAAAAATGACCACTTCCACATTCCTCCGGAGAATAAGGATCCGCCTTTTCTCCGGGTTTTTCCGTAAAGCCTTTGTTTTGTAGAATCACAATTTTAGGGTGTCCACTTAGGGACTAACATATTTGATGGTAATAAATACCATATGGTGGCTTATGGGCTTGGTATTACCAAGTTTAACTACTGGCATAATAGTAACCTATATACTAGTATAGTAGTAATAGCCACATGAAAAATAGTTTTGATAATCAAGTTTTGGTAAAACTTCAGAGGTAAAACATGCATGATAGATAATGATAAGTATTGTATCAGCAAGCATCAGGATGGCTTGCCTGGTAACTCCTTGTGTCCCTGGTTTTTGGAGTGACTGGAACTTGAAACAGAGCTTCACGACACTTCCTTCCTCTTTGTTTTCTAACGTCGTAAAAGGAATAAAGGACACACATTCAGAACCAATCAAGGCAAGCAACAATACATAAAAATACATACAGCAAGGAAACTAATAATAAACAATCACACAATTATTAATGGAGGCAAACAATCAAACAAACACACTTGGCAGAAATGCCATTTAATAAGACAACTCAAGGTTGGAGGAACATATCTCACAACCTCAATATCATGGATTCAGTGGGTGTGCCACTCTCATACCAAGATATTTAGAAAACCAAAATACACTTAGTTTCACATGGGTGAGACTACTAAGAGTATACAAAACATGCACAAAAATAATCATGGCAATGGGTCTATCAACTAAACCACAAAAAGAAAAAGGTAGCTAATCTACTAAGTCTAAATTCACACCAAGAATAAATAAGACACATGATTTGCAGAAGTTACTTTTACAAATCAGTGAGACCACACAAGTGCAACAAGGCAATAGACTCATCACAAAACACACAATTCTCATAGTGAGAACAATAGAAACAAATGACTAAAAAGGAGGAATCCTAATGACATGTTTCTACTAAAAGTTTGCTATGCAAGCATGCATAATAAGAAAAGTACTAACAAGCAAACAAGGAACCATGTTATCATTATGGGAAATGAAAACATTTCCTCATGCAAGGATACACAAATATCTACCAAACACAAGTTGGCAGGAAAAACAATTCAATACAAGAAAAATGCTAGGGAAACTAGTACTACTTAAACATGAAGAATCAATGGATGCATTTCAATCAAGTAACTGAAATACAACCAGAGGGTCCATGTCATAAAAACAGTAGTGAAAAACATCTATACTTGCTATAACAAAAATATCCCATTTAACAAAACAATTGCATCAATTTGCAGGGCAACTCCTACATACTAGTGGTAATAAAAGGGCATTACTAGAGGAATCAAACAACACTCCAAAGATGGATTTTTCCTAGAAAGCCACACATGATTACAACCACTTACAAACAGAAGCATACACATTTTTATTTAGCACTCAAAAGCTCAAGGCAAAAATACTAGGCACTCATTAGTTAGAGAACTATATAAAAGGAACACATCTAGTGATGGGGAAATAATGTTTCCACCAAAAACGCAATGACACCAGTGGGTGTTCCACTAGCATATCAAGGCATTAAGAGTTCACCAGGCCTCTGGTCATACTTGATAAAATTAACAAAAGACTAAACTAGCACCTAGTGCAATAACCATACTAGTAGAAAATAATAGGATGCTAAAATAAGCAAGGTAATGCTACTCATGCTATTATTCCCACACAAGTGAAAACTTCAGGGGTAAAGTACTCATAAAAACTTCATCAAAATTCTACTGGTCCAATGAACACAACACAAAAATATGTGGCTACACAACCACAAATGTTCATGCCAAAAATTCTACACATGAGAGAATTTTTCCAGCATTTGCATAGTGATGACTCAACTACTCATGATTCTCTACCAACTCAATTTGCAAGCTAGAAGAGGTGATACCAACATAATATAAGTACCAACATGGTACTGGATACAATCTGTCAACACAATAATCCAAGTGCTTGCACACAAATTCATCACTCAAAAATTCTATGCAAGTATTAACTAGAGAGAAAACATATGCTATTAACAAAAATCCTATTTCTTCTTCACTCAAGTCCACACAATCTAACATCCTAAAATAGCTAAATAACACTTAGAAAAAAAGTGCACACAACTTGTACATGCTAGAAAACAATGTTGCATCACAAAAATATATTCACACAAATTAATTACCTAAAATGCCAAAATGGCAGAAACATGCAAATTAAAGATATGTCCACCAAATTTCCTATGATGCTCTAAAAATTAAACCCAGCTAGGTTCGGATAGCCCTAAACATATACAAGACCATCCAATTTAGTTTGCATCAAAATTCATTTTTAATAATTTTATAAAAATCACGAAAGTGCTCTCTGGTGTTTTACCAAATTGCATGCCATTTCAAAAATACTAGGAATTTGGAAGCAAGGTTAATTGCTCCTATTAGGAAATTTCAAGGGCTTTCCAATGCAATTGGATACACCTCATTATGAGTTGTGGATTTAAAATGGTGCTCATTTTTCTATTTCTGGTACCTGTTGCCAAAACATTTTTCATTCCTAAAATAGTCATCCAATTGTAGATCTACAAATTGGAGGTGGTTTATATTTTGTTTATTTACCACTGTGAATTTTGGATTGGTCAAATTCATCTTTTAGGTTGCCCTTTAGAGCCAAAACTAACCATACAACATTCTGTAAAAATAAAATGGAAAAACAAGTGTTGTTGGGCCAGATCCACTTTTGGGCCGGCCAGATCTAATCTACACCGCGGGGGAATCCAGCCGTAGCCGCTGACCTGCGGGCCAGTAGGCCACGCGGCAGCCACGCGGGCACAGCGAGGCCCCACGGGCAGGTTTGACCTGCTCCCGCGCGGGTCAAGGCCACGCTGACGCGAGCATGACGCCATCGCCAGCGGGAACGTCTCCGGCGAGATCGTACACGGCAAATCCGGCCATCATTTCGCGAACCAAAAGTATCTACGCGTTGTACTCGACTCGGGGAACCAAATGGGCTCTGCCTCGTTTCCAGGGAACAACCGGAGCGCGGCCGGCGACGAGGGCGCACGGTGGCCGGACAGCGACCACGGCGTGACAGCGATCTAGAGGGAGAGGGAGAGGGGAAAAGGGACGGCGGGGGTCGCCTGTTTACCCTAGACGCGCGGGAGGGCTCGGAGAAGGCAGAGGAGACTCGACGCGACGGGAATCTCACGCCGGAGTTCGCCGAGCTCGGAGACGAAGATGGATGGCGCGGGCACCACGCGGCCATCCGCCTCGATTCCTCTGGCCCAGAGGACCAGCATGAGAAGGAGGAGAGGAAGAGACTACCGACGACCGGTGGCGAGCTCACCTGTGGCCGAATCGACGGCGAGCTAGAAGCTAGGGTTTTGGTTTTGGGGAAAGAAACGCAGAGAGAGAGAGAGGAGCTTGAGGGGAGAGAGAGGGGGCATGTGGGAGACAAGAGCACATGGGGGGCCTCTTATCCACCTCGAATCCCTTCTAATCGAAGCCATGGCGTAGGTGCTCTGTATCTACAGAGAGGCTAGGTTGAAGAAGATGACTCGGATTACATTTTGGTCTCTAGCAATTTACAAATACATCCTTTTCTCTCTTTTCCTTCTCTGAACAATGTTGTTTTCACTAATCAAACAAAGTCAAAATTTAAAATCCTTTTTCCCAAAATTCTTGTTAGTTGAGATGCACAACATATGTGAAAATTGGCTCAATTGAATAAACTTGGTAGTTCAAAGTTGTTCAAATTTCAATTCTGACATAAATGGACATTGAATTTATTAGACTACTTAGGAGTTTCCAAAAATGATACTTTTTGGCACAAATTCCTAATTTGGTGTGTTCCTTGTTTGGTAGAAAATTCAAGTCATTTTGAGTTACTTCATAGAACAAACTTGTTCAAATTTCTAAAAGGTGTTGTCTAGAAAACAGGGGTTTTTGGCAACTTAAATTATTCAAAAACTTGTGCCCTTTTGGTTTTCATCCTTATTTATGATATAGAGCATGTGGTATTTATTGCATAGCAATTGGAAAAAGTTTGTAGAACAAACTTGTTCAAAATTCAGATTGTTGCTGTGGAGAAACATCATGTTTTCAGGACTTTAATGGATTCAATTTTTGGTCTCCTCTTGTGTGTGTTCCTTATTTGATATAAGGAAGCACTGTTATCAATTTCAGATCATTTGAATAAAGTTTCCAATAGTAACTTGTTTGAGTTTCTTATTTCTGGAAATATTGGAAATTCAATTTAATAAGGCACTTGGCTTTTCTTTAACAATGCTTTGCCAAAATATTTATGTGACTAGAGATAGAAAGTCAATGCTCTCCAATACTTTTGTTTTTAAGCTTGGAAGGTTGGAAAAACATTTGATAAGATTTTGGTGAAGCATCTAAGAATGCATCTTTTTCCTGATAATCTTTTAGGGAAATTTATTAAGTCTTTCCTCTTTCTTAATTTAGGCCTTGGAATAATATTCAACAAGTATGGGATTCATAAGATAGTTTTGGAAAACTCTTTGATCAATATTTACTTTAGAAAATATTGCCAAGGTCATTGGAACAATATGTTGAATATTTTTAGTTTATTGCTTTGCTATCTTTTTAAGTTTGCAAGTTTATGTAATTAGTTTGTTTAGTTGCACTTAAACAAACACAACCAAAGTTTATTTGTCAAGCAATTTGCAAAACAACTGTGTTATCAGGTATTCGAAAATTGGGATGTGACAGGTCTTCCCCCCTTAAAAAGAATCTCGTCCCCGAGATTCGCAAGCGAGGACTAAGGGAGGGCCAACAAACACAATGTTAGTGTTGGAGTGCAGGTGCTTCCCCCCTTTGACTTTTCTTGGGAGGCGGGGTACTCCCCTAAATTAGCAATTTCTCTTTAAAAAGTACACTAGTACGGTTTTTGGTCCAAAACTTTTGTTTCCTAGTTTGACGAGACCTGACCAGGGTCTCCTTTACCTTGGGTTTTGGACGATTTAGAAACAAACAAAATTAAGGTTAGTGCAGAACTACCTGGAAACGTACCGTCAATTATTACATGAGTTTCCTAGCTATATCCCACATCTTACATACCACATATGTAGTGGTGTACCACTCTCATAACAAGGTATATAGGAAGCTAAAAATATAGCTTGTGGGTGCAAAGGTTAGGTTGCTAAGGTAACACAAACAGACAGAACAAAGCCCATGGCAGTGGTTATTACTCACCATAAGCAACTATCACTTAATATGTTCAAGATTTTAGTTGGATGTTTTAGTTTCATAAGATACTCTTAAGCACAATCATAACACAAGTATAAACTCATGCTAAGCTAAAACATTTAAACAAAAACCAATAAGCAAGCAAACAACACCACAGATGAATAGACTATTTATCACTAGGTTATTTTTTTTACTAGAGGTTTTGGAATCCATCAATCATGAACAATTAGCAAACAAACAGTAGCTAAAAACCAATGAATCCAATCATAAAGATACTCTAAAACACCATCTTCACACAAGATAAAACTCCTATTACACAGGCATAGAAAAAAAAACAGAACTGCACAAATAACACACTAGTATGAAATATCTGCACCAGCATGCTATAAGAGATAATCATATCCTATAACCGTAGAACATGCAACTAAATAATTTATGGCATGATAACAGAAGTAATAACTTCCTAAACATGCTATATCCACACATATACTCATAAAAAGAAACATAGGGTAATACTAGAGCAAAAATCACCATTTTCTAGTGGTGAAACTAGTTTCACTCTAGAGAAGCAAACAATGCTATCATGATGTTTAAACTTAAACAAGCAAGTCATGAATATAAGTGTACCTAATAACAGTACACAAAACTTATTCATGTTAGTAAGCACAAACACCAGAGTAATTTTATAAATCAACCATTAAGCATGCAGAAATTTCTTCTAGCAATTTCTATTTTCTTTAACCAATTACTAGCAAACAAGCAAGGTATAACTCACACAACCAGTAGCTATGCAATTAATGAAAAGTTATCTAAACCTTTTCAAAAATCCATACACTCAGTTTAAAATTATTCACAAACAATCTACCAATCAAGAGGAATTTATTTTATTTGCGAACAATTTAATTTTAGCACACGATAGTGAAACATTTCTTAACATGATACCCCTAAGGAATATTATGCTAACAAAAGGATCACACCTAAACATACTAGTATTTACTAATAAGAAATAAACTTCTCACTTGCATAGGTGAAAACAAACAATTTTATTTTCCATGGTGGAAAATAGAAATCAATCACATAGTGAAACATGCTATTTTCACACCTGTGTATGGTTGGGGATTTTCATCCTCAAGCCAAAATGCAATGGTACCAGTGGGCTATGGCCTACTGATACCAAGGAAAAATAGGTACTAAGCCTCTGGTTACTCATGGAAAACTTTGCATACAAGATAACAATATAAGGCTATTTAATCTAGTGAAACAATACTAGTGCATAATGATAGCAATGCTTACACATGCTTTACTATTAAGAGACATGCAAGCTAACATAGGTACAAGCATCAAAATAACAGTACCTAAATGGTACTGGACTCAAAGAAAACATAGCACAAAATCTACTAAGAAAGTATACACAGATCTAGCTCTCACAATACTTCCAAATAATAAACTAGAAGGTAACAAATGCTATTTCATTTTTTGTTCGAGTTTCCAATCATGCACACACTTTCTAGGGTAGATTTATTGTAAGAAAACAACACAATAACAAGTCCTAACAAGTCCATATAAGTTAGGAAGCAAGATTGAATAAAATACAAATTTATTTCAATCAAGAGCACACAAAGAAACAAAAACAGGAAAACTGCTGTTTTCCAGTTCTATCATAACCATTCCATCGTTCACTTAATTTCTAAACCCCGAATCTCATAGTACCTACAACGTCTACCAAGATTTGGTTTCCAAAGTACATACACCCGATATCCTATTGACTAGTAAACGAATAGGTCATCATCTTATTTTCTCGTGACTTCTCCTTTTTACCAACTAGATTAAAAGGTGTCCTAAGTCACTTAATTTCTTGGTTTAGAAAGAGTTGTCAGTAGTTTGCATGCTTTGGTTAGGTGTACACCTAAGATTAGACCAAGCATGTTAGTCTTGTTAGCTTTCTATTTAATAATGTTTGTCCGACAAGATACGACTAGCGTCATCGTACGTCGAATATTGAATCGTGCTCTTCGGATTGGCTTTCTTCTTTTTCACCTTTCTCCATAGGAGGGAGGTATATAACTTTTAAAAGGGGATCTCTCTAGTTTGGTCTTTTAAAAAGGGACATAAAAAATGTGCAACATTTAGCCAACAGGGCAAAAAGAGTCGGTTGCAAACAGACAAACATAGAGGTTTTGGTAAGTAGTGGTTGGTGTGTAGCGCTTGTAGCAACGCTCTCAGCTCGTGTGGCTTGATGGTCCTCCATTATTAGACCCAACGGTGCTTTCATTGATTTTGGGGGAGATGGTGGTGGTTCACGACGGTGGCATTTCGAGGCGAAAACAAGTATAAGTTTAAGCAACAAATTCTTGTTTTTGAATATTATACAAACATTTTTGCTTGCAAAAACCTAACAAGAGGTGATTCAAAAACAAGAGCGGGGCAAGCACAAATCTGCAAATTTTGAGCACCCCACAAACATATAGAAGCCTAGATGAACCAAAATCTACACCACACAATAGCACAAAGTCTTACGGACACACATATGCAAGCCATAACACACAAGCAAGGCTCCATTGGAGCTACGTCGGGGGAGACGACTCATGGGGTCATCGCTAAATTACTCCAAACTAGACGGATCCAAAATCCTAGAAGTGGCTGAAGAACTATATCTACTTCTGACCCTCATCACTTTAGAGCTAGGCAATTATTTTGGTCTTCTCGGGACATCGTCCAGTATACAAGTTTTTGGATGGAAACAAGATAATAGAAGTAAATTGTTGATAAAACTTTTAACTGAGAGAGGTAAGACTATGCAACAATTTGTTTTTGAAACCCCAACTATTTTCTGAACAGAAAACTTCAAAAGCGAGAGATGTTTCAAAAACAGAGCGGAGCAGTTGCAAACAAGTAAGAAATAAACTCTTAACCGAGAGAGATATGCCTTTAGGATCTTTTGAAAAGATAGTAAGGAGGGAAAATATACTAAAATTCCCTTAGATAGAAATAATTTAGACTGTAAATAGGTTTTTACTCAAAAAAGTACTTTTCTTTCCTATCTGACGTCCATGCTAACTAAGGTCTCCTAAGGTCAGGATGGCTCTGATACCAACTCTGTAAGGACCCCAGACCGGCAGTCTGAAACCCTCCGTATGCATACATTCACGATCCCAGAAAGATCAGTCGTGAACAACATACAAAGTTGGCATACAGAAATACATCATCCATTACACGAATACTTAAAGGTATTACATAAATGATCACATGATCAAGTTTAACGCAACTGCCACATAGGGCAGGCAACTTATCAAACACAGCGGAAGACAATTAAAACACAACGTAGTTGAGCCCAAGTCACGCCTTAACCTACAGGCTACTGACCCGGAGACGATCCTAGTTCGCAAAGCCGTCAGCTCCGTACTTCTCTTCATAGATCTCCTTCGGAGGCTCCTTCCGAAAGTCTGGCAAGTAGATACCAGGGGCGAAACCATAATGAGTACATTTGAATGTACTCAGCAAGACATCCATCATGTCACTTACCAACATGCAAATATGCTTATATGGTGGAATGGGTAGGCTATAAATAGGGTTCCTTGGGCCTAACCTAACACAACCAATAAGTTAGTTCCACTTTGCTACCCCTTCCAACTCTCGTAGATGGGGCAGAACGACAGTTATGTCTTTTCCCCCAGCGGGGCTATGGTTTCTCCGGAGGGGGCTCCGGATCGTCTGAATGCCACAAAATCCAATGGTATACCATAACATGTGTGTTAGAGTGTGTCATGGGTCTTGGATGCCGAAGAGTCCCTCGCTCTCTATGTTAGGGCTTCACCGGCGTCAGATTCTTTCTAGCGGATTCGAGGACTACTTAGAGCCCGAAACTCCCGGATTTGACAGAACTAGGGGAATCTTGCCAAGAGGTGGACCCTAAAATTTTATTTGGTGTTCCTTGGGCCAAACCTAACACAACCAAACAGTTTGTTCCACTTTGCTACCCCCTTTCGGCTCACGTAAAGGGGCCAGAACGGGAGTTCCACCTTTTTCCCCAGCGGGTCTATGCATGGTTTCTCTGGAGGGTGGCTCCGGATCGTATGAATGCCACCAAATACCATGGTATGACATACCATGTGTGTTAGAGTGTCATGGTCTTGGATACCTGAGATTACCTCGCTCTCTGTGTTTGGGTTTCACCGGTGTCGGATTGTCTCTCGCGGATTCCAGGACTAATTAATGAGAGCCCAAAACTCCCGGGTGTGACGGAACTGGGGAAATCTTGCCAAGAGGTGTGCCCTACCATTATTTTGGGTCTTCCTTGGGCCTAACCTAACACAACCAAATAGTTAGTTCCACTTTTCTACCCCTTCGGCTCACGTACATGGGGCAGAACGACAGTTCCGTCTTTTTCCCCAGCGGGGCTATGGTTTGTGCGTAGAGGTAGCTCCAGATCGTTTGAATGCCACCAAATCCCATTTGCACGCCATATATACCATATGTGCTAGACTGTGGCATGGGTATTGGATGCCCAAGATTCCCTCGCTCTTTGTGTTAGGTTTTCACCGGTTTCGTATTCTCTCTTGCGGGTTCCAGGACTAATTAATGAGAGCCCGAAACTCCCGGGTATGACGGAACTGGGGGAATCTTGCCAAGAGGTGGGCCCTACAGTTCTCTTGGGTGTTTCTTGGGCCTAACATAACACAACCAAGCAGTTAGTTCCACTTTGCTACCCCCTTCCGACTCTCGTAGCTGGGGCAGATTGACAGTTCCGTCTTTTTCCCCATCAGGGCTATGGTTTCTCTGGAGGAGGCTTCGAATCGTATGAATGCCACCAAATCCCATGGTATCCCATACCATGTGTGTTAGAGTCTGTCATGGGTCTGGGATGCCCAAGAGTCCCTCGCTCTCTGTGTTAGGGCTTCACCGGCGTCAGATTCTCTCTAGCGGGTTCCAGGACTACTTAGAGCCCGAAACTCCCGGATTTGACGGAACTAGGGGAATCTTGCCAAGAGGTGGACCCTAACATTTTCTTTGGTGTTCCTTGTTCCTAACCTAACACAACCAAACAGTTGGTTCCACTCTGCTACCCCCTTCAGGCTCACGTAGAGGGGCCAGAACGGTAGTTCCGCCTTTTTCCCCAGCGAGGCTATGGTTTCTCCGGAGGGGGGCTCCGGATCGTATGAATGCCACCAAATACCATTGCAATCCATACCATGTGTGCTATAATGTGGCATGGCTCTGGGATGCCCAAGATTCCCTCTCTCTCTAAGGGCTTCCCCGGCGTCGGATTCTCTCTAGCGGTTCCAGGACTACATAGAGCCCAAAACTCCCAGATTTGACGGAACTAGGAGAATGTTGCCAAGAGGTGGACCCTAACATTTTCTTTGGTGTTCCTTGGGCCTAACATAACACAACAAAACAATTGGTTCCACTTTTCTACCCCCTTTTGGCTCACGTAGATGGGCCAAAATGGCAATCCCGCCTTTTTCCCCAACAGGGCTACAGTTTCTCCGGAGGGGGCTTCGGATCGTATGAATGCCACCAAATATCATGGTATGACATACCATGTGTGTTAGAGTTTGTTATGGTTTTGGATACCCGAGATTACCTCGCTCTCTGTGTTAGGGTTTCACCGGTGTCGTATTCTCTCTCGCGGGTTCCAAGACTAATTAATGAGAGCCTAGAACTCCCTGGTGTGACGGAACTGGGGAATATTGCCAAGAGGTGTGCCCTACCATTCTGTTGGGTGTTCCTTGGGCCTAACTTAACACAACCAAACAGTTAGTTCCACTTTGCTACCCCCTTCCGGCTCATGTAGATGGGGCAGAACGACGGTTCCGTCTTTTCCCCTAGCGGGGCTATGTTTCTCCGGAGAGGTGGCTCCAGATCGTTTGAATGCCACCAAATCCCATTTGCACGCCATACCATGTGTGCTAGAGCGTGGCATGGGTCTTGGATGCCCAAGATTCCCTTGCTCTCTGTGTTAGGGTTTCACCGGTGTCGTATTCTCTCTCGCGGATTCCAGGACTAATTAATGAGAGCCCAAAACTCCTGGGTGTGTCGGAACTAGGGGAATCTTGCCAAGAGGTGGGCCCTACCATTCTCTTGGGTGTTCCTTGGGCCTAACCTAACACAACCAAGAAGTTAGTTCCACTTTTCTACCCCCTTCCGACTCTCGTAGATGGGGCAGAATGACAGTTATGTCTTTTTCCCAAGCGGGGATATGGTTTCTCCGGAGGGGGCTCCGGATTGTCTGAATGCCACAAAATCCAATGGTATACCATACCATGTGTGTTAGAGTGTGTCATGGGTCTTGGATGCCGAAGAGTCCCTCGATCTCTATGTTAGGGCTTCACCGGCGTCAAATTCTTTCTAGCGGGTTCCAGGACTACTTAGAGCCCGAAACTCCCGGATTTGACAGAACTAGGGAATCTTGCCAAGAGGTGGACCCTAAAATTTTATTTGGTGTTCCTTGGGCCTAACCTAACACAACCAAACAGTTTGTTCCACTTTGCTACCCCCTTTCGGCTCACGTAGAGGGGCCAGAACGGCAGTTCCACCTTTTTCCCCAGCGGGGCTATGCATGGTTTCTCCGGAGGGTGGCTCCGGATCGTATGAATGCCATAGATTGTCATGGTCTTGGATATCCGAGATTACCTCGCTCTTTGTGTTAGGGTTTCACCGGTGTCGGATTCTCTCTCGCGGATTCCAGGACTAATTAATGAGAGCCCGAAACTCCCGGGTGTGACGGAACTAGGGAAATCTTGCCAAGAGGTGTGCCCTGCCATTATCTTGGGTGTTACTTGGGCCTAACCTAAGACAACCAAACAGTTAGTTCCACTTTTCTACCCCTTCGGCTCACGTACATGGGGCAGAACGAAAGTTCCGTCTTTTTCCCCAGCGGGGCTATGGTTTCTCTGTAGACGTAGCTCCAGATCGTTTGAATGCCACCAAATCCAATTTGCATGCTATATATACCATATGTGCTAGAGTGTGGCATGGGTCGTGGATGCCCAAGATTCCCTTGCTCTCTGTGTTAGGGTTTCACCGGTGTCGTATTCTCTCTAGCGGGTTCCAAGACTAATTAATGAGAGCCGGAAACTCCCGGGTATGACGGAACTGGGGGAATCTTGCCAAGATGTGGTCCCTACAGTTCTCTTGGTTGTTCCTTGGGCCTAACATAACACAACCAAGCATTTAGTTCCACTTTGCTACCCGCTTCCGACTCTCGTAGCTGGGGCAGAACGACAGTTCTGTCTTTTCTCCCATCGGGGCAATGGTTTCTCCGGAAGGGGCTCCGAATCGTATGAATGCCACCAAATCCCATGGTATACCATACCATGTGTGTTAGAGTGTGTCATGGGTCTGGGATGCCCAAGAGTCCCTCGCTCTCTGTGTTAGGGCTTCACCGGCGTCAGATTCTCTCTAGCGGGTTCCAGGACTACTTAGAGCCCGAAACTCCCGGATTTGACGGAATTAGGGGAATCTTGCCAACAGGTGTACCCTAACATTTTCTTTGGTGTTCCTTGTTCCTAACCTAACACAACCAAACAGTTGGTTCCACTTTGCTACCCCCTTCGGGCTCACATAGAGGGGCCAGAATGGCAGTTCCGCCTTTTTCCCCAGCGGGGCTTTTGTTTCTCCGGAGGGGGGCTCAGGATTGTATGAATGCCACCAAATCCCATTGCAGTCCATACCATGTGTGCTAGAGTGTGGCATGGCTCTAGGATGCCCAAGATTCCCTCGCTCTCTATGGGCTTCACCGGTGTCGGATTCTCTCTAGCGGGTTCCAGGACTACTTAGAGCCCGAAACTCCCGGATTTGACGGAACTAGGAGAATCTTGCCAAGAGGTGGACCCTAACATTTTCTTTGGTGTTCCTTGGGCCTAACCTAACACAACCAAACAATTGGTTCCACTTTTCTACCCCCTTTCGGCTCACCTAGAGGGGCCAAAACGGCAATCCCGTATTTTTCCCCAACGGGGCTACGGTTTCTCCGGAGGGGGGCTCCAGAGCGGAATCCGGAATCCCATGGTATGACATACCATGTGTGTTAGAGGCACATTCAATCCGTGGAATCCGGAGCGGCAAGCACTTGACTGTGTGAGCCATTTTTACCGTGTGTGGGCCCCATGGGCACGCGTTGCGTGCGCATGATGAGAGGATTGCACACGCATGAGAAACGACGCGGCGGGCAGTGGTTTTCTGACGCGTGTATTATCCAGGGAGTGGAGAAAACGAGGAAGTTTTCCGTATCTCAGAGCAATCGATTAAACATCAAGAATCAGGATGGGTTAAGTGTTAGTTTCGGCACTGGTGTCGATCCGGTATAAATTATGTCGGATATTGGCCATGCTCTTACCTTTGGTTGAGGATTATCTCATATGCGAAAGGCCGGACCGACATAATACATGTCGGTTGTGCGGCATATTGCTTTTATTTGGGAAAGCTATCATGGCCCTTCATCCGAGGCTGCAGCACCGCACCAGCTTTGGGGACTAATGTCGGGGGCTACCCCCGGGTAGGGTCATGGTGTAACATCCCAAGTCTGAAAAATAGCCTTTAGAATGTTTTGCTCTCTGTTATTTTATGTTTTGCATCATGGCATCATGTGGATTGCATTTGTTTTGTTTGTTTTCCATTTGTTTTCCTCTGTTTTCATTTGTTTTCCTTTGTTTTCTATTTGAATTTCAAACCAAAATTCAAACCCTTTGTTTCATCCTTGTGATGTTACAATTTCCAAAGTGAGAGTTCAAATAAAAACAACCAAATTGTTCCATTTTATTCCATGTTGATCAACTAATTAAATGGTGCTTCTATTGCAAACAAATAATTCCCAAATTGTTTTCAAACTCAAACTCAAATTCAACAACTCTTTTGGAAATTATAAAATCAGTCCAATAATTCTAACCCAACTAATAATAGGGTTCACCCTATTAAATTGTGGATTCTATTTTATTTAACAAAATATTCCAATATTCCAATTCAAATCAAATCATCAAATTCATCAAACAACAACCCACTGGAGTTTTTGAAATCTCTAAACCAATCAACTAAATTCAAACTTTTAATCTATAGGGGCCACCCTATTAAAAATACCTTGTTTTCATAATGTTTAAACAATAGCAAAATTTCTTTAATTATGGTTCCAAATACAAACAACAATTTTAAAGCACCACTTTTGAAAACCAATCTTGTAAATTGCTTTCTTATAACTAAATCACTAACCCAAACTTTTTACTGGAATTTTTACTAACCTAATTATCATGTTTTTCTTCCTAAAGCTAAGGCTACAAAAAAAAAAAAAACAGTAGAACAAAAATAAAATAACAAAGGAGAGAGGAGGCAGCAGATAACCCCCAGCCCAGCAACCCAGCCCATTTTCCTTCTCCCTTCCCCTAAGCCCACTAACTTCTCGGCCCAGTACCCCCCTCCCCGTCGCTGTCACCTACCTCTCGATGGCGTCATCTCTGTACGAATACAGAAGCAGCCACACGATCCCCTCCACCTCCATTAGATGCCCGCCGTACGAGCTCACTCTCCCCTATATCTAACCAACCACACCAACCCTAACCCTAATCTCTTCCCTGTCGCCGCCGTCCTCTCTGTTTTTCTTCCTCTCTGCTTCTTTTTCTTCGTTGTCTGAACCTCACCGAAAGCACAGAGCACCACACTCGCCGGCCACCACCTTCACCTCGAGGGGCAACTGACGGCGGGAATGGACCCGCGTCGTCTCCCTCCACCGCGCTGCGCCCTTGCCGTTTGCTGGGAGGGGCTGCGGTGACCGCGCCGTCGCCGGGGAGGTGCCCCGCGGCCGCCTGCCGTCAGGCAGCGTCATCGACAGACGAGGTGATCGCCCCACCCCTTCCTCCTCCCTGTCTCTCCTTGCGTGCGCGCACGCTCACGAGCGCCCGCACCTCGCATCCGCTGCGCACGCTCACGACGCGAGCGAGGCAGCCCGTCGATCGCCGCCCGTTTCTGCTCGATTCTGTTCGCCGTCAGGGAGTCGCTGTTGTTTTGTTCAGTTAACGAGCAGCGTAGTGTTAACTCCCCTGCGTATCTGAACCCAACAGTAGCGAGCGAGTACCGCAGTGGTTCAGTCCTTCCGTGCGCGAGCGCAGCGATCCCAGGATCGATCCCTGGCTTTGCGATTAAAAGCCAACCCCTTTTTTCTCGCACGTGGCTGACGGACGGGACCCCCTCGTCAGTGGCTCTACTGCCACGCTAGCACGCGCGCAGCGCACAGTCACCCCGTGGCCCACTGGCAGTGGCCGCGGCTAGGGTGCTGTGCGGTAACAAACTGTTTAACCTTTTTTCTATTATTTCATAAATCAATTAAAAGGCAGAATTAAACACCAAACTAAATCCTTAATATCTTTTAATATATAAATCTAATGAAGAAAAGTTATATATGTTTATTGCTCCAAATTTCCTAATCTTGCCAAATAACTTATTTGTATCCTGTTTTGAGTTTTCAAAATGCATTTAAAATTCAAATTTGAATAATTCAAATGCAATTTGTAATAATTCATAACTAATTCATACTATTTCCAAATAATGCAAATAAAATATGTTTTTCACCCCTTTTTGAATATCCTATTCAAATATAAAATTTGTTTTCTGGTTTGAACAATTTAAATTGCCTAAACCATTTAATTCTTGTTTAATGCAATTAAAAATTGTTTATTATTGTTTAATTCATAATTAAATAATCCTAAGTCCAATTTCAAAATGTGAAACATGTATTCCAACTAAAATTTGATAACCTTTTCAAATATCAACTTTGTTATTTGTTTTGAACATTTTAAATGGGTGAAAACAACAAATACTTGTGTGTCACCTTAATGCACCCAAAAATTTCCCTAAATTAATAATAAAATTCTAAATTGCTACACCCTATTCTAATTTGATTCTAATGTTGTTATTTTGCTGTTTTCCTTTTGCATGCATCATACTAAACCACTATCACCTGTTGTTTAGTTGGAAAACAAATAATCTAACCAAAATCCATGGGCCTTTCATATGCAACTCAAAATTGCATATGGGTCCAATTAAATTGTGTTATCTTGTCAAGTAGTTTATTTTGATGCATCTATTAACATGACATGCATCATCCCATGTTTGTGCACCTATGCCATGATATTGATTGTTTATCTTTCTGCAATGGTTGTTTGCTTCTTCCCGGATACACGACGACGTTGGGACCGACGATACTTACGACACCTCTTCTAAGGAGTTAGCTCAGTACCAGGCTACTGGGTTTTGCAGGCAAGTTATCACTCACATGAACCACTGTGTTCCTGTCAACATTGGTTACCGATACTTTCCGTTGTTCTTTTCTGCTAGCCTTAGTAGTAGTTGTTTCTGTTACGAACCCATCACATGAATCCCTTAACCTTGATATTGCCTCACCCCCATACCTATACCCGTTGCTTGAGCCCGTGTCTTACTAGCATGCTTAGGTTGCTTTGCTCGAGTCTGTTACCCGTTATTTTCAGTTACTATCTTATTATGTTCTGGGGGCTCGAAGTTTAATCAATCAATCATGCTAATGTCACTATTAATAATAAATTTGATGATAAGGCACCGGCAGGAGGCCCATGAGAGGTTTTGAAGCCTGCTAGTGTCGACCCTAATAGGAAAAGGGTCTTGTCTACTGATCCATGATGAGCGCACTACCCGCATTTGGGAAGCGAGTATGGGCGCCCCCCTCAACTTGACCTGATTCGCATCTCGTCCAAATCGCCTCATTTAGTTCGTGTGTTCTATTTGCCGCATGCATGTTTTTGCGAGCCCAGGCCAGGGTGGAACTTTTGTAGTCGGCATATAGGGGGACACGTTCTTAGAGTGCTATGAGGGTCCATTTTCTTCTGGGCTCGATTAGCCGTGCGCCCAAGGTGCTTTGGGCTTGATGCGAGGAATGGTTGGTTGTGTAGAGTACCCCGCTTGGTGGGTTTGATTCCCATCTGGCGGGTTATTCTTGAGTGTACGGCCAAATTGGTGCAACCCTGCAGGGATAATCTTCTCGAGAAGCCGTGTTTTCCGCGGTTATGGATTACTTGGTGAAAGTACTGGCTAACAAGTACTCAGGACAACTTAAACTAATGATTCACAACCTCACCCAAATGATTAACAACTTGACTAGTAATAGGCTTATTGACACAATAATTTGAACCATCATTATTACAACTGTGTGAGTTATCCTCGGATTGCTTCTTTGGATAAGGGGCGAGATCCAGGATGGGTTTGTTTGAAGTTATCTTTCAGTTGGTTACAATCCTCGATCTTATCTCCTTTTCTATTAGCCGGAAGTGGTAGAATCTCTGTAGTTGGTTAGCGCAGCCAGTTGCAGCATATTTTATATCCCCTTCCTTCCGTTGAACCCAAAGCATCTGTGCTTGGTGTTGACGGGTTATACTTTGGTGAACTGTGAGTCTTGCTTGCCAGTACGTTTATGTACTGACCCCTTTGGGGCTGTGGTTTACGCAGACGACGTTTCCGAGGATCTACATGGTGGCTACTACGTGGAGTATGACGACGAGACTGCTGACGAGTAGATAGCGGACCCGGGCAGGATCCGAGACTTCGTGGATGGGCTCCGTCTGTTTGTTTCCGGCCTCTTAGGCCTATTTGGTTCTTGTCTGTACTCAGACATGTTGAATGCTTCCGCTGTATTGTAATGATGTATTGTTGGGGCATGTGCCCTCTGAATGATTGTATTTGCTATCTCTGCTCTAATGAGAGCCATTTGCAACTTATTTCAATCTTTTGTGTCGTAGAGATCTGTTGTGATATCACTTGTTAAACGCCGTTGACGTACCATGTGTGTATGGTTTGAAGTACGTCGACGGAAGTGCCTTTGATCTCTAGTGGATAGTTTACATCGACGATGGAATAGCAGGGCTTGTGTTGTCGCGCATAAGCGCAGGCCTACCAGGAAGCTGGGACGTGGGAGCAGTTATGCCCCATAATCCAAGCACCTGCTATCCAGTTCGTACGGTGAGTATCCCCTAGAAATCAGGGTGCGACAAATGGTATCAGAGCCTGTCTGCCTGTAGGATCCCTTTTTTACTGGTCGCAGTTGAGTCTAGAAACTATTTTGTAGCTATATAGGAAAAATGAAACGTGAGAGTAGGAATTCTGTTCTTTTTCTTCTTTCCCCACCCACCCTCCCTTTTCTGGTAAGGAAGTGCAACGTTGTTTTCCCTTCTCACCTAAACTTTCAAGTTAGGATTTCACGAATTCTGGTTTCTCTAGGATGGTTATATCTACTAGACCATAGGAATGGAGGTGGTTGTGACGTGATTTATCATGTTGCCTACTCATGATTGAGAACGGAGGCGTGTAAGCCCCGGAAACGGATCCTCTATTCCTTAAGCAGTAGATATTGATCCTCTAGAAGCCCGGATGGGTTTTCCGTAGTACCTCAGGAGTGTGTTGTTCTCGTTTTTCCCGGTGTTGCTTCAATATCCTGTTCTTTTAAAGAACCTTTCGTCCGTTGAAATCTTGTTGTTGTGTTCCACTTCAAATCTTCTACCGGCGTCTAAACAAAACTTCCTCGTAAACTCTTGTCCAACTAAAGTGTTATTTCATACCGGAGAATCACATTCCCTTGTGTCAACAATCTTTTCCACAACATACAATCCAATTCTAATGAGAGGCCACATATTCCTCGTTACTCTCATGTTGCTGATTCTGACATTGATGATTATTCTTGGTGTTGCATTGATGTCAATAACTCTGTTCCACAATTCTAGCCAGATAATCTATTCTCCAAATGAATCAAGTTCCATTCAGCTATACAACCTTGGTGCAAAATCTCTCCCCTTTACTTGAAAATGTTCCGGTGGTTTCCAAATTACCTGACGTCTACCCAAGAAGTTTCCGGACCTTTTCTTTTCTCAGTAGGAATCTCGGGGCGCGATTCCTTCAAGGGGGGGCGTTTTGTAACATCCCAAGTCTGAAAAATAGCCTTTAGAATGTTTTGCTCTCTGTTATTTTATGTTTTGCATCATGGCATCATGTGGATTGCATTTGTTTTGTTTGTTTTCCATTTGTTTTCCTCTGTTTTCATTTGTTTTCCTTTGTTTTCTATTTGAATTTCAAACCAAAATTCAAACCCTTTGTTTCATCCTTGTGATGTTACAATTTCCAAAGTGAGAGTTCAAATAAAAACAACCAAATTGTTCCATTTTATTCCATGTTGATCAACTAATTAAATGGTGCTTCTATTGCAAACAAATAATTCCCAAATTGTTTTCAAACTCAAACTCAAATTCAACAACTCTTTTGGAAATTATAAAATCAGTCCAATAATTCTAACCCAACTAATAATAGGGTTCACCCTATTAAATTGTGGTTTCTATTTTATTTAACAAAATATTCCAATATTCCAATTCAAATCAAATCTTCAAATTCATCAAACAACAACCCACTGGAGTTTTTGAAATCTCTAAACCAATCAACTAAATTCAAACTTTTAATCTATAGGGGCCACCCTATTAAAAATACCTTGTTTTCATAATGTTTAAACAATAGCAAAATTTCTTTAATTATGGTTCCAAATACAAACAACAATTTTAAAGCACCACTTTTGAAAACCAATCTTGTAAATTGCTTTCTTATAACTAAATCACTAACCCAAACTTTTTACTGGAATTTTTACTAACCTAATTATCATGTTTTTCTTCCTAAAGCTAAGGCTACAAAAAAAAAAACAGTAGAACAAAAATAAAATAACAAAGGAGAGAGGAGGCAGCAGATAACCCCCAGCCCAGCAACCCAGCCCATTTTCCTTCTCCCTTCCCCTAAGCCCACTAACTTCTCGGCCCAGTACCCCCCTCCCCGTCGCTGTCACCTACCTCTCGATGGCGTCATCTCTGTACGAATACAGAAGCAGCCACACGATCCCCTCCACCTCCATTAGATGCCCGCCGTACGAGCTCACTCTCCCCTATATCTAACCAACCACACCAACCCTAACCCTAATCTCTTCCCTGTCGCCGCCGTCCTCTCTGTTTTTCTTCCTCTCTGCTTCTTTTTCTTCGTTGTCTGAACCTCACCGAAAGCACAGAGCACCACACTCGCCGGCCACCACCTTCACCTCGAGGGGCAACTGACGGCGGGAATGGACCCGCGTCGTCTCCCTCCACCGCGCTGCGCCCTTGCCGTTTGCTGGGAGGGGCTGCGGTGACCGCGCCGTCGCCGGGGAGGTGCCCCGCGGCCGCCTGCCGTCAGGCAGCGTCATCGACAGACGAGGTGATCGCCCCACCCCTTCCTCCTCCCTGTCTCTCCTTGCGTGCGCGCACGCTCACGAGCGCCCGCACCTCGCATCCGCTGCGCACGCTCACGACGCGAGCGAGGCAGCCCGTCGATCGCCGCCCGTTTCTGCTCGATTCTGTTCGCCGTCAGGGAGTCGCTGTTGTTTTGTTCAGTTAACGAGCAGCGTAGTGTTAACTCCCCTGCGTATCTGAACCCAACAGTAGCGAGCGAGTACCGCAGTGGTTCAGTCCTTCCGTGCGCGAGCGCAGCGATCCCAGGATCGATCCCTGGCTTTGCGATTAAAAGCCAACCCCTTTTTTCTCGCGCGTGGCTGACGGACGGGACCCCCCTCGTCAGTGGCTCTACTGCCACGCTAGCACGCGCGCAGCGCACAGTCACCCCGTGGCCCACTGGCAGTGGCCGCGGCTAGGGTGCTGTGCGGTAACAAACTGTTTAACCTTTTTTTCTATTATTTCATAAATCAATTAAAAGGCAGAATTAAACACCAAACTAAATCCTTAATATCTTTTAATATATAAATCTAATGAAGAAAAGTTATATATGTTTATTGCTCCAAATTTCCTAATCTTGCCAAATAACTTATTTGTATCCTGTTTTGAGTTTTCAAAATGCATTTAAAATTCAAATTTGAATAATTCAAATGCAATTTGTAATAATTCATAACTAATTCATACTATTTCCAAATAATGCAAATAAAATATGTTTTTCACCCCTTTTTGAATATCCTATTCAAATATAAAATTTGTTTTCTGGTTTGAACAATTTAAATTGCCTAAACCATTTAATTCTTGTTTAATGCAATTAAAAATTGTTTATTATTGTTTAATTCATAATTAAATAATCCTAAGTCCAATTTCAAAATGTGAAACATGTATTCCAACTAAAATTTGATAACCTTTTCAAATATCAACTTTGTTATTTGTTTTGAACATTTTAAATGGGTGAAAACAACAAATACTTGTGTGTCACCTTAATGCACCCAAAAATTTCCCTAAATTAATAATAAAATTCTAAATTGCTACACCCTATTCTAATTTGATTCTAATGTTGTTATTTTGCTGTTTTCCTTTTGCATGCATCATACTAAACCACTATCACCTGTTGTTTAGTTGGAAAACAAATAATCTAACCAAAATCCATGGGCCTTTCATATGCAACTCAAAATTGCATATGGGTCCAATTAAATTGTGTTATCTTGTCAAGTAGTTTATTTTGATGCATCTATTAACATGACATGAATCATCCCATGTTTGTGCACCTATGCCATGATATTGATTGTTTATCTTTCTGCAATGGTTGTTTGCTTCTTCCCGGATACACGACGACGTTGGGACCGACGATACTTACGACACCTCTTCTAAGGAGTTAGCTCAGTACCAGGCTACTGGGTTTTGCAGGCAAGTTATCACTCACATGAACCATCGTGTTCCTTTCAACATTGATTACCGATACTTTCCGTTGTTCTTTTCTGCTAGCCTTAGTAGTAGTTGTTCTGTTACGAACCCATCACATGAATCCCTTAAACCTGATATTGCCTCATCTCCCTTCCTACAACCCATTGTTTGAGCCAGTGTCTTACTAGCATGCTTAGGTTGTTTTGCTCGAGTCTGTTACCCGTTACTTTCTGTTACTATATTCTATTATGTTCTGGGGGCTCGTTGTTTAATCAATCAATCATGCTAATGTTACTGTTAATAATAAACTTGATGATAAGGCACCGGCAGGAGGCCCATGAGAGGTTTTGAAGCCTGCTAGTGTCGACCCTAATAGGAAAAGGGTCTTGTCTACTGATCCATGATGAGCGCACTACCCGCATTTGGGAAGCGAGTATGGGCGCCCCCCTCAACTTGACCTGATTCGCATCTCGTCCAAATCGCCTCATTTAGTTCGTGTGTTCTATTTGCCGCATGCATGTTTTTGCGAGCCCAGGCCAGGGTGGAACTTTTGTAGTCGGCATATAGGGGGACACGTTCTTAGAGTGCTATGAGGGTCCATTTTCTTCTGGGCTCGATTAGCCGTGCGCCCAAGGTGCTTTGGGCTTGATGCGAGGAATGGTTGGTTGTGTAGAGTACCCCGCTTGGTGGGTTTGATTCCCATCTGGCGGGTTATTCTTGAGTGTACGGCCAAATTGGTGCAACCCTGCAGGGATAATCTTCTCGAGAAGCCGTGTTTTCCGCGGTTATGGATTACTTGGTGAAAGTACTGGCTAACAAGTACTCAGGACAACTTAAACTAATGATTCACAACCTCACCCAAATGATTAACAACTTGACTAGTAATAGGCTTATTGACACAATAATTTGAACCATCATTATTACAACTGTGTGAGTTATCCTCGGATTGCTTCTTTGGATAAGGGGCGAGATCCAGGATGGGTTTGTTTGAAGTTATCTTTCAGTTGGTTACAATCCTCGATCTTATCTCCTTTTCTATTAGCCGGAAGTGGTAGAATCTCTGTAGTTGGTTAGCGCAGCCAGTTGCAGCATATTTTATATCCCCTTCCTTCCGTTGAACCCAAAGCATCTGTGCTTGGTGTTGACGGGTTATACTTTGGTGAACTGTGAGTCTTGCTTGCCAGTACGTTTATGTACTGACCCCTTTGGGGCTGTGGTTTACGCAGACGACGTTTCCGAGGATCTACATGGTGGCTACTACGTGGAGTATGACGACGAGACTGCTGACGAGTAGATAGCGGACCCGGGCAGGATCCGAGACTTCGTGGATGGGCTCCGTCTGTTTGTTTCCGGCCTCTTAGGCCTATTTGGTTCTTGTCTATACTCAGACATGTTGAATGCTTCCGCTGTACTGTAATGATGTATTGTTGGGACATGTGTCCTCTGAATGATTGTATTTGCTATCTCTGCTCTAATGAGAGCTATTTGCAAGTTATTTCAACCTTTTGTGTCGTAGAGATCTGTTGTGATATCACTTGTTAAACGCCGTTGACGTACCATGTGTGTATGGTTTGAAGTACGTCGACGGAAGTGCCTTTGATCTCTAGTGGATAGTTTACATCGACGATGGAATAGCAGGGCTTGTGTTGTCGCGCATAAGCGCAGGCCTACCAGGAAGCTGGGACGTGGGAGCAGTTATGCCCCATAATCCAAGCATCTGCTATCCAGTTCGTACGGTGAGTATCCCCTAGAAATCAGGGTGCGACACATGGTAGGTATGAACTGTTGTCCCATGGTGGACCAGATCAAGGTTAACCGACATATGGATGGTACAGTCAAACCGGCATACACTGACTAACATACATGTGGTATGTCAGAATAACCTTGAAGGTATAATGTTTGGCACGAGAGACTTGGCTAAGTTATCCTAGTTAGGCTAGGAGGAGCCAGCATACAGAGGATATCTCTGGTCTGGGATCAGGGTCAATGCTGCAATCCTATCCCTGATATCACGGAGCAGCACAGACGTTGCAGGTTCAAGTTACTAGGAGAGCGGCTCACTCCCATACCGCTGACTACAAAGGTTCATGGGAGCAAAGGTTAGGTATGGGGGTGGCTATGTCCTGTTCAGAGCAGAGGCGACAGTGATGACGCACATTGGAGTTTCGACGCCATAGTGGGCAGCGTGTGCTCAGTCCCAGTGGTTTGTACCAGTACCCCGTACCTGTATCTCTGGGCACCAATATATAAGGTGCCCCAGGCCCTCCTGTGTGAGGGACGACGACAAACACAAAGAGAGATTCATTCTGCTAGCTTTAGGCTCACTCACTGCTACGAGGGAGAGATCATACTTCTTCTTCCTCCTCTGGCCAGAACAACTCAAGGAGCGCCTTTGTAGCCCGGGTATTCTATGATATATAGTCAGACAAGAAGGAGTAGAGGATTTACCTCTTGACGAGGGCCCTGAACCTGGGTAGATCGTGTGTGTGTTTTGTGTCTTTTGTGTGTGCTTCTTTGCGCGTTATCCCTCCCCAGTTCCAACAGTGTCCATCGGCCCCAACTTTAGCCATCCTATGGCATATGTCGTGATGTCACCACCACAGTGTACGTAGCAAAATTTAAAATTTTCCATCCTACATAACACACAAGATCTAGAATCGAGGTACGGGCGAGGTTAGATCTGGTCGTTACGGACACGAAGCACGAAACATGTGTCGATGACGATGTCAGTGATGCCTGCTGAAGAGTCCAGCGTCTAAGCCTAGCATTGGAACTATTGTTTTCTCCCCGTATCGTGCCTTCTGGATCCAGCAGAAGGAGGGTATCACGTGTTACCCCTCCGAGAGCTCGCACACGTACGTCCATCAAAATCCTATAGAGCTTCGCCGTCCAGGGCTAATCCCTACAGGTTCACAATTCAGGCGGAGAGATCCCAACTCATGGGAAAAAGAGAGAGAGAGAGATTAGATCTAGATCTAATTGGGAGAGGATACATCAAAACTCAATTAGAAGAAGCTCTAATTAAATTAGAGGGGCTCTACTTAGAAAACCCTAATTAAATCCTCTAACCAACTAGAGAGAGGCTTGATAACAAATTGTGTGTTCAGACTCAAGGTCTTGGTGTCCTTTTATAGTTTGAGGAGACAGGGGGCTTTCCTTGGGGAAGACGGAATCCTACTCCCTCCCTAGGAGGGTGGTCGCTGGTACGTCTATTTTGCATCACTGTTTTATATTGTTATTTTATGTTATTCATCGATATATTGCATGTTATGATGCATCACTTATGTTATTTTATCTTATTTTGCATGTTTCATAATTCTTGGAGAATAAACACCGGAACCAAAAATCTGATGGAAAAAATACCGTCAAGATACGCTATTTTAGAAGATCAGAAGAAGAGGAGGATACTGGAGGAGTCTTAGAAGTTCCGAGGAGGAAGTGAGCAAGAAGGGTACCTGGAGGAGGACCACCTGGGGACGACACCATGGTCGCGCCTGGGGGTGATCTGCCCCCTGGCCCACTCCTGGGCGCCTCCTTTTGCGTACTTGACCCCTAGGGAACCCTAAGCACCAGAGGATCCTCGAAGAATTATTTTTCCACCACCTCGGGGCGGAAAACACCAGAGAGAGAAAAGCTCTCCGGCAGGGAGAAATCTGTTGGGGAAATTCCTCTCCGGAGAGGACAAATAGTCGCCATCGTCACCGTGATCACTCCGGGCATCATCAAGATTGTCATTGTCATCATCATCACCGCCAGCACCATCACCCTCATCATCCACCTTCATCCCACTGTAGCAATTAGGGGACTCTCTCGTTCTCTTACATTAGATCTCTCTCCCGGTGTGGATTACTTGTTAGTAGTTGATGCTTGTGAGATTTATCGGTGTTAGCACTATAAGACCAGATTGTTATTATCCATTATATCACCTCTGATTATGATCCATATGATGTCTTATGAGTAGTTTGTTTTGTTCTTGAGGAAATGGGAGAATTCATGTTGTTAGTAGTGAAGTTATGTTGAAGTAATATCTCGTGGTTCGGAATTTAAGTTGTGGTGCTATTCTTCTAGTGGTGTCATGTGAACATCAACTACATGATACTTCACCTTTATGGGCCTAGGAGGATGCATTGTGTATTTGGCTACTAATTGTGGGGTTGCCGAAGTGACAGAAACCTAAACCCCCATTAGGAAACCAATGCACGAGGGAGTGTAGGATCCCGTAGTTTTAAGGTTGTGGTTAGATTTATCTTAATTACTTTGCTGTATTTGCGGATGCTTACGAGTGGTATAATCACAAGTATGTATAGGTTCACCCACACAACACTTCACGAACCAATAAACATTAATCAACTGTAATGAAGCGAAAGCACTTGACGAAATTCACATGTGTCCTCGAGAAAGTTTGGTAATCATAAGTAGAACAACCGGCTTGTCCTTTGCTCTCAAAAGGATTGGGCCACTCGTTGCAATATTATTTAATGTCTATTATTTACTCGCACTTTATTTATTTGCTATATCAGAAACCACCAAAAACCTGATTGCTAGTGTTTAGTATGAATCCTCTATCCAACCTGCTTGTCAACACCTTCTGCTCCTCATTGGGTTTGACACTCTTATTTATCGAAAGTACTATGATACACCCCCTATACGTGTGGGTCATCGAGACTATTTTCTGGTGCCGTTGCCTGGGAGTGAAGTGCTATTGGTATGTGGAATTGGTAAGAGAATTTTTTTACCGTGAGTGTTGTTTTTATTTCTTTCTACTGTTTTATTTCATTATGGAGAATACTTTTGGTTCTCTATTTAGGGTTACTTCTACCTTTACTACTAGGGTAGTAGGTGACCCGTTATCTGTTGAATTAGATCCTTATAAAATACCTATGAAAATTGTTGGACGTGTTATGGATAACTGCTATTATGGTGATGGAATTGTCCAGCCCGGTGATCATTTTCTCTTTATACATGAATTATACGAGTTATTCGGGTGTGCAGGTATTACAATGGAGCAAGTTAAAAGCAAAGTATTTTCTTTATTGCTAAAAGGTAGAGCCGCTGAATGGTTCAAATTACTGAAGAATGGTGAATCCGTTGGATGGAGGAAATTGTTCCTCTCTTTTATTCTAAATTTTATCCTCCTAGTGAGATTCATAAAGACCAGAATCAAATATATAATTTCTAGCCTCATGATGGAGAGAGTATTTCCCAAGAGTGGGGGATAATGAAGTTATTAATGCTCAAATGTCTCGTTCATGAACTCACGAGTAATATTGTTATCAATAACTTTTATGCAAGGCTTTCTCTTCATGATAAGGATTTATTGGATGTTTCTTGTTCTAGATCATTCACACGTATGAAGGAAGAAGCTAAATGGGATCTTATGGACCGTATTTAAGAAAACACTAAAGGATGGGAGAATGACAAAGGTATAAAGTCAGGTATAAATTATGATCATGAATGCATTAAATCTTTTATGGGAACTGGTGATTTCTATAATGTTAGTGATGTTTATGGTCTTGATTCTCAAATCTTTGCAAACTTTCTTAAAGATTTTGCCTCCTATCTTGATATTCCTAAAAAGGAATTTGGCAAGTACCATGCACCTTATAAAGATAGTGTTCCTGCTAGTAATATAGAAGTGCATGCTGCTTATCCTGCTGTTCCCGAGCCTTATATTGAAAAAATCCCTTTCCCTGCTAAGGTGAAAGAACACTCTATGGTAGCGAGTGTGGTTAATAAGAGCATTAAGAAATCTGTTGAACTTGGTGAACAAATAACTGTTGAACCTGCAGTAGCAATAGTAAAAGATCTTGTTTGTGGAAACACATTGTCTTTTGTGAGGAGGCTTCTAATATTGTTTCCCATCCTCATAGACCTAAGAAAACTAGTGTTCCTGTGCTTTCTGTTAAGATTGGTGATCATTGCTATTATGGTTTGTGTGACATGGGTGCAAGTTCTAGTGTTATTCCTTATGAGCTTTATAGATAAATTATGCATGAAATTTGTTCTTGTGAGCTTGGAGATATTTATGTGGTTATTCAGCTTGCTAATAGAGAAACTATTTTTCCGATTGGTATTGTTAGAGATGTGGAAGTTTTGTGTTCTAAAACTCAGTCTCTCACTGATTTTCGAGTGCTTGGTAAGGCTGCTAGTAAAACTTGTCCTATTATTTTTGGTAGACCTTTCTTGAACACTTGTGTTGCTATTATAGATTGTAAGAGGGAGAAGATACCGAGTAAATATGATGGAAAATAGTATGAGTTCAATTTCTCCAAATTTGCTAGAGCACCTTATGAATCTAAATTGCCTGATGAGAATTTTAAAGTTGAACAACTTGCTTCTATTTCTCTTGCTCCTAACAATGCTTTGCAGAAATATATGGAGGACCATGAAAGTGAGGTATTTATGGAAGAGAGAAATGAGATTGATGATATTCTTCTTCGTCAACCGGTGATACTGAAACATAATTTACCTTTGGAAGACTTGGGTACCACATTGTCACCCAAGGAGGATCTTGTCTTTGATTTAAAACCTTTGCCTGATGATCTTAAATATGCTTATATTGATGATAAGAAAATATATCATGTTATTATTAGTGCTAAACTTCCAGGTGAAGAAGAGGAAAGATTATTGGGAATTTTGAAGAAACACCATGGAGCTATTGGGTATACTCTTGATGATTTGAAGGGAATTTCCCCTACCATATGTTAGCATGCTATTAATATTGAACCTGATGCAAAGCTAGTAGTTGAACATCAACGCCATTTAATTCCTAAGATGAAGGAAGTGGTAAGAAATGATGTATTAAAACTCCTTGATGCCGGTATTTATTTTTCCTATTGCTGATAGTAGATGGGTGAGCCCTGTGCATTGTGTCCCTAAGAACGGAGGAATGACTGTTGTGCCTAATGAAGAAAATGAGCTTATTCCTCAAAGAGTAGTAGTTGGTTATAGAATGTGCATTGATTTTAGAAAGGTTAATAAGGTTACTAAGAAAGATCATTATCTTTGAACCTTTATTGATGAAATGCTAGAGAGGTTGTCTAAGAAAACACATTATTGCTTTCTTGATGGTTATTTTGGGTTTTCTCAAATTGCTGTTTGGGAAAAATATTAAGAGAAAACAACCTTTACTTGTCCTTATGGTACTTATGCTTATAGATGTATGCCTTTTAGTTTGTGTAATGCTCCTGCTACATTTCAAAGATGCATGTCTGCTATTTTTCATGGTTTTTGTGAAGAGATTGTGGAAGTATTCATGGACGATTTCTCCGTTTATGGAACTTCTTTTGATAATTGTTTGCACAACCTTGATAAAGTTTTGCAGAGATGTAAGGAACCTAATCTTGTTCTTAAATGGGAGAAATGCCACTTTATGTTGAATGAAGGAATTGTTCTTGGAGATAAAATTTCTGAAAGAGGTATTGAAGTTAATAGAGCTAAAGTGGAAGCAATAGAGAAAATGCCCTGTCCTAGGGATGTTAAAGGTATTCGTAGTGTTCTTGGTCATGCTGGTTTTTATAGGAGGTTTATTCAAGATTTCTCTCAAATATCAAAGCCTCTTACTAATCTTCTTCAAAAAGATGTACCATTTGTTTTTGATGATGATTGTAAGGACAATTTTGAAAATTTAAAGAAGGCTTTAATTACTGCTCCTATTGTTCAACCACCTGATTGGAATTTACCTTTTGAAATTATGTGTGCTGCTAGTGATTTTGCTGTAGGTGTTGTTCTTGGACATCGAGTAGATAAGAAGTTGAATCTTATTCATTATGCTAGTAAGACTCTTGATGCCGCTTAAAAGAATTATGCTACTACTGAAAAAGAGTTCGTAGTTGTAGTCTTTGCATGTGATAAGTTTAGATCTTATATTGTTGACTCAAAGGTTACCATTCATACTGATCATGCTGCTATTAGATACCTTATGGAAAAGGAAGATGCTAAGCCTAGGCTTATTAGACGGGTGTTACTTTTACAAGAGTTTGATTTTCCTATTGTGGATAGGAAGGGTGCCGAAAATCCTGGTGCTGATACCTTGTCTAGATTGGAAAACATCACTTTTGACCCTATTCATGTTAATGATAGTTTTCCAAATGAACAGTTGGCTGCAATAAAGGTAAAATCTCAAGATAGTCCATGGTATGCTTATTATGCTAACTTTATTGTTTCAAAGTATATGCCTCCAACATTTACAGCTCGGCAAAGAAGAAAATTCTTCTATGATTTGAGGCATTATTTTTGGGATGACCCACACTTATATAAAGAAGGAGTAGATGGTATTATGAGAAGATGTGTCCCATATCATGAACAACATGAATTGTGAAGAAGTTCCATGGTAGTGCTTCTGGAGGACATCACGCTGGGATAGAACCGCACAGAAGGTTCTACAATCAGGTTTCTATTGGCCTACTCTCTTTAAACATGCATGTAAATTTATTTTATCTTGTCATGAATATCAAAGAGTTGGTAATATTTCTAGACGTAATGAAATCCCTATGAGTTATTCTCTTGTTATTGAACCTTTTGATTGTTTGGGATTTGACTTTATGGGTTCTTTTCCTCCTTCGAATGGTTACACTCACATTATTGTTGCTTATGATTATGTTACTACGTGGGTAGAAGTTATACCTACAAAAAGTGATGATGGTGAGACCTCTTTAAAAATGCTTAAAGATGTTATTTTCCCTAGGTTTGGTGTGCCTAGATATCTTATGACTGATGGAGGTTCTCATTTTATTCATGGTGGTTTTTGAAAAAACCTTGCTAAATATGGTGTTAATCATAGAATTGCCTCGGCTTATCATCCTAAAACCAGTGGGCAAGTAGAATTATCAAATAGATAAATTAAATCTATCTTGCAAAAGACTATTAATAAATCTTGGAAGAATTGGTGTGATAAGTTGAATGATGCTTTATGGGCTTATAGAACTGCTTATAAAAATTGTAACATCCCAAGTCTGAAAAATAGCCATTAGAATGTTTGCTCCCTGTTATTTTATGTTTTGCATCATGGCATCATGTTGGTTGCATTTGTTTTGTTTGTTTTCCATTTGTTTTCCAACTGTTTTCATCTGTTTTCCTTTGTTTTCTGTTTGAATTTCAACTCAAAATTCAAACCCTTTGTTTCATCCTTGTGATGTTACAATTTCCAAAATGTTATTTCAAATAACAACAACCAAATTGCTTTCATTTTATTCCATAATGCTCACTCATTTAAAAGGTTGGGTTTAATCAAACAAATAATTTCCAAATCACCTTCATCTTCAAATTAAATGCATCAAACAGAACCAATTTGAACTTGTGAATTTAATCAACTAATTTAATCACTTCAATCAATAGGGTTCCCCTATTAAAATCCTTGTTTTCAATAGTAATCTATTAATTTCCAAATTGCTCAAATTCAAACCAAAACATTCAAAACAGAACCCAATTTGAAACTATAACAATAATAACCAAAACTTTCTCTCATATCTTGTTTTCCAATTAAATCAATTTGGGGGTCACCCTATTTAAAATTTTGGTATCAATAATACTTTTAATACTCAGATCATCCACATTTGAAACAATTCCAAACAACACTTAAATTTTGAGTTCATGGAAAAATAACAGTGGTCACATGGTTGCTAATATAATAATTAAGCCACCCAAAAATTTTCCATAATTTTCTCCCTCAAAATGCCTTCTTTTTCTTCCACTTGTTTTCTGCAAAAAAAAATAAAACTGGAGAAAAGAAATAAAAAGGAACGCTCAAGAGAGGGAGCGCAGCAGCCCAAGCCCACTACTTATTCGTTGGCCCAGTACCCTTCCGTGGTCTTCTTCCTCGTACGGAACCTGTCGCTGTCTGTGGCTCTGCACCGCTCGATCGCCTCCACCCCACGCCGATTTGCCGCCGTACACCAACTAGCCCTCTATATCTACGTACACCGAGCCCTAAACCTAGAGCCTACCCTCCCTCCTCTAGCCTAGCGCCGCCAATCTTCCCTCTGTTCTTCCCTGCCCCTGCAAACCTCTGAATGTCTGAACCTTCTGAACCGCACCGAGACCCCCACCTTTCCTCCCTCGTCGCCGGTAGCCAAGGCCACCTCGAGCAGTTCTGGCGGCGGGAATGGAACGAGGACAGCACCCGCTCCAAGTTCCGTGTAGTCGTCAACGGCTGTTACCGCCCAGGACGCCGCCGCCGTGCTCCTTTAGCCGCGGCCATCCTCCTGCTGTCCGGCCACGGGCGGTCTGCACCGACCGCCTCCAGCTGCCCCGATCGCCTCCAGAGCGCCAAGGTGAGGCCGTCCCCCCTCCGGTTCCCTCCCTCCTTTCCTCTAGGTCACCGCACCACCCCCACGGCGCCCCTAGTTTTCCCCCGGCGAGCAACCTTCCAGCGCTGGCCATGGCCATCGATCTGCTGCTGCTTCTGTTCGGTTGCAGATTCAGTTAGTTTCAGAAAAATATCCCAGCAGCCACACCTTAACCTTTCGCGCACCCCCTTACCTGTCAAAGGAGCAAGCACACCGCAGTGGTGCTGCTCTCGGTGTACGAGCAGGAGGTGGTGGGTTCGATCCCCACCCCTCGCAGTCCCACATTTCTTTTCCAATTATTTTTCCAGACCCAATAATTTGTCAGAAATCACACCAAGGTCCTTGCTATTATTTTCTAGACCCCTGTTAATTATTTCTAAGTCCCTAATGGTTTAAAAATGGCAGAATTGCACCCAATTTTGGAAATTGCATAAATAAATCATTTTAACTCCAATTCCAACATTTTTTATATGTTTTCAATACCAAATTAAATGTTCTTTTCAAATATAAAATTTGTTTACTGTTTTGAATATTTTAAATTGGTGCAAAATTTGAAAACTTGTCAAATTCACTTAAATTTGCAAAATTCATAACTTGCTCATAAAAATTCCAAATTTCACAAACCAAATATGTTTTCCAATCAATTTTTCATGTACTTTCCAAATATAAATTTTGTTTGCTGTTTTGAATATTTTAAATTGCTGAAAACAACTGTTTCTTAATTATTGCATTTAAAATTGCCAAAATGATAACTTGCTCATTTTAAATCCAATTTCCACAAATGAAATATGTTTTCCATGCAAAATTAAACCCCCTTTCCAAATATAAATTTTGTTTCATGTTTTGAATAATTAAAATTGGTTAAATAATTTAAACCTTGTTTAAATCATTTAATATTGTTAAATTTATCACTTGATCAAAACAAATTCTTTTGGGACATATAAAATATGTTTTCCAACCATAAAAGTATAAACTTTTCAAATATGAATCTCACTTAATGTTTTAAACAAATAAAAATTCAAATAAGTTCATGTTTGAATTAAATTCATTTAATTCTTGTTTAACTTGTTTAATTCCTACATAATTCATTTGAAATCCTTTTTCAACAAGTGAAACATGTATTCCAACTAAAATCTTGTTTTCTTTTCAAATATAAACTTTGTTATCTATTCTGAACAATTTAACTTGATGAAAACAACAAATACTTGTGTGACATGTCTAAGTAACCAAAACTTTCCAAAATTAACAAATCATTTCCAAACTTGTTTTATTCCTTTTCCTTTGTATCTATCATTGTTATTTTTGTTGTTATCTTGTCATCATCATCATGCAAGCATCATGTTTAACCACTTACACTTGTTAATCAAATGTAGATCATTGCTTCCACCTTAACCACTTGCATCCATATGCAATTCACATTGCATATGGATCCAATTAAATTGTGTTACTTGTCAAGTAGGTTACTTTGATGCATCTATTAACATGGCATGCATCATCCCATGTTTGTGCACCTATGCCATGATATTGATTGTTTATCTTTCTGCATTGTCTGTTTGCTTCTTCTCGGATATACGACGACGTTGAGACCGACGATACTTACGACATCCCTTCTAAGGATTTAGCTCAGTACCAGGCTACTGGGTTTTGCAGGCAAGTTATCACTCACATGAACCACTGTGTTCCTTTCAACATTGGTTACCGATACTTTCCGTTGTTCTTTTCTGCTAAGCCTTAGTAGTAGTTGTTTCTGTTACGAACCCATCACATGTATCCCTTAACCTTGATATTGCCTCACCTCCATACCTAAAACCCCTTGCTTGTTGCCTTAGTCTTATTTAGCATGCTTAGGTTGCTTTTGCTCGAGTCTGTTATCCGTTACTTTCTGTTACTATATCATTTACGTTGTGGGGGCTCGATGTTAATCAATCAATCATGCTAATGTTGCTATTAATAATAACTTTGATGATAAGGCACCGGCAGGAGGCCCATGAGAGGTTTTGAAGCCTGCTAGTGTCGACCCTAATAGGAAAAGGGTCTTGTCTACTGATCCATGATGAGCGCACTACCCGCATTTGGGAAGCGAGTATGGGCGCCCCCCTCAACTTGACCTGATTCGCATCTCGTCCAAATCGCCTCATTTAGTTCGTGTTTTCCATTTGCCGCATCATGTTTTTGCGAGCCCAGGCCAGGGTGGAACTTTCGTAGTCGGCATATAGGGGGACACGGTCTTAGAGTGCTATGATGGTCCATTTTCTTCTGGGCTTGATTAGCCGTGCGCCCAAGGTTCTTTGGGCTTGATGCGAGGAATGGTTGGTTGTGTTGAGTACCCCGCTTGGTGGAAGGGCCTTTCCATCTGGCGGGTTATTCATGAGTGTACGGCCAAATTGGTGCAACCCTGCAGGGATAATCTTCTCGAGAAGCCGTGTTTTCCGCGGTTATGGATTACTTGGTGAAAGTACTGGCTAACAAGTACTCAGGACAACTTTAACATAATGATTAACCATGTTACACCCCATGCTTAACAACTTGACTAGTAATAGGTTTATTCACACAATAACTTGATTCATCTTAATACAACTGTGTGAGTTATCCTCGGATTGCTTCTTTGGATAAGGGGTGAGATCCAGGATGGGTTTGTTTGAAGTTATCTTTCAGTTGGTTACAATCCTCGATCTTATCTCTTTTCTGTTAGCCGGCAGTTGTAGTATATTTCTGTAGTTGTGTAGAGCAGCCAGTTGCAGCATCCTTTATATCCCCTTCCTTTCCGTTGAACCCAAGGCGTCTGTGCTTGGTGTTGACGGGTTACACTTTGGTGAACTGTGAGTCTTGCTTGCCAGTACGTTTATGTACTGACCCCTTTGGGGCTGTGGTTTACGCAGACGACGATTCCGAGGATCTACATGGTGGCTACTACGTGGAGTATGACGAGACTGCTGACGAGTAGATAGCGGACCCGGGCAGGATCCGAGACTTCGTGGATGGGCTCCGTCTGTTTGTTTCCGGCCTCTTAGGCCTATTTGGTTCTTGTCTGTACTCAGACATGTTGAATGCTTCCGCTGTATTGTAATGATGTATTGTTGGGGCATGTGCCCTCTGAATGATTGTATTTGCTATCTCTGCTCTAATGAGAGCTATTTGCAACTTATTTCAATCTTTTGTGTCGTAGAGATCTGTTGTGATATCACTTGTTAAACGCCGTCGACGTACCATGTGTGTATGGTTTGAAGTACGTCGACGGAAGTGCCTTTGATCTCTAGTGGATAGTTTACATCGACGATGGAATAGCAGGGCTTGTGTTGTCGCGCATAAGCGCAGGCCTACCAGGAAGCTGGGACGTGGGAGCAGTTATGCCCCATAATCCAAGCATCTGCTATCCAGTTCGTACGGTGAGTATCCCCTAGAAATCAGGGTGCGACAAATGGTATCAGAGCCTGTCTGCCTGTAGGATCCCTTTTTACTGGTCGCAGTTGAGTCTAGAAACTATTTTGTAGCTATATAGGAAAAATGAAACGTGAGAGTAGGAATTCTGTTCTTTTTCTTCTTTCCCCACCCACCCTCCCTTTTTCTGGTAAGGAAGTGCAACGTTGTTTTTCCCTTCTCATCTAAACTTTCAAGTTAGGATTTCACGAATTCTGGTTTCTCTAGGATGGTTATATCTACTAGACCATAGGAATGGAGGTGGTTGTGACATGATTTATCATGTTGCCTACTCACGATTGAGAACGGTGGCAAATAGGCCCCGGAAGCAGATCCTCTATTCCTTAAGCAGTAGATATTGATCCTTTAGAAGCCCGGATGGGTTTTCCGTAGTACCTCAGGAGTTTTGTTCTCGTTTTCCCCGATGTTGATATGCTGTTCTTCTCAACATCCTTTTCGTCCGTTGAAATCTTGTTGTTGTTTTCCACTTCAAATCTTCTACCGGCGTCTAATCAAAACTTCCTCGTAAACTATTGACCAATTAAAGTGTTATTTGATACCGGAGCATCACATTCCTTTGTGTCAACAATCTTTTCCACAACATACAACCCAAATTCTGGTTCCACTAAGCAATCAAAACTCTGTTCACTCCCCGGAATCTCAAATGTTGACTTCCAAGATAAGTAAAACAATCCAATTCTAATGAGAGGCCACATATTCCTCGTTACTCTCATGTTGCTGATTCTGACATTGATATCATCCTTGGTGTTCCATTGATGTCAATAATTCTGTTCCACCATTCTAACCAGATAATCTATTCTCCAAATGAATCAAGTTCCATTCAGCTATACACCCTTGGTGCAAAATCTCTCCCCTTTACTTGTAATGTTCCGGTGGTTTGCAAATTCCCTGACGTCTATCAAACGTGCACGATGTGTTTCACGTGTCACAGTTCAAGAGGATCTTCCCAAGAAGTTTCCGGACCTTTTCTTTTCTCAGTAGGAATCTCGGGGCGCGATTCCTTCAAGGGGGGGCGTTTTGTAACATCCCAAGTCTGAAAAATAGCCATTAGAATGTTTGCTCCCTGTTATTTTATGTTTTGCATCATGGCATCATGTTGGTTGCATTTGTTTTGTTTGTTTTCCATTTGTTTTCCAACTGTTTTCATCTGTTTTCCTTTGTTTTCTGTTTGAATTTCAACTCAAAATTCAAACCCTTTGTTTCATCCTTGTGATGTTACAATTTCCAAAATGTTATTTCAAATAACAACAACCAAATTGCTTTCATTTTATTCCATAATGCTCACTCATTTAAAAGGTTGGGTTTAATCAAACAAATAATTTCCAAATCACCTTCATCTTCAAATTAAATGCATCAAGCAGAAACAATTTGAACTTGTGAATTTAATCAACTAATTTAATCACTTCAATCAATAGGGTTCCCCTATTAAAATCCTTGTTTTCAATAGTAATCTATTAATTTCCAAATTGCTCAAATTCAAACCAAAACATTCAAAACAGAACCCAATTTGAAACTATAACAATAATAACCAAAACTTTCTCTCATATCTTGTTTTCCAATTAAATCAATTTGGGGGTCACCCTATTTAAAATTTTGGTATCAATAATACTTTTAATACTCAGATCATCCACATTTGAAACAATTCCAAACAACACTTAAATTTTGAGTTCATGGAAAAATAACAGTGGTCACATGGTTGCTAATATAATAATTAAGCCACCCAAAAATTTTCCATAATTTTCTCCCTCAAAATGCCTTCTTTTTCTTCCACTTGTTTTCTGCAAAAAAAAATAAAACTGGAGAAAAGAAATAAAAAGGAACGCTCAAGAGAGGGAGCGCAGCAGCCCAAGCCCACTACTTATTCGTTGGCCCAGTACCCTTCCGTGGTCTTCTTCCTCGTACGGAACCTGTCGCTGTCTGTGGCTCTGCACCGCTCGATCGCCTCCACCCCACGCCGATTTGCCGCCGTACACCAACTAGCCCTCTATATCTACGTACACCGAGCCCTAAACCTAGAGCCTACCCTCCCTCCTCTAGCCTAGCGCCGCCAATCTTCCCTCTGTTCTTCCCTGCCCCTGCAAACCTCTGAATGTCTGAACCTTCTGAACCGCACCGAGACCCCCACCTTTCCTCCCTCGTCGCCGGTAGCCAAGGCCACCTCGAGCAGTTCTGGCGGCGGGAATGGAACGAGGACAGCACCCGCTCCAAGTTCCGTGTAGTCGTCAACGGCTGTTACCGCCCAGGACGCCGCCGCCGTGCTCCTTTAGCCGCGGCCATCCTCCTGCTGTCCGGCCACGGGCGGTCTGCACCGACCGCCTCCAGCTGCCCCGATCGCCTCCAGAGCGCCAAGGTGAGGCCGTCCCCCCTCCGGTTCCCTCCCTCCTTTCCTCTAGGTCACCGCACCACCCCCACGGCGCCCCTAGTTTTCCCCCGGCGAGCAACCTTCCAGCGCTGGCCATGGCCATCGATCTGCTGCTGCTTCTGTTCGGTTGCAGATTCAGTTAGTTTCAGAAAAATATCCCAGCAGCCACACCTTAACCTTTCGCGCACCCCCTTACCTGTCAAAGGAGCAAGCACACCGCAGTGGTGCTGCTCTCGGTGTACGAGCAGGAGGTGGTGGGTTCGATCCCCACCCCTCGCAGTCCCACATTTCTTTTCCAATTATTTTTCCAGACCCAATAATTTGTCAGAAATCACACCAAGGTCCTTGCTATTATTTTCTAGACCCCTGCTAATTATTTCTAAGTCCCTAATGGTTTAAAAATGGCAGAATTGCACCCAATTTTGGAAATTGCATAAATAAATCATTTTAACTCCAATTCCAACATTTTTTATATGTTTTCAATACCAAATTAAATGTTCTTTTCAAATATAAAATTTGTTTACTGTTTTGAATATTTTAAATTGGTGCAAAATTTGAAAACTTGTCAAATTCACTTAAATTTGCAAAATTCATAACTTGCTCATAAAAATTCCAAATTTCACAAACCAAATATGTTTTCCAATCAATTTTTCATGTACTTTCCAAATATAAATTTTGTTTGCTGTTTTGAATATTTTAAATTGCTGAAAACAACTGTTTCTTAATTATTGCATTTAAAATTGCCAAAATGATAACTTGCTCATTTTAAATCCAATTTCCACAAATGAAATATGTTTTCCATGCAAAATTAAACCCCCTTTCCAAATATAAATTTTGTTTCATGTTTTGAATAATTAAAATTGGTTAAATAATTTAAACCTTGTTTAAATCATTTAATATTGTTAAATTTATCACTTGATCAAAACAAATTCTTTTGGGACATATAAAATATGTTTTCCAACCATAAAAGTATAAACTTTTCAAATATGAATCTCACTTAATGTTTTAAACAAATAAAAATTCAAATAAGTTCATGTTTGAATTAAATTCATTTAATTCTTGTTTAACTTGTTTAATTCCTACATAATTCATTTGAAATCCTTTTTCAACAAGTGAAACATGTATTCCAACTAAAATCTTGTTTTCTTTTCAAATATAAACTTTGTTATCTATTCTGAACAATTTAACTTGATGAAAACAACAAATACTTGTGTGACATGTCTAAGTAACCAAAACTTTCCAAAATTAACAAATCATTTCCAAACTTGTTTTATTCCTTTTCCTTTGTATCTATCATTGTTATTTTTGTTGTTATCTTGTCATCATCATCATGCAAGCATCATGTTTAACCACTTACACTTGTTAATCAAATGTAGATCATTGCTTCCACCTTAACCACTTGCATCCATATGCAATTCACATTGCATATGGATCCAATTAAATTGTGTTACTTGTCAAGTAGGTTACTTTGATGCATCTATTAACATGGCATGCATCATCCCATGTTTGTGCACCTATGCCATGATATTGATTGTTTATCTTTCTGCATTGTCTGTTTGCTTCTTCTCGGATATACGACGACGTTGAGACCGACGATACTTACGACATCCCTTCTAAGGATTTAGCTCAGTACCAGGCTACTGGGTTTTGCAGGCAAGTTATCACTCACATGAACCACTGTGTTCCTTTCAACATTGGTTACCGATACTTTCCGTTGTTCTTTTCTGCTAAGCCTTAGTAGTAGTTGTTTCTGTTACGAACCCATCACATGTATCCCTTAACCTTGATATTGCCTCACCTCCATACCTAAAACCCCTTGCTTGTTGCCTTAGTCTTATTTAGCATGCTTAGGTTGCTTTTGCTCGAGTCTGTTATCCGTTACTTTCTGTTACTATATCATTTACGTTGTGGGGGCTCGATGTTAATCAATCAATCATGCTAATGTTGCTATTAATAATAACTTTGATGATAAGGCACCGGCAGGAGGCCCATGAGAGGTTTTGAAGCCTGCTAGTGTCGACCCTAATAGGAAAAGGGTCTTGTCTACTGATCCATGATGAGCGCACTACCCGCATTTGGGAAGCGAGTATGGGCGCCCCCCTCAACTTGACCTGATTCGCATCTCGTCCAAATCGCCTCATTTAGTTCGTGTTTTCCATTTGCCGCATCATGTTTTTGCGAGCCCAGGCCAGGGTGGAACTTTCGTAGTCGGCATATAGGGGGACACGGTCTTAGAGTGCTATGATGGTCCATTTCTTCTGGGCTTGATTAGCCGTGCGCCCAAGGTTCTTTGGGCTTGATGCGAGGAATGGTTGGTTGTGTTGAGTACCCCGCTTGGTGGAAGGGCCTTTCCATCTGGCGGGTTATTCATGAGTGTACGGCCAAATTGGTGCAACCCTGCAGGGATAATCTTCTCGAGAAGCCGTGTTTTCCGCGGTTATGGATTACTTGGTGAAAGTACTGGCTAACAAGTACTCAGGACAACTTTAACATAATGATTAACCATGTTACACCCCCATGCTTAACAACTTGACTAGTAATAGGTTTATTCACACAATAACTTGATTCATCTTAATACAACTGTGTGAGTTATCCTCGGATTGCTTCTTTGGATAAGGGGTGAGATCCAGGATGGGTTTGTTTGAAGTTATCTTTCAGTTGGTTACAATCCTCGATCTTATCTCTTTTCTGTTAGCCGGCAGTTGTAGTATATTTCTGTAGTTGTGTAGAGCAGCCAGTTGCAGCATCCTTTATATCCCCTTCCTTTCCGTTGAACCCAAGGCGTCTGTGCTTGGTGTTGACGGGTTACACTTTGGTGAACTGTGAGTCTTGCTTGCCAGTACGTTTATGTACTGACCCCTTTGGGGCTGTGGTTTACGCAGACGACGATTCCGAGGATCTACATGGTGGCTACTACGTGGAGTATGACGAGACTGCTGACGAGTAGATAGCGGACCCGGGCAGGATCCGAGACTTCGTGGATGGGCTCCGTCTGTTTGTTTCCGGCCTCTTAGGCCTATTTGGTTCTTGTCTGTACTCAGACATGTTGAATGCTTCCGCTGTATTGTAATGATGTATTGTTGGGGCATGTGCCCTCTTAATGATTGTATTTGCTATCTCTGCTCTAATGAGAGCTATTTGCAACTTATTTCAATCTTTTGTGTCGTAGAGATCTGTTGTGATATCACTTGTTAAACGCCGTCGACGTACCATGTGTGTATGGTTTGAAGTACGTCGACGGAAGTGCCTTTGATCTCTAGTGGATAGTTTACATCGACGATGGAATAGCAGGGCTTGTGTTGTCGCGCATAAGCGCAGGCCTACCAGGAAGCTGGGACGTGGGAGCAGTTATGCCCCATAATCCAAGCATCTGCTATCCAGTTCGTACGGTGAGTATCCCCTAGAAATCAGGGTGCGACAAAAATCCTATGGGTATGTCTCCTTATAAAATGGTTTATGGAAAAGCTTGTCACTTGCCTTTAGAATTAGAACACAAATCTTATTGGTCAGTTAAAGAACTAAATAAAGATATTAATCTTGTTGGTAAGAAAAGAATGCTTGATTTGAATCATCTTGATGAATGGAGATGTGAAGCTTATGAAAACGCTGAGCTCTTTAAAGAGAAAGTTAAACAATGGCATGATAAAAGAATCCTTAAAAGAGAGTTTCATGTTGGTGAGAAAGTTATATTGTATCGGTCTCGTCTCAGATTCTTTTGCAGGACAATTACTCTCCAGATGGGAAGGACCTTATATTATTGAAGAAGTGTATCATTCGGGTGCAATCAAAATTTCTTCCCTTAAACATAACACTACACAAGTGGTAAATGGGAAAAGAATCAAACATTATATTTCTGGGGATTCTTATGATGAAGATGTTGATGTTATTCAAGTAATGACTCTGGAGAAGTTCATTAGAGGGAAGATTCCAGAATCTGTAGAGTCTGTTTTGGAATAGGTAACAGTTCTGTTAAGAAAAAGTTCGCGGATTATTGTCCAAGTTATAAATTATTGGTTTATGGGGAATATGAAAAATACAGATCCAAAGAAGAGTTGGAGACGGTGCTCGAGGGCACCATACCATGCCTGGGAGTGGGCCCTCCCTTGGCCGCGCCTGGCTACAGTGTGGCCGCCCCGGAGCCCCTCTCCGACTCGTTTTCGACCTGGACTTTCCTTTCCTTACGTATGTTTCTGATATTTGACCCCCTGGACCCCCCAAGGTCCGTATATCGTTTTCTCGTTGTGTTTCTGTTTCGAGTTGTTTCTGCCAGGTTACATGTTCAGATCTAGAGCCACAATGTCCTCTTCCGGACCTCCCAAAGACAGTTTCTTTGCGAACCTCGTCAACCCGTACATGAACAGGTTGAAGATGCATCTCAAAGAGTTGCTTCTCAAGGATGGGGAGGTGCAGATTAAAGATCTTTGGGGCCCTAAAGGAGAAGGCAGTCTAGAAGCTAGGATGGAAGAGTTGGAGCAAGAAGTCTTTAGGTACAAGAAGATGGCCGAGCGTGAAGTTGACATCATCCATAGGATAAAGACAGAATAGATTGTTGAGTACAAGAAGGAGACTTTAAGGCTTTGGGAGGAGATATTCTCACTCACCGAGACCACCAACAAATTGCAAGAACAACTCTATGATGTGCAGAATCAGAACTATGAATATGAGAACATGTTTAAACGTATAAGGTTTGCTGGTAGTTTCATGATATTGGAGACCAAGACATCATTTCTGGATGGAGAGCCTTTACCTTGGAAGTCTGATGATGAGAAGGACTCACCACCACCACCATCGAAGAATTAATTCATCATTCGTATTGGCATCCCCTTGGCTTGTTCCAAGCTTGGGGGAGTGCCGCGGTATCGCACCTTTATCTTTCTCCCTTTTACCATTTAGTAGAGTCATATCATGAGTAGAGAAAATATCATATAGTATGCTTTGCAGTATGGAAGTATCACTCTAGTTGGTTATCGTTGTATCCCTTGGTTTGAGTTGCCGTAATGAAATATTAATGAGAAGTTTCATCATCTACTTTCTCTACTTTATTTTAGTTTGCAATTTTTGTTATGTGATTGATCTTGTTATTAGTATTGGTATCAATGTTGGAGCTTCAAGTTAATCTAGTTGGTTTTGGCAAACTTAGCATTGGTCAGTAGCAACAATTTGTTGAGACTTAAGTAGAAAAGAGGGAGTTGCATGTAGAGATATTATTCCATCATCTTTCTTTCTTGTTAGCTCATAAGCTTAGTATTCGCAAATAAGATTATTTGTACCTTCAAGTAAGATTGCATGATTGGCTTTATCATATATGTTTTTGTTTGTTTTACCTCAATTCTTATGCTTGCTACCCAATCTTGCTAGCCAAAAACCTATATTGAGAGGGAATGCTTCTCGTGCATCCAAACCTTGAGCCCCAAAACCTTGCCATTTGTGTCCACCATACCTACCTATTTGTGGTATTTCACCGCCACTCCAAGTAAAGTGCTTGTGTGCTACCTTTAAACCTTAAAAATTACACCTGTTTTGTGCCCCTGTTTTAGCTCATGAGGACGCAAATACAAAATCTTTAAAGCACTTTTTGATTGGATTTCACTCCCTGGACTAGTGGCTTCAACCGCTTATCCAAATGCTAGAAGAGCTGGCAGCGGGGTTCCCAGCCCCGAATAATAATACAAATTCTCTTCACTATTTTTGCCCCTGATTTATCATTCAAAGCATAATTGTGTAAACAAAAGAGAAAGAGGGATGACCTTCTATACCAGTTGTGTCCTTCAATAGGAGCCGCTCTTGTGAAGTCTAGTTGGCTTTTGACGTACTGTATTTTCTGTTTACCATTCGTTGACATAAACATACACCTCTCTCCAAATTTAGACACTCCTCCATGGTTTGTGATTGTTGGCACGCACCCGAGGATTCGGTTAGCCATGGTTTGTGTAAAAAAGGTTGGGAGGAGTGTCAACCATTTTATACCTCTGTTTAACAAAATAAAAGCTCTAGCACATGAGTGATCCATGCTTCCCTCTGCGAAGGGCCTATCTTTTACATTTATGTTGAGTTAGTAAACCTACTTCTTTCTGTCTTAAGCAAGCATTTGAGTTGTTGTGATCCATACATCTATATGTTGATTTACTCAATCATGTTCTTTATTCTTCCTTGTTTGTACAAATGCTTTTATCTGTTTGAATACCACTTTGAAAGTTACCAATGTTTGCAAAGAGACCGTTATAATTGAGCATGATAAATTCTGCAATATAAGCTCCATTATAAAGACTCTGATCGAAAGATAAGTACACTGTTAATTGTTCTCTGACCAAGGACGAAGTTTGCCTTTACCGATTTTGATTTGCTTTTGCACCTCTATTGCGATTTCCTCTACTTGTTTCAAGTTTGATTATATGAGAGGAAATTGTTGTCTAAAATGACTTCTTCTTTGTTAGATGTGATGCCTCTTGTCCGTATTTTATTTATCGACACCTTAGTCCATAAACCTGTGTTCATGCTTACCGAGTTCAGTTTCGCTTGGGGACAAGCGACGTCTAAGCTTGGGGGAGTTGATACGTCCGTTTTGCATCACTGTTTTATATTGATATTTAATGGTATTCATTGATATATTTCATGTTATGATGCATCACTTATGTTATTTTATCTTATTTTGCATGTTTCATAATTTTTGGAGAATAAACCCCGGAACTAGAAATTTGATGGAAAAAGCACCGTCAAGATACCCTATTTCAGAAAATCAGAAGAAGAGGGGGATACCAGAGGAGTCTTAGAAGTTCCGAGGAGGAAGTGAGCCAGAAGGGCACCCGGAGGGGGGCCACCTGGGGCCTACACCACCAGGCGGCGCCCCCCCTCTGGTTGCGCCTGGGGTGGTGTGCCCCCCTGGCCCACTCCTGGGCGCCCCCTTTCGCGTACTTGACCCCGAGGGAACCCTAAGCCCCGGAGGATCATCAAAAAATTATTCCGCCGCCGCCTCGGGGTGGAAAACACCAGAGAGAGAAAAGCTCTCCGGCAGGGAGAAATCTGCCGGGGAAATTCCTCCCCGGAGAGGGGAAATCATCTCCATCGTCATCGTCATCACTCCGGGCATCACCAAGATCGTCATCATCATCATCACCACCAGCACCATCACCCTCATCATCCACCTTCATCCCGTTGTAACAATTAGGGGTCTCTATCGTTGTTTTATATTAGATCTCTCTCCCGGTGCGGATTACTTGTTAGTAGTTGATGCTTGTGAGATTTATCGGTGTTAGCACTTTATGAGCAGATTGTTATTATCCATTATATCACATCTGATTATGATCCATATGATGTCTTGTGAGTAGTTTTTTTATTTCTTGAGTACATGGGACAAGTCATGTTGTTAGTAGTGAAGTTATGTTGAACTAATATCTCGTGGTTCGGTATTTAAGTTGTGGTGCTATTATTCTAGTGGTGTCATGTGAACGTCGACTACATGATACTTCACCTTTATGGGCCTAGGAGGATGCATTATGTTTTTGGCTACTAATTGTGGGGTTTCCGGAGTGACAGAAACCTAAACCCCCATTAGGAAACCAATGCACGAGGGAGTGTAGGATCCCAGAAACCAAAGCACTTGATGAAATTCACATGTGTCTTCGAGAACGTTTGGTAATCATAAGTAGAACAACCGTCTTGTCCTTTGCTATCAAAAGGATTGGGCCACTCGCTGCAATATTATTTACTGTCTTTTATTTACTCGCACTTGATTTATCTGCTATATCAAAAACCATAAAAAACTCGTTTGCTAGTGTTTACAATGAATCCTCTATCCAACCTGCTTGTCAACATCTTCTACTCCTCGTTGGGTTCGACACTCTTATTTATCGAAAGTACTACAATACACCCCCTATTTTTGTGAGTCATGAGTCACACCAAAAGAGGTGGCCGCACCACCCCTCCTAGAGGGAATCAGATTGGACTCCCTAGTGGAGTCCAACTTCCCCTCCCTTTCCTTTTCCCTTTCCCCCTCTTTTCCTTCTCATTTATTTCTTAAATAAATTTGGGAAAATAACCAGAGGATGGTGGTGCACTTAGTGAAGCCCCTGGGCCCACCTAGCAGCCCCCAAAATTTGGGTTTGGCAATAGGGGCAATTCTGCCCCCCTCCAGCACTCCCCCTTCTCGGTTATTCCCCTAAACTCTTCCTGGATCCTTTGAACCCTATAGATAAAATCATGGACCTTATCTAACAATGTCAAAAATATATTCCCGACATCCGGGGACATTTCATGTCCCCCGTAATCAACCTGATTATTAATTTTACCACACCGGAATCATCCGGATGATACCCGCTCTTTGTCTGAACCATCCAGTGTGAACAAATGACTTTGACGCCTTAAGCGTGTGACCCCTACAGTTTTTATAACAAGTACACATGATCAAGCAACTAATTTACCAATCAATAATCAACATCGGGACCGTGTATGTCCATATTGATTCCTACGAGTTATACGAATAAAACTGCTGAACTTGTTGGTTGTTAAGTGATTTCCTTTTACTTTGCGATACCAATCAATACCTCGAGACGAGAGGAATGATAAGACCATGATTAAACTCTTTAATCACCATATTATGTTATTCTCGATGCCTGGTATATTCCTTTTAGTTGTTATTGTGTCATAGTATGACCATGACTAGTGTCATGTCATTGTCTGTGCAGACTTATTAAGCGATATTATTTCACCAAGTGGATCATTTATGTATCTTTATATTATCTAGAGGAGTCATTCCCAGTCTTGAACTATCAAGATGAAATGAATACTTTTGAGCCCACACAGTGATAGCCTTTTCGATCACCAAGTGTACGGTGTGATACTTGACAATACCAAAATGATTTCTCCGGTGAACATCATCGTATATTCGCATGGTCTAAGGAAGCAAACAAAACGAACATCTTGTGAAGATACTATATAGAAAACTAAATCTCGTAGTATCTCAATTACTTAGGTCTACACAGCCAGATTTTTTAAACAACAAAATGCTCTTGTCAATATTGACAAAACAAATGTCCTTGACCATGAAAACATGGCCATCTAGTATTAACAAATTTCTGTGAGAGACTTGACATAGGGTCATTATGGTGTGTTTATGTTTCTACACGTGCATACTCTTAATCTCATATTCAGTGACCACAACAGTTGCAGAATAAAAATATAATGTATATTGTTGTCTCTTGGGCATACATCCAACACTAGTATAGTACGCGCTTAGAGAATGAGTTGTCCTCTTCTATGGGAGTCAGGGGCTCCTTATGTACTCGTTCCGACCCTCTTTCCCGCTCATTCTTGGTGGGAAACGGTCACCACATAACAACAAAGTGGGAGGCAGATCGTGCGCTGCAACTTCTGGCGGTCTTGGTCTTCGGGAGACAGCGCCACCGTCCATGGCAGGACGGTGGGGACTCCCAATGACGTTCCCTTCATCTTGTAGCACCGGCTTGGTCTTATTGCACCGAAGAGGAAATCCTAGGGTGGTGCTTTGGTGCGGGAAATTGTCGCCCACACTTTATACAGGAGAATGGCAATTGTGGCCAAAGCATCCCTGCGGCTCTGATGTGCTCTCGTCAGCGTGTAGAGCTGCACCCGTCACACGCGCATGGGATGTTTCCTCTTGACGGGAAAGTCCTCTAGAGATGAGCGGAGAGCTGGAGGTAGAATCCTCCCCAAGGAAAGGCGGGTGCACTGCTCTGGAGGGTCCAGCCAACTGCCGGCTGCAACTGTGAGAGGGGCAAAAGTCTCACGAGGGAGGTTTTCCTCATGAAGCACCCTTTTGGAGGCCTTTTGATGCCAACTGGACTGGGCCGAAGCAGAAGGGTCGTGGTACCATAATATGCACTAGACCGATAGTAGCCCTAGGCCCATGATGGGCATGTGTCCAAAGGAGGCGAGGCGGCACGGGTCCAACTGCTGCCAAGCCAGTCATGGCACGTGGCGCGACGGTTCATGGGGGTGACCCACTATCTCCTTGTTCGTGGCCATAACGTCTCGTAGTCATAACTACTCTACCATCGGGCCATCGAGTAGTCGCTTCCTTGTCACCAAGTCCCATCTGTCATTGGGACATGCTCCTCCTCCTTGGTACCCAGTGCAGCGAGGAGATGGACCGGCGCGATGGGGCTCTGGAACGGGTATAGTTATGGTGCGCACAGTCTACTCCCGGGCCCAATCCTCTCTCTTTCTCTTCCTCTTTTGTAATGCTCTTGTAGGCATGGAGAGGGATTAGCTCTCTCCAAAATTTTGCGCCCCTTTGTATCCCTGTAATGGATCCTTCTACATCTTTGTGTGCTGAGATGTATCTCGCAAATGAAATGTTTACACTTTGAATCATGATTTTACTTGCTACTGAATTGCAAATGTTTTTCTCTGCAGGTCCGTGAAGTCTTTCGAACAACCCCAGGGGGACCTCTCCGAGAAAAATTGAGACTTAGCTTTCTGGTCGCGGTGTCGTGGGGCTTGGCGGTGAGAGACGCGTGTCGGGGAGGGTCCTTTGAGAGGCCTCCTGCCTCATTCCTCATGAATGTGCTCCGTGTGCCTCGGGAAGGAATTATCCCTTGCCTCTTGAGGGAGGTGGCTCTTCCTGCAACAGACAGTGATGTGCATTTTGTTGATTCCGACGTGGGTGCCTCGCGAGGAAGTCAGCATGAAAGACTTTGGTGAGGTGTTGTGCAGGGTAGCAATCCATTTAGACAGAGCTCCGCCACTTGGGTTTAATCTGATGGGATCTCACCCATGCACGAGTACCGATCCCAGCCCGCGCTCCCGAGGTGACCTCAGGAGGAAATTTCTAAACGCGCACACCTTGGGAGGGAAATGCTTGCCGAGGTGAAAAGTGTTGTTAGAGGAAACAACTAGGATTTACTGCTAAGGGGTGAGACTTTCCATTACAGACGCTTGGGGATGTCGTGACCTTGTGTCCTCCAAGAGGCACTTGATGTCACCGTGCGGACACGGGACTCCCATCATCATGTGGCTGAATCTCGCGCGAGTTCAGGTGCAAAGCATGAGGATGTAGTGCTCTTGTGGCGGCCTCAAGAGACAAAATATTGCCCCGCCGGAACGGGTCTCCCACTTGTGTGGGTAGAAGCTCTCGGGGCCATGCGGCGACGCATGATGAGAACCTCCATGATACGTACCCTCACGGAGCGAGGTCTTGGAGTCATTTTTCACGTGGCATCACGAGTAGAACTTCTGTATGTGTTGGATGTTCCACGGATTGGGCACGGGCATGCCATCTTCCGTCTCCAGGCGTGTCGCTCCTGGGCGCACAATGGGTGAGAGCTTGTGTAAGCCTTCCCTGGAGAGCTTGTGATTATACCCCTCGTAAGCATCCGCAAATACAAGAAAGTAATTAAGATAAATCTAAGCACAGCCATAAAACTCTGGGATCCTACACTCCCTCGTGCATTGGTTTCCTAACGGGGGATTAGGTTTTTGTCACTCCGGCAACCACACAATGCATCCTCCTAGGCCTATAAAGGTGAAGTATCATATAGTCGACGTTCACATGACACCACTAGAAGAATAGCACCACAACTTAAATACCGAACCACGATATATTACTTCAGCATAACTTCACTACTAACATCATGACTTCTCCCATGTCCTCAAGAACTAAATGAACTGCTCACAATACATCATATGGATCATAATCAGAGGTGATATAATGGATAATAACAATCTGGTCATAAAGTGCTAACACCGATAAATCTCACAAGCATCAACTACTAACAAGTAATCCACACCAGGAGAGAGATCTAATGTAAAACAACGATAGAGACCCCTAATTGTCACAGCGGGATCAAGGTGGATTATGAGGGAGATGGGCCGGTGTTGATGATGATGACGATGATCCTGATGATGCCCGGAGCAATGACGGTGATGATGGCGATGATTTCCCCTCTCCGGGGAGGAATTTCCCCGGCATATTTCTCCCTGTCGGAGAGTTTTTCTCTCTCTGGTGTTTTCCGCCCCGAGGCGGCGGCGGCATAATTCTTCGATGATGATCTAGGGTTTAGGCTTCCCTAGGGGTCAAGTACGCGAAAGGGGCGCCGTGGAGTGGGCCAGGGGACCACACTACCCCCTGGCGCGGCCAGGGGTGCGCTGCCTCGTGGTGTGGGCCCTAGGTGCCCCCCTCCGAGTGCCCTTCTAGCTCACGTCCTCCTCGAAACTTCTAAGACTCCTCCGGTATCCCCGCTCTTGTTCTGATCTTCTTAAGTAATTTTCATTAGATTGGAGTGTTGCTTGATTCCATACTGGCTTGAGTAGAACTTTCCTTCACGGTAGAGTTGTAGACCAACATAGGTCTGTTGCACTACCTTTGACACTGAGGGGTCACTCTTTGGGTCAATCAAAATACCAAGTTGAGAGGATTTCACAACATCATCTCATTTTATTAAAATGCGAACACATTTCTCAACCACTCTTTGTAGTTTATTACACTAGAAGAAACTCCTAAGGAACATTTATTACTAAAATAAAACTTAACATAAGCCTCATTCTTGAAATGATACTTCTCGAGGCTCATCATGTCTTTTTGAAGTATTGGCCTTCTTATAACTTCATGCTTCTCGAAGTATTCTAACTTTCGGTTTTGGTGGCATGTTCCTCCTTTCTGGGCATTTTCTTGAATAATGCCCCATGTTTTTGCACTTATAACATTGTACATGACTAAGGTCCTTCTTTTTGAGGAAATCATCCGTGAAGTGTCCAGTCTCTCTACAACGATGACAAAATACCATAGACATGTCCCTTTTCCCTTTCATTGGTATGGTCTTGGACATCATATCTTCATATTGTTGTCTAGTATACTCCACTACATTGGCTGACAGTCTAGGCTGCTTGTTTGGACAATTTCTAGATACATGTCCATCTTATTCACAAGAATAACAATTCTTGGTGGTGTGTTTGGATGAATGGGCATGTGGTGCAGTCTTGGCTCCAGTGTCCATCTTGACATGGTCCATCTGAATAGTATTCAGCTTGCGTTTTCCCTTCACTTCTGGTTTTCCAAAGTTCTCTTGGATTGCACTAAGCATTCCCACTCGAGCTTGTTGTCCAACTTGTTGTACCGTGGGGTAAAGTGGACATTGTGTTGGGACATGTGTCGTTCCTTCACACAGAAAGCAAGTAAATTGAGTGAAGTATCCTTCAGTTAAGTTGTTTGCATCACCATGGGGCCACTCATCAGGACAATCTTTGGAATAGTGTCCTATCTCTCCACAAAACTTTGCATTCTTTGAGTGTTGAGAACCATCCTTCTTCTGCCTCCTGGTTATCTCTAGCTATCCAGAGTTGATTGTTTTCACTATTGGCCATGGTTTAGGACATCATGTGTACTATCTGAGATTGGGTATCTAACACTTGTTGCATTCCTGGAGTTAAATCCCTATTGGGGTTGCTGGCTTGATTCTGGGTTATCAGTTGTATCAGCTGAGTTTGAGCTTCTAGTAGCATCAGTAGTGCTATTGACTTCCGAGGGTTGTTGGCATTCTGGCTAGGCATCTGTTTGGGTTTTAGGGGGGGTGAGTAGAGATTAGGAACATAACTAAAGGAGGTTCCTACCCAAACACAGTAGATCAAGGAAACTCATCTTACAAACAACACATAACAAACATATAGCAACTCATTCATCACACGAACAAAAAGATTTTTAGAAAACAACTAATATTTTCCTACCACACTCATTGGTATGATCAATACACTAACACGTTAACGTTGTTCTAACAAAGTACCTAGATTGGTGGTCTCATCTAGATCTTCTTGAGTTTTTCTTCAGATTCTTCTCTCAATGTCTCGAGGTGTTCTTGATTGTTATGAAGTCTAATTTTTTCTTCAAGTTCTTCAATAATCTTGAGTGTAGGTCTTCATGTGGTGAAAATACTTCTTGCACTTCTTGGTATGGTCATCAACATCATGCCTTGATGCTATTCAAGAGGTAGGTCATCTAGAACAATAAAAATTTAAAGGTGAATAATAGATGAGACAATATGAGAAAGATAAAGACGAGATGTTTTGTTTCTATAAAGTTTGAACATAGTAAAAAATTCAATCCTAGGGTCTTTTCCAAACTTAGGGTCTCGAATTCTACGGGCAACACAATGCTCTGATAGCATTTTGTAGCATTCCCACATTTAAATAATGTAAGAACACATGTGTTAGTGTGCTAGTCCCTGGATTTGCTAGCACCACAGTACAAAATGAAATATCATGGAAATGCATCAAATTCTATTACATCGCATGATCCAGTCTTTACAAAATAACCTCAACTTGCATAGTCTTAGAAGACTAGCAGAAAAAAAGTATTACAACGGAAAACATAGTACAAAATTGAGCCTATCTTATTCATGTGCCACAGGGAAAACATGTTGGCGGTAGACTCGAGATCCTAAAAAAAATCCTCACTCGTTTTCAGAATCATCTGCGTGATGCAATATGCAGCCATAAGGGAGTCAATACAATTTAATGTATTGGCAAGTAAACACTATGGTGGATATAAATGGCAAGACTAATACTAATGCTTATTTGTCTGAGTGGAGCTTTGGCTAAGTTTGCATAAAGCTAGTTTTCTCCTATATCTTTATAAAACAATTTTTATTCTGCTAAATTTGGGATTCACTGGTAAAACCCTAGTGAACCTGTGACAACACACGGTAAAACCATGGCATGTCAAGAGACATTTCTGGCAAAACCCCGGAATGTCTCTACCTTTGATTACAAGTTTTACATTTGAAAAGGTGATGTGATTCTTCCGTCCATCCTTGTCTAGTTGCTCATAGTTGTCCATAAGCAAGGACACGGCTAAGATCTTAGTTTGTTGACTCTACAGAGTTTGTGCACTTTCACCTTCAGGGTCAAATCATCCCAAACATCCTATACACACTGGGTGCATTAAGGAAAGGAGAAGATTGAGACGAGATCTTTTAGAAGAAATTCGACCACAGTTTGGCTTGCCCGTTCCACCTATAATTATGCTACATCTGCGTGTAAGCCTGGTGAGTTCATTCAACTTAGTTGATCAAGACAGAGCCTGTATGACTAAAGGCTACACTGGAAGCAATCTAAACATGGGGAACATCATAATCACTTTGTTCCTGGGTGGCATTCCTCAAGTGAATACCCCTCGGGGTGACACTCAACTCTCATCAGCCATGCACCCAAATCCACCCAGGTGGTTCATTGAAGTTGTTACTTAGAATTTTTTCCACAACATCAAGTAAAAACAATTTGTAACATTGGGGCATCTATCAAGGTATAAGGATATAAGGATAAGGTAAATAGATGGCTACACACTACTAGTATAATAGCATATCATAATATAACTTAGTAAAATATCCTATCATGCATACTACTCAAAAATCAACTAATGCATATAGGAAATAATGGGTAGTTGATGGTGTGTTACTTTCCTTGTTGATGTTGGTGAAGAAATCACACTCTCTTCACAAAATATTCGTTGCTCTCTATACAATCTATTCATTGAAACCACAATAAGCAAATAAACAAGTATACTAGCAAGCAAACATACAAGTGAAGAAAACATACAAAGCAACAATCATGGCAAAAGGAGTTTAACCAAGTTGGCTAGGATAAGGTCAAGGTTTGAGTTTAAAAGATTAATTCTCTAATGGTTCAATAATTGTCAAGGAGTTTCCAAGGGTTTACTTGGGATGGACTAGGTTGAGTTTGATGGGAGAAAACTTTATTATAACCATACTTGTCGAGGAAGTTCCAAGAGTTCACCAAGGCTGATCATATCACTTCTTCAACTAAAGTAGCATATAACAATGTGTAACACTTAGTAATTTTCATCAAGACATTTGAGTGATCTAAGTTTAATCTTTCCATTTTGGGTTAAGGTAGGTCTAGGTTGAAATAACTTCATAACAATAGAGATAACAAGATATAGTCTTGGGATTTTCCATTTGGGTCAATGGTTGGACAAAACAACTTGTTATTCTTCAACTTGTATGGATTGCTCCAAGTTTTCACATGTTTGTCTTCTTGAAGTACATCTTCATGCTTCTATTGTAGTTGTTCCTTGTATGGATTCTTCTCTTTGTCTTGATAGATTCTTCATGGCTTTCTCACTAGTTGGTTCAAGGTGGGATGAGCACAAAATACCACTAGGTCGTTTAGAAAAGAAAGGAATAAGAAACATATAAAGAGAGAGAAAGATGTTTTCTTCTTGATTTCTTCATACACTTGTACTTCCTTGTTTTCCTATATTTGTTGTGGAGTCCAAGTCCTTCCTTCAATTTCTTCAATGATCTTCCTTGTAGCTCTTCATGTTGCCACCAAGTTGATAATGAAGTCCCTTCTTGTGCTTGAGTCTTGATTTCCATTTTGGTAACTTGATGAATTCTTGAAGCAAGAATAGGGGAATGGGGAAGTAGATGGAAAACAATAGTACTAGTGTTTAAGGTTCACTACTTGGTCTTATATGTGATTGACACATACTAGGGACTTGGTCTTGGCTCCAAATAGCCATAACGTCAAAGAATAAAGGATGGAAACAAATTCTAAGGCATGGTAAATGGATGAATCACTATGTTGGATTTTAGGTCAAAATCACATGGTCATGGTCCAAGGGTGTCAAAAATGTTTAGGTAATGATGTCTCTGGTTCAAGGGTACCAAAAGGAACAAATTTGCAAAAGGAACTATATTCAAATTCTTTATAGAATTAAATCTATCTAAAAAAATACTCAAATATACCACTTAATTCTAAAATCAAATTTAACTTATTCAAAAATAATTTTGGAACAGAGGATATGAAAGTACACATCCTAAGTGATAAGGGGTGGCCCAATCTTCTCGATGAACTCATAGATAACTTTGATAGATAACTCGTGTCTCACTGAAACTATCCTGGTTGATCCCTGATGTCAATGCAACAGTTTGCAACCCTATGGATATTCTCAACTCCACACGCTTGCACAACGTAGCCACCGACTACGAGGTGGTCTTGTACCGTCTTATTCCCAGTGGAACAGCAGGTAACATGGAAAGTTTGCAGTAATACTTTCAGATGAATGCTTACAAGCTATTCTATCCAGAGGTTCTAGGGTTTATGTTTAACGTAGTCTACCTCTAATAATGCAAATTACAAGCCTATAAAGGTTGCTGGACGTCCAAGCTGCAGTTGGAGTCGTAAACAAACCAATCTCTTAGTTTCCTAACTTGACAGGACTCTATTTAGAATCTGGCAGAAAATGACTTGTGAATTGTTTCGGTCACTACGTCTTGTACGAGTCGAATCGGTGCATGGGGCCAGATCCATTGGAAATCCCTTCAAAATTCCTTTTGAGATTGTGCTCATTTGCTTTATTTGTAGTCTGTATGAAGAGTCCATGATCTTTTAAAATCCGGAACTTCTGTAAGTCCGAACCAAATATCTTTTCCTTGATGGCTCCACTTCCTCCCTCGCCTCCCTCATGCTTTCCATCCTCTTCAACCAACTCCATTTCTTCGCCAATGCTTGTTTTATCAATAACCATGCTAATACATAAGTGTGTGGGCTTAGTTAGTATAACATTCTTATAAACACAAACATTATTTATTATCAGGAAAGAATTCACCTTATCATGAACATCAGTGAGGCTCATATTTCCTTCCATTTCACACATGCACACTCATCAAATGTCCCTATTATACCCTCATCAGCCTCCCTTTCTTCAAGACAAGACGTCCTCAGCTTGTGGTAACCTGAACGTGGAAGAAACAAAAAGAACAACGTGTATGCACTATATATGTATTTATAATTGGTTACATCATTTTTCGGGGCATGATAAATATTTTCACATGACATAAAGCTACGAAATTTGCATGTAGTTAGCACATAATTGTCACATGAAAACAAATAGTGTCGAGACATCGTAGTAGTTTTCATAGACTGGGGTGCCATGAGACTACGGTAGAGACGTGGGGTAACGGAACGGCGTAGTAACACAGAACACGAGATTTTACCCAGGTTCGGTACGTCGCGACAGTACGGCGTACCTACTCCTGCCTTTCTCACTATAAGGGACTAAAGCCCGTAATTCTGGGTTACAGTGTGAGGGAATAGATCTAGCTTTACTCGGCGAGGATCAGCTTCTCGGCGAGATAACCTAGAACTTAGAGCTTATTCAACTTAGAACTTATGAAATCTATCCTCTGTCCGGCTTTATATAATAGCCGGACTAGGGCTTACAGATTAGGAAACCTAGAAGACTACGTTTAACTGGTAACTTGGACGGTAAGGAATCCGTCTTCTCCCCCAAGCCAGATCACGCGGGCCGTGATCCGGGTTCTTCTAGAATCCGGCTTCTGCGCGTCGGGCTACTGGGCCGCCCAATGGACCTAAGCCCACTACCGCTTGGGCCACCCTGGTAGTCCGGCACTTTTGTCTACCATCTTCTATACCCCTGTTCGGTATATATCCGACAGTAGCCCCCAGGAAGGATCAAAACTCTGAAACTCCGCCTTTCGTCAAATACATTTTGTCCGGGAAACTTGATTCAGCAGTCTTGATTCTTTCTTCTTTCCTTTCAAAGGAGATGGTAACATAAAACTCGGAACTATGAAAATCCGGCTTTTCTTCTCGCGATCCTTCGCGGAAAAGGAAAACGTGACATCAGCGCTTTAATCATGCTGACGCAAGCGCCGCTTGGTTTCACGCGGGAAACCCTGCAACGTATCTCTGACAGATTCTCACGAGAAACGAGGAGATAGCCATCATTCCTCTGTCGTTCCGTTTCCCGGATTTTCCGGCGAGCGACACGCGTCGAACATCCAACGGTCAAAAGAGCCGTTGGCACGTATCTAAACGATTTCCAGCTATAAATAGCCGTCCTCGAGCCCATCGGCAATCTTCTTCACTTCCCTCACTGCCTTCACCATTGGTACGAACGCAAGCTCGAGAGCGAAAGCTAATCCCTGCCCCGACGAGCCCTTGCTACGCCGGAGCGCACCAGCACCACCAAGCACGATGGCGTCCCCGAAATCATCACCGGCCCGCGCCTCCATCGACGAACTTCTGGGCGATCTAGATCCCCAAGTTGGGTCGCCCAAGCACGCCGGCGGCGAGCCAGAGAAGAACATGGCGTCCGCGGCGGGCGGCGGAGGAAATGCTTCCGCCACCGCAGATGTTGCGGGGTCCAGCACCAAATCGACTCCACCGTTCGCTCCCGAAACGGTGGAGGAGAAAGTAGAGCTCCTTGACGAGCAGCTCGCCGCCGCGAGGGCCGCGTCCGCTGCCGCCGCCGGTGGAGACGAAGAAGAGGAAACTGCAGGCAACTGGAGTGCCTGCAGTATTCCTCCGGCTCTTCTTCCTAACTTGGAGAAGGAGGGCCTGGTGCTGAAGAAGAAGTGGCGGGTCCCAGATGAAGAGACCGAGCCTACGCCCCAGGAGAACGAAAGAGTGCTCCTTACCTCCCACCTTCTGCGAGGTATGGGGCTTCCACCCTCTTCCTTTTTTCTCCAGGTTTTATCCCACTATAACATCCAACCACATAATCTCCCTCCCAACTCTATTCTATACATGGCCGGCTTTCAGGCCTTGTTTGAGGGTTACCTAGGAATAGAGCCTAGGTTAGATTTCTGGATGTATTGTTTTGGGGTAAAACGCAACTCTGTGGAGGGTGCTCTCCCCACTTGCGGGACCATTTCCTTTACTCTTCGGAGATTCCGAGAGGATTGGTTCCCCAAGATTAAAACTTCCGAGTCCGTCAAATTTTGGACGGGCTCTTTCTTCTATCACCCCGACGTGCCCTTTCCTAAAAAAGGCCGTCGGGGTTCCACCTTTTGTAAACTCCGCCGCCGTTCCCCAGGATAACTGGGTGACAGAGGCCGTCCAGGTTCTGCCTCCTGATCTACTAAGGATCAAGAGGCGCATCGCCAAGCTCACCTCCTCAAAGCCACCTTTGACCGGTATGGACACGGTCATCTGCTGGCTGAACAGGCGGATCCAGCCGTTGGCGAACCATGAAGGCCGCCTTTTGTGCGAGTACTCGGGGGCCAAAGATCCTATGCGGACAGCCGACAAGGATTGGGCCCCGAAAGAGCTTAAGCGGCGCATCAATCAATTGGTCGCATCACGCGACCAGTACGCGGAGAGTCGGCCAATGTACACGGCCAACAACCCCGCTCCCAAGGTAAAATTTCCGTCATTTGGGTACAACTTCAATTCTTGGATAATCTACCTTTTGGTTTTGATTAGTTTTTTCCGACAGCTTGCGGATCTTCCAGACTCGGAGTTAGCCTCCGAGGCTGAGCTGGACGCGCTGCGCACCGCTACTACTGGTGGCCGCAAGCGTAAGAAGATAGTTTCCTCTGAGGAAATTATCGATCTTGACGGAATCCCCGTCGCCACGTCCAGGTTAGTTCTTCTGGATTTTTCTTTCATGGGAGCTTTTTTCATCCATCTTCGGTGTTTTGACTTTTATCCGGATTTTGGTTTTTAGCTTGCCCCCCTCCACCTTGAAGCCGAGGAAGTTGAAGAAGCTCAAAGCTGCTTCCAACCGAGGCAGCCAACCATCTCCCGCCGTCGCCCCGGATACGCCGCAGTCAATGGCGGAAGAACTTACTGCCACCACCACCACCACCAAGCCCCCAGAGCCCAGCCAGCCCGTTGTGTCCGAGTCGGACACGAGGGAAAGGGCGGCCCCGAAAGTGGGGGAATCTTCTCGGACTTTTGACGAGGAAATCCCCACCTTCGACAAGGATTTCAAGGCGATCAATGAAGGCTTGGACGCAGCCGGGAACCATTTTGCAGAATACGCAAAAGGATTCCAAGAAAACTTGGCAGGTTTGCAGCGTTTGAGCCAGGTATGTAACTCTAGCCCCCAAGCATTAAACAAAATGCGTGCTTTTTTTGCTTTGATGTTTTTATTAACCATACTTTTCCTTGCTGTGTTTCAGCAAACCTCCGAGGCCATAAACCTTGAAGTTTTCAGGAAGCTCACTATCAAGAATAAAGAGGTTCGAAGTCTTCTTTCTATTCTTGAGGAGAGAGAGGCGGAGCTGGAATCATCTCAGCTCGCTTTGACGGAAACGAAAGGTAGGCTTTTTCGCTTTGACATTTCCGGTTTAAGACTTTGTTGTGGTTTTCTTCTCGAGGAAATTGATCAACTCGGAATTGCCCTTTGTTTTTTCAGCTGCTTTAGCTGAAGCTAAACAAGCAGCGGAAGATTCCGGCAACGCCGAGATTCTCCGCAATGAGAATTTTGAGCTTCACAAGAATCTTGTGAAGGCTCAAAAAGACCTGGAAGCCAGCAATCTGGCCCTTGGAGTGGCTAACTCCAAGGCTTCCGAGCAGGCGGAGAAAGACAAATCCACCATCCAGGATTTGACTGAAGCTCTGAACCTTCGCCTGGAGGAAGTTTCCGAGATCGATAAACTCATCGGTAAACTTTTACCCTTATCTTCATATTTCCATGTTTTGCTTTCTCTGTTTTGTCTCCTTAACCCTTTTGTATGCTTTATCGGATCAAACAGGAGACACCCCAGATGGCGCTCGGGCTGCAGGCATCCGAGCTTTCGGGGAAACATGGAACTTGATGAAGGCTGCTGCAACGCAGTTGGTAGGCAAGTTTCTTCCCGAAAAATCTGGGGAGTGCTCGGAAGTTGAAAAACTTCCGGGTATCATCATGGAGGTGGCGGAGTCCAAGGAGTCCGTTCTCCGCTCCGCTGCACGGGGTGGTGCGCGCATGGCCTTAGGCCTTATGCGCATGCACTACCCTAGTGCCAAATCCTGGCGTGTGGCCACCGGTGTCCCTCAGGGATACACGGATGCGCAACGATCCACCATCTTTGGTGAAGTTAAGGGCCACGCCACCCAGATTGCCGCCATGGTAAATGTCGGCGTCCACTATCCAGAAGAAGAAGCTCCTCCGATTCCCGATGAAGAAAGCAGCGAGGAGGAGTCGGATTCTTGAAGGGTTTACCTGGAACCTGGATAGAAGATGTAGACAATAGGAGCATTACTGTTCTTTCATTTGTAATCCAAAATGTAATGCTTCTTATGTATTAATGAAAATTCCGCCTTTTGCAGTTTAAACTATGAAATTACTTTGCAAGTTGTTTGAATTTTACCATTCCTTTATCTTCTAAGTTCTCTGGTGTATATGCTTTAACTGTCCTTAGTGTTTGAAATGGCTCGAATAGCATTATGAATCGTTATGCCGAGTAACTGGGGACGAACCAAGCAGTTTTGAAACTCGAAAACATGAATCGTGCTAAAGGCATTTTTACTAACTAGTTCCAGTAACCCAGCATACGCACGATCAGATAAGACTTAGAGAAACAAGGAAAGTTTTAAGTGAAACTTGGGCACGCAGGCAATTCAAGTTTCCTTTAGCCGTTAAAAGGCTGAAAAATCATTCAGTTATGTAACGCCGAGTACGCAAGCACAATTCGGGTTAACATTGAGAAATTTGTAAGATCATCGGGAAATAAATGAGGCGGAAACACTTTGCACTTATAAGAAATATGGATGACAGCATTCCGACAACTTTATTTCATGATCTCAAAAGATGTTTACATAGATTTGAACTGAGTACAGAAGGGGACATAACTTGTAAGGCGCTTCCAAGCTTCTGTAATCCACTTGACTTTGTCGAATTTCTCCAGCAACTTGTAGATTTCAAGGGTTTTAGCCCCCAGCCGATTAATAGATCTTTTCACGGCTGTGGCATAACCCAGCAATTCTTGAACACCTTTTCCATGCGTAGGATTTGAAATGTCCGAGATTACTTTGATCTTTTCCGAGTTTGTTTCTTTTCCTCTATGAGAAGTGATGAAACCCGGAAGTTTACTTGAGGGAACCCCGAATACACACTTAGATGGATTCAACTTCATCTGATAGGTGCGCAAGTTATCGAAAGTTTCTCGCAAATCCTCAAGGAGTGAATCTTTTTCCTTGGTTACGACAGCAATATCGTCCACGTAAACATGGACGTTTTTTCCAATCTGACTATGCAAACAACGTTGCATGCAACGCTGGTATGTTGCACCTGCGTTCTTCAGGCCAAAAGGCATGGTTACGTAGTAATACGTCCCGTACGGGGTTATAAAAGAAGTCTTGATTTGATCTTCCTTTTTCATGCGTATTTGGTGGTACCCGGAGTATGCATCCAAAAAGCATAAAAGCTCAGAGCCTGCAGTGGCATCTATTATTTGATCGATTCGCGGCAGCGCAAACCTATCTTTCGGACATAACTTGTTCAATCCTGTGTAATCTATACACATTCTGAGTGCAGTTGTGTCTTTCTTCGGTACTAATACCGGATTTGCGGACCAGTCAGTATGGATTACCTCCTTGATGAAATCCGCTGCTAAAAGCCGGATAATTTCCTTGCCAATAGCCTTCCGTCTTCTTCCGTCAAATCGACGGAGACCTTGTTTGACGGGTTTTGATCCGGGAATAACCTTGAGTTGGTGCTCAGCAAGTTCCCTGGGTACGCCTGGCATGTCAGCTGGACACCAGGCAAAAATATCCCAGTTCTCACGGAGGAACTTGATGAGCTCGCCTTCCTATTTGTTGGTCATCCCAGTTCCTACAACGACGAATTTTGTCGGATCTTTGGGATCTAGGATTACCTGTCTTGTATTCTCGGATGCCTTGAAGCTATCTGTTGGCTTCCGAGTTTCTTTCCCTGCCGGCATTTCTTTCGGCGATACCTCCTTGGCTAACTCCTTTAGTTCTTCCTGAGCTATAACTCTTTGAGCGCAAAGGGCGTTTTGCTTCTCCAACTCGTTTGCCAGCTTGAAATCACCGGCAATGGTGATTACTCCTCTTTTGGGTCCTGGCATCTTCAGCTTGTTGTAAATGTAGCAAGATCTTGCCATAAACTTGGCGAAAGCCGGACGTCCGAGTATTGCGTGATACACGCTCTCGAACGGCACAACTTCGAAGGATACTTTTTCCTGTCGGAAGTGATCTTTATCTCCGAAGGTGACATCTAGGGAAATTTCTCCTAGGGAGCGTGCTTGCCTGCCAGGAACAATACCATGGAAGCGTATATTGCTGTAATTGAGCTGGGACTCGGATATCTTCAAGTGCTTCAGTGTATCTAGGTACATTATGTTGATGCTGGATCCTCCGTCCATCAGCACTCTTCTTAGCCTAGTGTTTTGAACAATAGGGCTTACAACAAGAGCTTGTGTGCCGGGTTCAGGGATATTTCCGGGATGATCAGACTGATCCCAGATTATTGGTGTGTTGGAATACTTCAAGAATTTCGGGGTTGCAGGAATGACTGCGTTTATCTCCCGGAGTGTTCTTTTGGCCACCTTTGCTGATGGAGTTGCTAGGAAAGTTAACATTGCTTCTCCATCAACTCTCGGAAATTTGGGTTCGCCTTGCCGCTGTTGTTCCTGGATTTTGTTATCAGTGTCCGATTCACTGTCTTCTTTTTCAGCTTCTGGCTTTTGTTTGGCAGGTTTCCTCTTGGAGCCCTTCCCTTTATTTCCGGATCCTGCATTGCCTTTCATATGCTTGTTTAGCCGGCATTGCGCGTTTGTGTGGGTTGGTTTGCCAAATTGGGAGTGGTGGACGCAGGGTTCCGACTTAATTCTCTCCCATTCTTCAGGAGTGTAATTGATGGGATCCGGACTGCGGCCTTTCCACTTGTTCCCTTTTTCTCCTCCAAAGGCTAAGTTAACCTCCTTGGGCTTTGTTGTTGACTCCGGGGTTGCTTTTTTATCAGAACGAGGTGTTTTCTTGGCCAGTATTAGTGACTCAATGTTGCCTCCTCTTGCTCTGATGTCGTCTTCGGCTGCAGCATGCTCATTAGCGGTTGTAAGCATAGACCCGAGATCTTTGTGCTTTTTAGAGCCAACCATGAACGGTACGAGTCCGGGTTTTAGGCCATTGACGAAAGCATGCATTGCTTGTACGTCAGTTACCCCAGAGCAACTATTCTTCATTGCAGTCCATCTGGAGATGAAATCCACGTATGGTTCGTCTTCAAATTGGGTGCAACGGTTCAGCTGGTTGATGCTATTTGGGCGTTTGTATGTTCCTCGAAAATGCTGAGTAAATACTCTCGCCATATCATCCCAACTGTCGACAGTTCTTGATGGTAAACCATTAATCCAATCTCTGGCTCCGTCTAGCAACATTAGGGGAAGAAACTTGACAGCTTCCAGGTCTGTCCCGTTGTTGATCTGGACGGCTGTGTAATAATCTGAAAGCCAGGTATCCGGGTTTGTACTGCCGGTATATTTTTGGTAGGTTGGACCAACTTTGGCAAAGCCAGAATGCAGGGTTATCCTTCGGATCCTGTCAGTGAAACACTTAGGACCAAAGTATAGATCATCCTTTTCTGCTCTGTCAATATGCGCAGAATATCTCCCGGCTGAATGGACAGAAGGGGATCTACTCCTTTCTTTTCCATTGTTACGCGGACGCGTTTTTCCGAGGTTATCTCTATCTCTTCCGTTGTCACGCCCTCTGGGATTAGGTGGAGTCCTGCTCCTGTACCTTTCCTTATCTTTGGGCGGTGTCCGAGATCTTTCACGCCTGTGAGGTGTATCGTATCTTCCAGCTTTTTCGTCTGGGTTTCTCGGAGGTGGCATTATTTTGCCGTCATTCCGGTGTTTGTCTTCCCGATCGTGTGGTTTATATCCATCTTTCGGGAGATGAGGTCCGGTTCTAGACGCTGCGTCCCGGTTGTCGGGGTTTTTCTTGTCTTTTCTCGGATCCTCTTTTTTGTCCGAATCTCCTGGTTCTTCCGGTCCAGGTGCTCCAGCAGCGCAAGTAACAGTTTTGCAGAGGGCGGAATTATCATGCAGCCTCCCTGATCGCTCTTGTCCTCGCTGTTGCTGCTGTAATGCTTTTCCTAGGAAAGCATACACCCCTTGGAGTTTTTCCCCGTTAGAATACAGATCATTGTTCAGGATGGCGAACGCTGCTTCCGCGTTTTCAGCTGCGGTTTTGTATATTGGTTCACCCTTGGCATCTTTGCCGTTTAGCTGCTTTTGCCAAGATGGGTTATATAACCTTTCTTTCGGCGGCAGCTCTTCCGGTTTTGTAATTCCGGGTAACCTTGTAGGTTTTAAGACAGATCTGTGCTTTCTCTCGTACTCCTCAATTTCTTGCTTCATAATTTTGATGTCATTATGGGTTTGTTGGAGGTGTTGCCGAGATCTAAGCAGTTGTTGCTGTTGCCGTTGGAAAGCTTGCCTCCTGGCTTCCAGCATCTCAGGGGGTTCATTGGGTCCCACTGGAGTTTGTAATAGTTCTTGCTCTTCCAGTTCTGTCATTGGCGGAGCAGTGATTTCCTTAGATTTCTTTTCCGCAGGTTTTGTGCCACTAACATCTCCAACTTCCAGGTTTTCGTCAGCGAGATCAGCTAACTGTTTCTTCCGGAGTTTGCACTGGAGTTTTTTGGAAGCACGGTGCTTTTTCTTGGAAGATGGAGGTTTTTTGACAGGTTCATCCTCTGTCATCTCCTTAACATTAGGAAATATCGGAGAGGTTTCTCCGTCTTCCCTCTCTTCCTCTGGCGGAGGGGTTTTAGGGCTTTCCTGGCTATCGGCACCCTTTGTATCGGCTGGTTTTGCCATTAGCACTTCATGGAATCCCTCTTGAAAGGATTTAACTTTTCGTACGAAGGCATCGTCATCTTCGTCTTCGGAGAAATTATCCGATCCGGTTTCCGACTCCAATCTCGCCTCAATGGCGGCGAGCACGGATTCTGTTTCCGAGTTCATCGTCTGGTTGACAGATGTCGGATCTTCCGTCTCTGTGACGGGTATTGGTTCTTCCGTCTCTGGGACGGGTGTATTGTTGTCTGCCTCTTGCACGGGATTTCCGTCATCCGTGTTTTCGGCGATCTCGGATTGCACCATGCCGATAAAGTGGGTATCACTGTTTTGTCGGCGATCTGAGCAAAATCCGGCATCATAGTCGTCTTCGACTGGGTATAGGGCGGGTGGGAGATAATTGCTTTCACCGCAAAACCCCATTGCTTCCGCGGTTAATCCGATAAAGATATTTGCAGATCCAATCGGTAAAACGCAGGCACTTACCAGATGGTTTTGCGCCGGGATGTAGGATCCGTTGTCGAGGAAGCGCCCGACGTCGTTGTCGAATTCCAAGCTTCCGACAGTGATCGATCTTCCGATTCCGCCTAATATCCCAGATCGGAACTTCACGCCTGACGTCGTCTGCCCCACGGTGGGCGCCAACTGTCGAGACATCGTAGTAGTTTTCATAGACTGGGGTGCCATGAGACTACGGTAGAGACGTGGGGTAACGGAACGGCGTAGTAACACAGAACACGAGATTTTACCCAGGTTCGGTACGTCGCGACAGTACGGCGTACCTACTCCTGCCTTTCTCACTATAAGGGACTAAAGCCCGTAATTCTGGGTTACAGTGTGAGGGAATAGATCTAGCTTTACTCGGCGAGGATCAGCTTCTCGGCGAGATAACCTAGAACTTAGAGCTTATTCAACTTAGAACTTATGAAATCTATCCTCTGTCCGGCTTTATATAATAGCCGGACTAGGGCTTACAGATTAGGAAACCTAGAAGACTACGTTTAACTGGTAACTTGGACGGTAAGGAATCCGTCTTCTCCCCCAAGCCAGATCACGCGGGCCGTGATCCGGGTTCTTCTAGAATCCGGCTTCTGCGCGTCGGGCTACTGGGCCGCCCAATGGACCTAAGCCCACTACCGCTTGGGCCACCCTGGTAGTCCGGCACTTTTGTCTACCATCTTCTATACCCCTGTTCGGTATATATCCGACAAATAGCATCTCATCAAATAGCAATCACAATTGCAGGTATAAGCGAAGCTCATATAATCATGATCATAAGGAGAAACATCTATGTATAAATTCTTATTGTTTAGTATCAAATCAAGTGTTCTCACGGAAGATCTATGATCAAATTTGGTGGTAGTAGGACACTCAAGTGTGTTAACATGTAAATTGCAACTCAATTTGCAAATATAAGTGAAGTATAAATCAGTAGCATATGTATTTATTAAGTTTTGTGTCAAACCAAACATAGGTGTATGAGGTAACACAATGTTCCAATCAGCAATATTATCACAAGTAATACATATGTTATCCACCATAAAATTTTCATTCATGTTATAATCACCAACTAAATTAAAAGTGAAACAAGTAGCATAGGTGCTAGAATTGACATATAAAATTTCAGAAGTCTTATTCATAGCACATTGCACAGTAATTGGTTCATGTAACATGATGGAATACACAGTATTAATATGTGGTATTTTAGCAAGCACTTCCTTATGTGTAGTCAAGACCACATATTCAAAATTATAAATTGGCAAGTTAACACATAGTTCTAAAATTTGTGTGTCATGCAAATCACAAGAATCAACATCGTTACCCATGACACTCTCCTCCAATGGAAGTGGTGATGCAGGTTGTACTAAAGGCTCCCTTTCTTCAAAAGCAACCTGCACATCACAAGAAACAACACTAGGAACAATGGCATGCTCCTCCAAGTCATGTGGCAATGCAGGTTGTACTATAGTTATCTCCCTTTCTTCAAAAGCAACCTGCATATCACAAGGCATAGCACTAGGAGTAGACATGATTATATTAGTAGAAATAACCTCACATGTCTCCTTAACTTCTACTCCCACGTTTAATATAATATCCAAGCTCTCATCCTTTATGTCTATATGCTCACTTAATTTAATCATAGCTTGTTGCAATGTTTTAACTGTTGCGTGTATTATCCAATTTTTCTTATGACTCCAAAATAATTGTATATCGGGATGATAACTATCAAAATCAACCTTAAATTGGTGGCACCATCGTCTACTCAATAAAAGATGACAACAATTAAGCGCTCTAGGAATCACATTACAATAAATTTCCTCTCAATGGCCATGAATGGTTAAAGGAACATATGTAGTTTGAGTAATTAAAAGTGCATCATGATTAGTAGCTAAAATATATGGACTATCGGTTTGCCATGTTCTCAAGTGCAATTTCTCAACAATCTCAACACTAACAAAATTCTGCCAAGAATTATTATCAACGGTTATAGCAGCAGGTGTACCTTCGATGTGTGCTGTGAAGTGGAACAAATCAGATGAAGGTATCACCTTAGAATCCTCCTCCCAGAATGTGGGACTGCAAAACGGACGTAACTCTAATGGTTTTTCCTCGAAAGGAGCAACCATTATTAGTACACAAATATATGCAGTATGTATATAAGATACAAATAACTTTGATAGATAACTCGTGTCTCAGTGAAAAGATAACTTTGATAGATAACTCGTGTCTCGCTGAAAACTCTCCTGGATGATCTCTGATGCCAATGCAGCAGTTTGCAACCCTATGGATATTCTCAACTCCACTACATAACGTAACCACCGACTATGAGGTGGTCCCGTGCCGTCTTGTTCCCAGTGGAATAGCAGGTAACACGAAAAGTTTGCAGTAGTACTTCCAGATGAATGCTTAAAAGCTATTCTATCCAGAGGTTCTAGGGTTTATGTTTAAAGTAGTCTACCTCTAATAATGCGAATTACAAGCCTATAAAGGCTGCTGGACGTCCAAGCTGTAGTTGGAGTCGTAAACAAAACAATTTCTTAGTTTCCTAACTTGACATGACTCTATTTGGAATTTGCAGAAAAAGACTCGTGAGGTGTTTCGGTCACCATGTCTTGTACGAGTGCATGGGGCTGGATCCATTGGAAAGTCCTTCGAAATGCCTTTTCAGATTGTGCTCATTTGCTTTATTTGGAGTCCGTATGAAGAGTCCATGATCATTTAAAATTCGGGACTTCTGCCAGTCCGAACCGAATATATTTTCCTTGATGGCTCCACTTCCTCCCTCGCCTCCCTCATGCTTGCCATCCTCTTCTACCAGCTCCATTGCTTCACCAACGCTTGTGTTATCAATAACCCTTCTAATACATAAATGCATAGGCTTAGGTAGTATAACATTCTTATAAGCGCAAACATTATTTATTATTAGGAAAGAATTCACATTATCATGAACATCAGTGAGGCTCAATATTTCCTTCCAGTTCACACATGCACACTCATCAAATGTCCCTATTATATCCTCATCACTAAGGTTTCCAAAACTATTATATTTGCAATATTTGAATTTTTAGAATTTGAATTATGCCAAAATTCATCAAACAAGCATATTTAAATTTGAACCAACTTAAGTTTGTCAATTTTGAATTTGAACAGTGCTAAAATATTCTATAGATCCAGGGGATTTTAAAAAGTCCAATTTTGCTAAAATTGGAGTTGTGGTTGAAAATTTATGATGAAAATAAAATCCATGGGCTTTTTTGCAAAATTGCCATTCTATTTTTATTAGGAATTAATTCCAGAGACGGGCTAGGCTCAGATTGGGTATTTGTCGCGCAAGGCGACAGATAGAGAATGGGCTTGGGCTGGCTACGTGTTGCACCAAGCGACGGATAATTAATTAACACGCCGTTGATGTGGCGAAATCTTATTGGCTGGTACCTCTTCACGTAAGTGGTTTAATAGGGGCCATTAGATCTAGATCCTATGGTCGAGAAGCTAGGGTTCGTACCTAGCGGCACGAGAGATCACTGATGCTCGTGATACACACGTTTGTTGGGAGACCCCAAGAGGAGGGTGTGATGAGCACAGCGGTAAGTATTTCCCCTTAGTTAGGAACCAAGGTTATCAATCCAGTAGGAGAAAGAGGACCTTCGGAAGGTTGATGCCACTGACGGTGGTGCTTCTCTTCACCGGTATCAGCAACAACGTGGAACCTGCACACAACACAACCAAAATACTTTGCCCCAATGGTACAGTGAGGTTGTCAATCTCACCGGTATTGCTGAAAACAAAGATTAAACGTATAGTGTGGAAAACAGTGTATGCTTGCAGTAAGTAAATAAAGCAGTAAATAGTTGTAGTTTGCTTTAATAGTGTGGAAAAATGGACCGGGGTTCATAGTTTCACTAGTGGTGTCTCTCCATAAAAGATAGCATGCTGGGTGAACAAATTACAGCTGGGCAATTGAGAAATAGAGGTTGCACCGTAATGCACAATATAACATGAAGGTTACTATGGTATTTAGTGCGGGCATTACAACAAGATACATAGACCGACATCCATCTGCATCTATGACTAATAATCCACCCTCATGTTATCATCCGAACCCCCTTAGGTATTAAGTTGCAAGCAATAGATAATTTGATGAGGACATCCCTAGTACAATTGTTATTCCTCCTGTTGATGATGATATTGCTGTTCAAGAAAAGCATGATGAATTAAGGATTGGTCCAATGACTAGATCAAGAACCAAACTATTAGAACAGCAGATGAACTCACTCCTTTTAAATTATGATGTTTGTTCTTATGAGAATTTTATACTACCTAAATCCCTACACTTATGTATGATTCAGGTTATTGATAACACAAACATCATGGGAGGCAAGGAGCATGGAATCATGGAGCAAGGCATTGGAGAACTCATGGAAGAGGATGATCATGCAAGTCCAAGGGAGAAGGAGGAGGCAGAATAATTGTTTTGTGTTCTCTCCAAAAATAAGAGGCTGTCTATGGTTGGGAGAGAAGCCCCTGCGCCCAAGGATGGTTCCCTCCAAACATAAGAGGCTGTCTATGGTTAGGAGAGAGTCCCACCCTAGTCTAATAAGGCCCTGCGTGGCTGGTTTGGCCGCACCCCCTTGTGGGTCGGTTTGTACCCCCTTAGTCCGAGTCCAAACTCCTCTGGTTCGAGTCCTAGTTGGTTTAGGTTGGTGCTTGCGCATCCAAGGTGTGGCCGCACCCCCTAGCCCCTCTTATATACCTCTTCACCTGCGTGTGAGAGATTAGACGACCTTTATTCATAAACCCTAGAACTCCATTGTTGAATTGCTTGAAGCATTCATCAGGAATTGATATTGCAAGTTTTGTGTGTTATCTGCTATTCGACTGGGAATTAGTTGATACAGGACCACTAGTAGTCAGTGGCTGCTCGTGCAAGTGTGTGGATTTACGAATATCCAAGGGATTGGTTGCTGCTACAATTGGCATCAGGAATTAGCCGGAGAGTTCATGGAGAGACACAATTTATCTGATCCTTGTTATCGTGTGAGTTCATCGAGAAGATCGGGCAACCCCTTATCATAATTGCATTAAAAAAAGTGTGTAATGTAAGCAATAATTATGCACGCGGGCACTCTCACCGTTGTTTTCTCCCTAATGGCAAATCACATCCTCCCCCTTCACGTTTCTGTCACTCGAGCAAGGCAACAAGGAGGCATGAACCCACTATCAAGCATAAATACTCCCTCTTGGAGTCACTAGCAACTACTTGGCCAGAATAACCACTAGCAATGGAAAGCATGCAAGATCACAAATAACATATGCAATAAAGACTATAATCAACTTGGCATAAGGTCAATATTCATCGGATCCCAGCAAACATAACATATAGAATTACATAAGATCAATCTCGATCATGATAGGCAGCTCACGAGATCTAAACATGGAGGCATATGAGGAGGAGACAACCATCTAGCTACAACTATGAACCCGTAGTCCAGGGATGAACTACTCACGCATCACTCCCGAGGCAGGCATGGTGATGTAGAAGCCTCCGGTGATGATTTCCTCTCCGGGAGGGTGCCGGAAAACAGCTCCAGAACTCTCCTGGTCTAGGGTTGACGGTGACGGCGGCTGCGGAACTTTTTCGGAGATTTTAATCAGGTCCCTAGGGTTTTCCATCAGGGGGGCTTAAATAGGCGAAAGGGCAAAGGCGGTGGAGTTCCAGGGGCCCCACACCCATAGGTGGCGCGACCAGGGGGACCCGCGACACACTATGGTGTGGCCCCCTGTTGCCCCTCTTCGACTCCTCTTCGGTCTTCTAGATGCTTCCGGGGAAAATAGGACTTCCGGGCTTCGAACCTTCCAATTCCAAGAATATTTCCAGAACAACTTTTCTGAAACTAAAAACAGCAGAAAACACGGAACTGGATCTGTGGCATCTTGTCAATAGGTTAGTCCGGAAAATCGATAAAAATGACATAAAGAAGGGAGAAAACATGTAGCAATTGGCATAATATCATCATGGAGAATAAGAAATTAGGGATATGTTTATGACGTATCAAGCATCCCCAAGCTTAGTTCCTACTCGTCCTCGAGTAGGTAAACGATAAAACAATAATTTCTGAGGTGACATGTGATCAATCTAATGTAAAAGTATATGCACGCTGAGATCATATAACATTAAACACATGCATGATAAATAAAACTTTAATAATAAAGCATAGCAATTACTTTTCATCACGAAGAGTAACTCAAATAAAGGATCGTGAATAATAATGCAAAGAAAGGTAGACGTTTGTTTCAGGTATAGAGAAAGCATGGCAAAGTGATATTTCGCTAGTCCTTAAGAGTGGGGGAAAACATAAATGCCAGGACACCTTCAAAGTTCATGAGGAAGACTAGAACAAATAATTTAAGAACAAATGATATCACATCATGAAGTAATTATTGATGCTTATGGGACAAATGCACATAGAACTCAGAATGGCAAAAATGCTCTCAATTGTGCATAAAGTTAGAAGATGGATACTCGACATGAAAGTAAAAGAAAGGCCCTTTGTAACACCTGGGGTGTTACCCTAAATAGGAAGTTGTTTGTTTTCTTTTGCTTGCATCACATGCATCACATAAGCATTGCATTCTGTTTTCAAAACAACTCAAAATTCAAACCACTTTAAACTTTCACACATGTCCAAATTTTCCAATTCAAAAATTGCCAACTAAGCATCTCAAATTGTTTTCAATAGTTTGAATTTATTTAAATTGCTTACTCACTAAAAATTCCTTTTTATCAAAAACCCTAATGGCAAATTAAATTTCAAATCATTCTCCTTCTTAATGGGCATGATCCAATTGTGGTTTGGCAACTAAAATCTTACAAACAAATTAAGTCAATAAGCTTTCATCATTGTTTGAATTAGTGGAAGAAAATTGTTTAAAGTTCAACTCCTTATGAAAGACTATGGGAATTCAAATAACAACTTAAAAACTCAACTGAATATTTCAAACTTTTGGACCTAATATTCACAATTACTTTTAATTATTGTTTTGCAAATTAATAAAAATTTAGTTATAAAATAAACACCCTCAAACTCTATTGGAAAAATTCAACTTTAAATCAAAGTAAGATTTCAAACTTGTGAAATAATGTTAGCATTTGCTTTTATTTTCTGTTTTGAAAATTAATAAAAAAAATATTGCATACAATGAAAAACCCTATTTCTATCCCTCCCTCTTTTTCATCCTTTACAAAAAAAAAGAAGAAGAGAAAAGGAAAATCAAAAGCAAAAAAATGGAGGGAGGCAGCCAGCCCATCTGTTTCTTTTTTCCCTCAGCTCACCCCCCAAGCGCACCTTTTGGCCCGATACCCCTTCATCGCTTGTCATCTTCCTCCCTGTGATGTCACCTCTGTACGACAGCAGCAACACCACACGATTCTTCTCCCCCCTCCTTGATGGCCTGCCGTACCGAGCTCGGGCTCCCCTTAAAACATCCACCACCCCCCCTTCTGCCCGCAAACCCTAAGACCCCTCTCCTCTCGCCCTAGCGCCGTCATCTCCCCTTTCTTCCCCCCCGATGTTCTTCTATTTCTGAACCAGTGCACCACCTCTGTCTCCCATCGTCGTCAGAAGTTGGACGCTGCTGGCTCGCCACGGCCACCTCGAGGAGCCTCTGTCCCCGGGAATGGAACCAGCACCCCTCCAGTTCCAAGATCGCCGAAGGCGCCATCGACAGGTACCCCCCCCCCCGATTCGCCGCTTACCTCCTCTGTTCACGTCGTGGTCGCAGCCCAGGTTATGCTGTTCGTCAGAATCCCCCACGCGCAGAGATGGTGATACCTGGTTGTTCTGGCCCGTGGTGCAACACCGATCTGGTGGAAGCGTAGGGGTAGCGTTCGTCGTGGTCATGCAGAGGGACCTAGGATCGATTCCCTCACGCGCAGCGATCCCTTCTTTCTTTTTTCTGTTCTGTCACCAACTGAAGCAAAGGCTGTAGCTTGTTCGTCTGAACATTCAGTTACACGCGAAGCCCACCTCTTATTCAGTCAGCTACCTATCGTATCACCAAACTTCAGAGCAGCGCAGTGGTTCAGTGCTAGTGCGCGCACCGCGAGGGCGGGGGATCGAGTCCCCGCTCGGGGGATTTGCCCCATCCTTTTTCCCTACCGCGCTACGCTGCTGGCCCCACCCGTCATAGACCCCTGCGCCACCTCACCGCACACTCGCTCCACTGTGGCGCCACCCTGGCGTGGCCCCACTGGTCAGCCAGTGCGAGTAGCCAAGCCACGGTGCAAAAAATTCTATCCCCTGTTTTCTTTTTTTTCAGAAATGTTTAATAACCCTAAAATTCAAATGGCTATAACTTTTAATTTATAAATCCAAATAATACAAACTTTATATGTATTCCACTCCAAATTTCCTGTATTTTCTAAATATGCAGTTTGTGCACTGTTTTGAACATTCCAAATCAATTCAAACATTCAAATTCAAATAACTCTTATGAATTTGCTTAAATCCATAACAAATTCAAATATATTCCAAATGGCCCATGTAAAATATGTTTTCCAACCAAAATTTCATGCTCTTTCCAAATATAACAATTGTTTTCTGTTTTGAATAATTTAAATTGCTGAAAACAACTATTTATTAATTAATGCATTTAAAATTGCTAACTTGATACCTTGCTCATTTTAATTCCAAATCCCACCAATAAAATATGTTTTCCATGCCATTTTGAACCACCTTTTCAAATATAAATTTTGTTCCATGATTTGAATAATTAAAATTGCCTAAATAATTTAAACCTTGTTTAAATCATTTAAATTGGCTAAATTCATAACTTGCTCAAATTCAATTATTTCTGAACATATAAAATATGTTTTCAAACCAGAAAAACATAACCTTTTCAAATATGAATTTGAATTTATGTTTTGAACAAATAAAATTCAAATAATATTCAAACTTGAATTAAATTCAATTAAAACTTGTTTAATCTTGTTTAATTCATAATTAAATCATTGTAATTCCTTTTCCAGTAATTGAAACATGTGATCCACCTAAAATTTTGTGTTCTAATCAAATATGAACTTTGTTATCTGTTTTGAACAATTAAACTTAGTGAAAACAACAAATGTTTGTGTGACACCTTTAAGTAACCAAAATCCCCAACACTTAATAAGTGAATTTCAAAATGGGTAAACCTTATTTCCAACTGGTTCTATTGTTGTTATTTTGTTGTTTTCCTCATCCATGCATCATACTAAACCACTTTCACCTGTTAATTAGTTGTAAAACAATTGTTTCAACCATAATTCATGGGCTTTCCATAGGCAATCCAAATTGCATATGGGTCCATTTAAACCTGTTTGTCATGTCCGCTAGTTTATTCTGATGCATCCTTAAACTTGTCATGCATCCATATCTTGATCATGCTGGATCTTTTACCGTAGTAGTAATTGTTGCATCCGGTGTTTGTTCGAGGTTCGTTGCTTCTTCCCGGATAGGATGTTGAGATGATGTGAGCAACTACAAGTTCTGTGGATGTACCTCTACTTGCTGGATCTCAGGCAAGTATACTCACTTGCTGCCAAATGGCTGCCTTTCATCACTTGTTACCGATTCTTTCCGTTGTTCTTATTCTAGCCCTATGATTCGATGCTTGTGTCTCGATCCTATTATATGTCTACCTTGCAGCCATGATATAGCCTACCGTCCACTTCCTATTAACTGTTGTTTGTTTACCTTGTTGGCCCTCGTGTCGTAGTTGCATGCTTAGTGTTGTTTGCGCTCAAGTCTTGTTGTTCCTTTCATATCACCTGTTTAGTTGATAGTTGGGTTTCAATTCAATCAACAACATGTTAATGTTTTGGGTAATAATAATTTGCTGATAAGGCACCGGCAGGAGGCCCGGCGTGGTTTTGAAGCCTGCTAGTGTCGACCCTAATTAGGAAAAGGGTCTTGTCTACTGATCCATGATGAGCGCGCTAACCGCATGTGGGAAGCGAGTATGGGCGCCCCCCTCAACTTGATTCGATTCGCATCTCGTCCAAATCGCCACACTTAGTTCGGGCTTTCCATTTGCTGCACGCATATGCAGGTACGAACCCTTGGCGCCAGGGTGGAACTTTTGTAGTCGGCATTTAGGGCGGCGTGGTCTTCCAGTGCTATGAGGGTCCCCCTTTTCTTCGTGGGGGCTCGATTAGCCGCGCACGCACATCACGTGGTGCTTTGGGCTTGATGCGAAGCAGAGTTGGGTTGTGTTGAGTACCTTGCTTGGTGGGTTGATCCCCCGTCTGGCGGGTTATTCTTACGTGTACGGCCAAATTGGTGCACCCCTGCAGGGTTAAATCTTCTCGAGAAGCCGTGTTTTCCGCGGTTATGGTTGACTTGGTGAAAGTACTGGCTAACAAGTACTCAGAACAACTTACACTTAACTAATGATACTTGACTAGTAATAGTCTTATTGACACAATAACTTGAACCATCATTAATCCAACAGTGTGAGTTATCCTTGGGTTGCTTCCTTAGTAGGGGGTAACATTGGATGGGTTTGTTTGGTGGTTAGTTGTAGTTGGTTACGATACGCTATCTTATCCCCCTCTTTTAGCCGGATGTTGTAGTGAGTCTCTGTAGTTGGTTAGTGCAGCCCGCTGCCGCTTATTTGCAATAATCATTTCCTCCCGTTGAACCCAAAGTATTTGTATCTTTTGATGACTGGCTACGCCGGTATCTTGTGCGTATGGTTTATCCACTTGCCAGTACTTAACCGTACTGACCCACGAATCCTTTTTCGTGGCTGCATATTCAACATTGCAGTCAACAGGTTTGAAGTCTGATGACGTTAGCTTGGGAATCCCTCTGGCTTGGCCTGGGCAGGGATTGGACGCTCTCGGTTATCTTTAGGACTCTTAGTCCAATTTGTATCTTGTCTGTAGCCGGACGCTATGTTGTTTCTTCCGCTGTTATTTGGATCTTTGTGTTGTATCAGTTGTATCCTTGGCTCGTTTGAGTCATCTTGTATATATCTTTTCTGTTGTTGTTGTGGATTATTCGTGAACTGTTGTAATGTTATCACAAGTGGCAACCTGGAATCGGTTATTATGTGTATTTTGGCGGGAATGCTGAAATCTGCATAGTGCCTGATCCTGAGCCGTCACAAATGGTATCAGAGCCTTGGTTCCGATTCCCGATATTGTTTCGATACGAATGGTTATCGAAGCAACAGGTCCGCAAAGCCTGTAGGATAACCTCGCTAACGGTCGTTGTTTCTAGAGTGTCGAAAACTATTTCTGCTAAACTATTTTGGAAAACCTCTCAATAGGATTCTTGTTTTTCTCCTTATCTCTATTCTATTTTCCCCTCCCATCTTATTTGTTTTGGAGTCTCCCCCCCCTTGTCTATCTTTCAAAGTGTTAGGATCCTACGTGGGTTGGACGTTTTCTGAGCCTTTAACCTAATAGGTTCGATCATCGGAAGATTCCTGGTGGAAGAACATCGTCATCACTCCGAGCAAGAAACCCTTGTTAGTGGTGTCGAGGAGATCAACTGGAAGCACGAAGAATCGATAGTCGAACTTCTTTCCCCTCCCGGGTTAGCAGGTGGATTGCGAAGGCGCAATCCCTTGTTAGTGGTGTCGTCTGTAACACCTGGGGTGTTACCCTAAATAGGAGGTTGTTTGTTTTCTTTTGCTTGCATCACATAAGCATTGCATTCTGTTTTCAAAACAACTCAAAATTCAAACCACTTTAAACTTTCACACATGTCCAAATTTTCCAATTCAAAAATTTCCAACTAAGCATCTCAAATTGTTTTCAATAGTTTGAATTTATTTAAATTGCTTACTCACTAAAAATTCCTTTTTATCAAAAACCCTAATGGCAAATTAAATTTCAAATCATTCTCCTTCTTAATGGGCATGATCCAATTGTGGTTTGGCAACTAAAATCTTACAAACAAATTAAGTCAATAAGCTTTCATCATTGTTTGAATTAGTGGAATAAAATTGTTTAAAGTTCAACTCCTTATGAAAGACTATGGGAATTCAAATAACAACTTAAAAACTCAACTGAATATTTCAAACTTTTGGACCTAATATTCTCATTTACTTTTAATTATTGTTTTGCAAATTAATAAAAATTTAGTTATAAAATAAACACCCTCAAACTCTATTGGAAAAATTCAACTTTAAATCAAAGTAAGATTTCAAACTTGTGAAATAATGTTAGCATTTGCTTTTATTTTCTGTTTTGAAAATTAATAAAAAAAATTGCATACAATGAAAAACCCTATTTCTATCCCTCCCTCTTTTTCATCCTTTACAAAAAAAAGAGAAAAGGAAAATCAAAAGCAAAAAAATGGAGGGAGGCAGCCAGCCCATCTGTTTCTTTTTTCCCTCAGCTCACCCCCAAGCCCACCTTTTGGCCCGATACCCCTTCATCGCTTGTCATCTTCCTCCCTGTGATGTCAGCTCTGTACGACAGCAGCAACACCACACGATTCTTCTCTCCCCTCCTCGATGGCCTGCCGTACTGAGCTCGGGCTCCCCTTAAAACATCCACCACCCCCCCTTCTGCCCGCAAACCCTAAGACCCCTCTCCTCTCGCCCTAGCGCCGTCATCTCCCCTTTCTCCCCCCCCGATGTTCTTCTGTTTCTGAACCAGTGCACCACCTCTGTCTCCCATCGCCGTCAGAAGTTGGACGCTGCTGGCTCGCCACGGCCACCTCGAGGAGCCTCTGTCCCCGGGAATGGAACCAGCACCCCTCCAGCTCCAAGATCGCCGAAGGCGTCATCGACAGGTACCCCCCCGATTCGCCGCTTACCTCCTCTGTTCACGTCGTGGTCGCAGCCCAGGTTATGCTGTTCGTCAGAATCCCCCACGCGCAGAGATGGTGATACCTGGTTGTTCTGGCCTGTGGTGCAACACCGATCTGGTGAAAGCGTAGGGGTAGCGTTCGTCGTGGTCATGCAGAGGGACCTGGGATCGATTCCCTCACGCGCAGCGATCCCTTCTTTCTTTTTTCTGTTCTGTCACCAACTGAAGCAAAGGCTGTAGCTTGTTCGTCTGAACATTCAGTTACACGCGAAGCCCACCTCTTATTCAGTCAGCTACCTATCGTATCACCAAACTTCAGAGCAGCGCAGTGGTTCAGTGCCAGTGCGCGCACCGCGAGGGCGGGGGATCGAGTCCCCGCTCGGGGGATTTGCCCCATCCTTTTTCCCTACCGCGTTGCGCTGCTGGCCCCACCCGTCATAGACCCCTGCGCCACCTCACCGCACACTCGCTCCACTGTGGCGCCACCCTGGCGTGGCCCCACTGGTCAGCCAGTGCGAGTAGCCAAGCCACGGTACAAAAAATTCTATCCCCTGTTTTCTTTTTTTTCAGAAATGTTTAATAACCCTAAAATTCAAATGGCTATAACTTTTAATTTATAAATCCAAATAATACAAACTTTATATGTATTCCACTCCAAATTTCCTGTATTTTCTAAATATGCAGTTTGTGCACTGTTTTGAACATTCCAAATCAATTCAAACATTCAAATTCAAATAACTCTTATGAATTTGCTTAAATCCATAACAAATTCAAATATCTTCCAAATGGCCCATGTAAAATATGTTTTCCAACCAAAATTTCATGCTCTTTCCAAATATAACAATTGTTTTCTGTTTTGAATAATTTAAATTGCTGAAAACAACTATTTATTAATTAATGCATTTAAAATTGCTAACTTGATACCTTGCTCATTTTAATTCCAAATCCCACCAATAAAATATGTTTTCCATGCCATTTTGAAGCACCTTTTCAAATATAAATTTTGTTCCATGATTTGAATTATTAAAATTGCCTAAATAATTTAAACCTTGTTTAAATCATTTAAATTGGCTAAATTCATAACTTGCTCAAATTCAATTATTTCTGAACATATAAAATATGTTTTCAAACCAGAAAAACATAACCTTTTCAAATATGAATTTGAATTTATGTTTTGAACAAATAAAATTCAAATAATATTCAAACTTGAATTAAATTCAATTAAAACTTGTTTAATCTTGTTTAATTCATAATTAAATCATTGTAATTCCTTTTCCAATAATTGAAACATGTGATCCACCTAAAATTTTGTGTTCTAATCAAATATGAACTTTGTTATCTGTTTTGAACAATTAAACTTAGTGAAAACAACAAATGTTTGTGTGACACCTTTAAGTAACCAAAATCCCCAACACTTAATAAGTGAATTTCAAAATGGGTAAACCTTATTTCCAACTGGTTCTATTGTTGTTATTTTGTTGTTTTCCTCATCCATGCATCATACTAAACCACTTTCACCTGTTAATTAGTTGTAAAACAATTGTTTCAACCATAATTCATGGGCTTTCCATAGGCAATCCAAATTGCATATGGGTCCATTTAAACCTGTTTGTCATGTCCACTAGTTTATTCTGATGCATCCTTAAACTTGTCATGCATCCATATATTGATCATGCTGGACCTTTTGCCGTAGTAGTAATTGTTGCATCCGGTGTTTGTTCGAGGTTCGTAGCTTCTTCCCGGATAGGACGTTGAGATGATGTGAGCAACGACAAGTTCTGTGGATGTACCTCTACTTGCTGGATCTCAGGCAAGTATACTCACTTGCTGCCAAATGGCTGCCTTTCATCACTTGTTACCGATTCTTTCCGTTGTTCTTATTCTAGCCCTATGATTCGATGCTTGTGTCTCGATCCTATTATATGTCTACCTTGCAGCCATGATATAGCCTACCGTCCACTTCCTATTAACTGTTGTTTGTTCACCTTGTTGGCCCTCGTGTCGTAGTTGCATGCTTAGTGTTGTTTGCGCTCAAGTCTTGTTGTTCCTTTCATATCACCTGTTTAGTTGATAGTTGGGTTTCAATTCAATCAACAACATGTTAATGTTTTGGGTAATAATAATTTACTGATAAGGCACCGGCAGGAGGCCCGGCGTGGTTTTGAAGCCTACTAGTGTCGACCCTAATTAGGAAAAGGGTCTTGTCTACTGATCCATGATGAGCGCGCTAACCGCATGTGGGAAGCGAGTATGGGCGCCCCCCTCAACTTGATTCGATTCGCATCTCGTCCAAATCGCCACACTTAGTTCGGGCTTTCCATTTGTTGCACGCATATGCAGGTACGAACCCTTGGCGCCAGGGTGGAACTTTTGTAGTCGGCATTTAGGGCGGCGTGGTCTTCCAGTGCTATGAGGGTCCCCCTTTTCTTCGAGGGGGCTCGATTAGCCGCGCACGCACAGCACGTGGTGCTTTGGGCTTGATGCGAAGCAGAGTTGGGTTGTGTTGAGTACCTCGCTTGGTGGGTTGATCCCCCGTGTGGCGGGTTATTCTTACGTGTACGACCAAATTGGTGCACCCCTGCAGGGTTAAATCTTCTCGAGAAGCCGTGTTTTCCGCGGTTATGGTTGACTTGGTGAAAGTACTGGCTAACAAGTACTCAGAACAACTTACACTTAACTAATGATACTTGACTAGTAATAGTCTTATTGACACAATAACTTGAACCATCATTAATCCAACAATGTGAGTTATCCTTGGGTTGCTTCCTTAGTAGGGGGTAACATTGGATGGGTTTGTTTGGTGGTTAGTTGTAGTTGGTTACGATACGCTATCTTATCCCCCTCTTTTAGCCGGATGTTGTAGTGAGTCTCTGTAGTTGGTTAGTGCAGCCCGCTGCCGCTTATTTGCAATAATCCTTTCCTCCCGTTGAACCCAAAGTATTTGTATCTTGTGATGACTGGCTACGCCGGTATCTTGTGCGTATGGTTTATCCACTTGCCAGTACTTAACCGTACTGACCCACGAATCCTTTTTCGTGGCTGCATATTCAACATTGCAGTCAACAGGTTTGAAGTCTGACGACGTTAGCTTGGGAATCCCTCCGGCTTGGCCTGGGCAGGGATTGGACGCTCTCGGTCATCTTCAGGACTCTTAGTCCAATTTGTATCTTGTCCGTAGCCGGACGCTATGTTGTTTCTTCCGCTGTTATTTGGATCTTTGTGTTGTATCAGTTGTATCCTTGGCTCGTTTGAGTCATCTTGTATATATCTTTTCTGTTGTTGTTGTGGATTATTCGTGAACTGTTGTAATGTTATCACAAGTGGCAACCTGGAATCGGTTATTATGTGGATTTTGGCGGGAATGCTGAAATCTGCATAGTGCCCGATCCCGAGGCGTCACACCCTTCGCAGAGGGAAGCAGGGATCACTCATGTGCTAGAGCTTTTATTCTATTAAACAGAGGTATTAAAAGTTTGACACTCCTCCCATCCATCTTTCACAAACCATGGCTAACTGAATCCTCGGGTGCCTGTCAACAATCACATACCGTGGAGGAGTGTCTATATTTTGGGAGATGTATGCTAATGTCAACGAATGGAAAACAGAAAATATAGTAGGTCACAAGTCAACTGGATTCACAAGAGCGGCTCCCATGGTGAAGGACGCAACTGGTGTAGAAGGTCATCCCTCTTTCTCTCTTGTTTACACAATTATGCTTTGACTGATAAATCAAGGGCAAAAATAGTGAAGAGAATTTGTTTGCATTAATTTGGGGCTGGGCACCCCGCTGCCAGCTCTTCTATCATTTGGATAAGCGTATTAAGCCACTAGTCCAGGGTGTAAAATCCAATCAACAAGTGAGATAAAGATTCTCTATTTACGTCCTCATGAGCAAAAACAGGAACATAAAGCAGGAGTAATTTTGAAGGTTTTAAAGGTAAATACCACATGTAGGTAGGTATGGTGTACACAATGGGAAAAACTTTGGTTTAAAGGAGTTTGTATGCACGAGTAGAGCTCATACTAAGTACATGTGGAGGCTAGCAAAAGACTGGGAGCGACAAATAAAGAGAGCATAAGAGCCATAATCATGCAGAGCGACATAAGCATCATTAATTAAAACATAAGCAGTATCACAAGGTCAAAAACTAAGTGGTCATGGAGGCTATTCGTGAATGGTTTGTAGTCATAAACATGGTGTGAGCATGCGCCAAGTCAACCAAATAAAACATTCGAAAGAGAATACCATATATTGATGCTTTACTATGACAAGAACAACTCATGAATCTTTCAATACATATTAAACACTCTCAGCTATTTAAGGCTATTCATGATACTCAATAACCACAAGTCTTTAAAACTAAAATAACATTTAGCATGGCATGAAAAATTCCTACCCATAGTTTATACAAGCTTCTACTAGTACTGTTATAAATTCTACTTCAAGCAGCAGTTTTCTTTCTCCCAACAAGCACCATATAAAACATGATTTAACAAAAATACTATTTATAATACAGCAAGAAAACATCAGAGTACTCAAATAATACTATTAAAACTAACAGCTCTGATAAGAGATGCATGCAAAACAGGAACTGAATAAATGCAGCAGCCAAACAGAGACTAAGAATACAACGTATTCTCATGAAAAAAGCGGAGCATGTCACTCTCCAATAAAAGAATGCTGGGGTCCAACCAAGCTTATTATGAAAGTAAAAACAAACTGAAAGCAAAATCAAAGCAAACTGAAAACAAAAATAAAAGACGCTCCAAGTAAAGCACATAAGATGCGACCGAATAAAAATATAGTTTCACTAAAAGTGACCTGATAATGTCTTGATTAAGATGGGGATGCCTTGGGCATCCCCAAGCTTAGACGCTTGAGTCTTCTTGGAACCCAAGCTTAGGCTTTTCACTCTTCTTGATCACATCATATCATCCGCTTCTCTTGACCCTTGAAAACTTCCTTCACATCAAAATTCTCACAATCTTCATTAGCAACGTTAGTGCAATCGAAATAATAAATTCACATGGTTCAGTTTCAACACAAGTCTAACACTCAAAAACACAATAGATACTGTCACAACTTCTTTCAAAACTGTTTTTCTCAAAAGAACGCCAAAAGAAAGAGATTAAGATGCAAATGCGATAAATGGCAGAAATCTGTCAAAATAGAACAACAGGTAAAGATCGGGTTTTTAAAAACTCTTCTATTGCTCAAATCGAAAAGTGGTCTTCTAAGAAAAGTTGCATATATAACTCAGGATTAAGAAAAAAAACGCTCAGGTCATTTTGAATTTTCTATGATTATTAACGGAATTAACAGTGGACAGCAGAAATCTGTTTTCTGCGCAGAAATCCGAAATATAGTGTCAACTTTCCACTAGAGGATTTACTTGGCTCAACAAAAACACAAAAGAAAAGATACAACTGGGTTTCTAAGGAAATATACAACACCCAAGTGCAAAGCACACCAAAGAAAACAATGGAAAACTGAATGAAAACAGAGAAATAAAACGGGTTGTCTCCCGGTAGCGCTTTTCTTTAACGCCTTTCAGCTAGGCCTAAAAGACCAACTCGGGTATTTTGAAGTGAAGAAGCATCAACATCATATGTTGCTCTAATAATAGATTCAAAGGGTAGCTTCATCTTCTTTCTAGGAAAGTTTTCCAAACCTTTCTTGAGGGGAAGTTGATATTTAATACTCCCCTCTTTCATGTCAATAATAGAACCAACAGTTCTAAGAAAAGGTCTTCCCAACACAATAGGACAAGAAGCATTGTATTCAATGTTCATAACAACAAAATCAACTGGGGCAAGGTTATTATTAACCATAATAAGAACATCATCAATTCTACCAATAGGTTTCTTCTTAGCATTATCAGCAAGATGAACATCCAAATAACATTGTTCCAACGGTGGTAAATCAAGCATATTATAAAGCTTTTGAGGCATAACAGAGAAACTAGCACCAAGATCACACAAAGCATTGCAATCAAAATCATTTACTTTTATATTAATGATAGGCTCCCAACCATCATCTAATTTTCTAGGGATAGATGTCTCAAGTTTCAACTTTTCTTCCCTAACTTTGATGAGAGCATTGGTAATATGTTTAGTAAAGGCCATATTCATGGCACTAGCATAGGGACTTCTAGCAAGATTTTGTAGAAACATAATAACTTCAGAGATGTTGCAATCATCAAAATCAAAATTATTATCATCAAAAGTAATGGGACCATTATCTCCTACTTCTTAAAAAAAATCAGCACTTTTATTAGAAGTAGTTTCAGCAGTTTGAGGCAATTTAGCACGTTTCACCAAAGGAGTAGGGACTTTATTAACACCAAATACTTTACCATTGATAGTAGGAGGTTTACTAGCCCTTGGAGCTTCAGTTTTAATAGTGGTTGTGATAGTGCAAACTCTAGCAATATTATTCTTTCTAGATAATTCATCTTCTCTTTCCCACCTAGCACGTAATTCAGCCATCAATCTAACATTATTGTCTATTTGAACTTGGATGACATTCAAAGCTTTATTTTGTTTAACATCTTGTGGCAAAACCTTCAGTTTTAGAAAATCAACATCAATAGCAAGGCTATCTACTTTAGAGGCAAGCTCTGCGTGTCCGCCGTCGTGCAACACAGTCACCATCGGCCGCAGTTCGCTGCTATCTGCGGGTGTCCTGTAAAAATTCAGAGAACTGGAGGTGTGCACTTCGGTTAACCCGGAAGTAACCTCAATTTGAGCCACTTCCCGTATCCTAAATCAACACTGCAGTAGCCTTGTGGTGATGCATCCGATCCGCAGACCAAGAGCCGCCCCAGCGCCACCATATACTGGTCATTGCTGACGTTATCTTTTTCGCATCACCGATCTGCATTTGAGTCTGCGTCTGTTCGCGAGTTCAGTTAACTCTACCAACAACAACTCTTCTAGCGTGGCATCTGTTACACATCACCAATCGCACACAGCCGAGTGGCAACCATCCTGTTGTGTGTCCTGGGAGATCACGGGTTCAATTCCCCTCCGAAGCGAAATCCTAATGATTTTATTCTGACATTGTCCAGTCCTGGAGCTGAAAGCCTTCACTTTGTTTCGTCTAAAAATTCATTTAATGTTAACGCTTATATTCATCTACTGTTAGATCCCATCTCACGCACGACTAGTTCTATAGCCTACTGGTAGCAGCCTTGCTCCTTCATCGGTGGAGCCCCAGGTTCGAATCCCTCTTTTTGTTGCTCTCCCAGATCTAGGCGGTTTTCCTTTCAGGCCCCTGTCCTTCCTGTTTTTGCCTCGGAGCCCTTTCACTCTCTGTTTCTCTCACGAACCAGTCCCAGTTTTTACAAAAAAACATCCCTAATTTCAAATGCTCATAACTTATTTTTTACTAACCCAAATAATGCAAACTTTACGTTTATTTTTATCAAAATAATGTAAGGAATAATAATATGTCATCGATGCTCATGTTTGCATCTTTCATCTTGCATTTTAGTAGTGTTATGCATGTTACCTAAATAATTAAACATGTAATGTGTTGGGGTATTTAATTTAATTTGTGCCCTATTCCATTTAATCTTGTATAGCTCACCTATGAATTGTTCTCCATGTTAAACAACGTTTAATATTAATGCGTAGAAAAATAACTTTGAACCTCCTAAATTAAATGTTGGGCTTCCGGCTCGACTTAAATTGGTTAAGTTGCATTTTGCTTTGCATCTCGCATGTCATGCATATAAAATTAGGATCATGCTGGATCTTTTTCCTTAGTTGCAAATGTTGTATTTGTTGTGCTTTTAGTGCTTTGCTTCTTCGCGGATAGTAAGTTGAGATGATGTGAGCACCGACAAGTTCTCCTACCTCTACAAGGTGGATTCCAGGCAAGCTTTACTCACTTGCTACCTATGACTGCCGTTCCTCAGTTGTAACCGATTCTTTCCGTTGTCTCTATTCTAGCCTTATGATTCGATGCTTGTGTCTCGATCCTATCATATGTATACCTTTCAGCCATGTTATAGCCTTCCAATCACTTCCTATTAACCGTTGTTTGTTTACCTTGTTGGCCCTCGTGTCGTAGTTGCATGCTTAGTGTTGTTTGCGCTCAAGTCTTGTTGTGCTTTGTCATATCACCTGTTTAGTATGATAGTTGGGTTTCAACTTAATCAACATCATGTTAATGTTTGGGGTAATAATAATTTGATGATAAGGCACCGGCAGGAGGCCCGACGTGGTTTTGGAGCCTACTAGTGTCGAAGTTAGGAAAAGAGTTTTGTCCATTGATCCATGATGAGCGCGCTAACCACATCGCGGAGGTAGTATGTGACCCCCCTCGGCTTTGACTGAATTTGTTGATCGTCCAGGGACCACACCTAGTTCGGGTTTTCCATTTGGCATGATAATTTGCAGGTACGAGCCCATGGTGCTGCGGTGACCTGATGTAGTCGTTGCGGTTAGGTGCAGCACGTTCTTACAGTGTTATGAAGGTCCTGTTTTGGGGTGGATTAACCATGCATGCGACAGCTCCCGTGGTTTCTGGATTGGCAGTGGAGATGGAAAGTGTCATGTCGAGCTAACCTGAGTTTTAGTTGGTGGCTCGAGTGTGTTCAGGTACTCTAGCGCACCCTGCAGGGACAAATCTTCTCGAGGAGCCATGTTGTCTGCGGTTATGTGACGACTTGGTGAAAGTGCTGGCTAACAAGTACTCAGACAACTTACACTTAACGATGATAAATTGACCAGTAATATAGACTACCTCCACTATAAAAATGAATGTCATCTTAATCAACATGTGTGAGTTTTCCTCGAGTTGCTTCCCGGCGCGGGGGTAAATCCTGGATGGGTTTGCTTTGGTGAGTAGTTGTAGTTGGTTTTGTCGGGCTTTCTCATCCCTTTCTAATTGACGAGAGTTGTAGCGTGTCTCCATAGACTGCTTAGTGTCGCCGCTGCCGCTTCATTACAACGACCTCTTCCTTTGTACCAAAAGTATTTGTATCTTGTGATGACTGGTTGCATTGTTATCTTGTGAGTATTGCTTGCCGCTTGTTGGTACATTCAAAGTACTGACCCCATGATTTGGGGTTGTATCCACAATGTAGTCAACATGTTTGAATTTTGACGACGTTAGCGTGGGAACCCCTCCGGCTTGGCCTGGGCAGGGATTGGACGCCATCGTTTATCTTCAGGACTCTTAGTCCAATTTGTATCTTGTCCGTAGTCGGATACTATTTCGTCTTCCGCTGTTATTTGGATCTTTGTATTGTATCAGTTGTATTCTTGACTCGTTGGAGTCATGTTGTATATCTCTTCTGTTGTTGTTGTTGTTTTTGTTTTTGTTGGTGTGGATTATTCGTGAACGGTTGTAATGGTATCATAAATGATAACCGAGGATACGATATTATGTGGATTTTGGCGGAATGTTGGAATCCCCATAGTACCTGATCCAGGGGCGTCACAGTTGATATCAGAGCATGGTTCCGATTACCAATGTTGTTTCGATACGAATGGTTATCAAAACAGCGGATCGGCAAAGCCTGTAGACTAACCTCGCTAACGGTCGTGTTTCTAGAATGTCAAAACTATTTGTACAAAAACAATTTTGGAAACATCTTACTAGGATTATTTTTACTCCCTAACTCTATTCTACTCATCGTCTACCTTATGTGTTTTGGAGTCTCCTCTCTTATCTATCTTTCAAAGTGTTAGGATCCTACATGGGTTGGACGTTCTCTTAGCCTTTTAACCTAATAGGGTCGAACTTCGGAAGGTTCTCACTAGAAGAGCATCATCATCAACACGAGCAAGAATCTCTTGTTAGTGGTGTTGAGAAGATCAACAATGTGACCGAAGACTCGATAGCTCCACTTTCTCCTCTCTCTCGTGGTTGTGAGCGGATTGCTAGGGCGCAATCCCTTCTGAGTGGTGTCGTCTGTAACGCCCGAGGATTTCCCCCCAATTAGTTTTGTTTGTTTTTCTTTTGTGCATCATGCATCATATCACATGGCATAAATAAAGCTATTTTGTAAAATATTTAAAATGGTTAAATCTCTTTTCTAAATCCCTAAACCGTTTTACTTTTTTTTATGTGGAATTTTTTTTGGGGCTGCCTCGCTAGGCTAGGCCCGTGAGGCCGAAACCAGCCCAACTCCTTTCTTCTCCGTCCGTACACTCCTGAGGAGGGCGTGACCGCATGTCGCTGTCCACCTCCACCACCGATCCCACCTGCTCCCTTCTCCCTCCCTGCTTAAAGCCACCTCCTAGGCTGCCCCGAACCCTAGCTTTCCTTCCCTCTCCCTCATTCAGCCGCCGCCACCATCTCTCCCTTTCTCTTCCTGCTCGTTTTCCCCATTGAAACCACCATGGACGGGGATGTGAGCAAGCCAATCCGGCGACGTGGTTGTTGCGAAGGCCTCTCAAGGGCGGGAACGGGACCGCGTTGTTGCCTTCTTCCTCGACACTGCAGCACGCACGACGGAAGAGCACCGAGCAGCGACGAGGACCTCCGGCTACCACGAAGTCCACACCACCGCCGGCCTCCTTGTCTTCAAATTCCGGCGCATCCTGTCGTGGGAAAGTCACGACAGACGTTACCGGAGGTAACTTAGGTTGGGGTAAACCGATTCTGGTGTTTGGGAGAGGGTTTAGCTCAGATCGGACACAAGGTTTATCCTGGTTCAGCCTCTCCATTGGAGATAATAACTTACTTCTAGATAGGATCTTATTGACTATCGATCTAGAGGCTCGGACTGCAATGTCGTCGAGACTCCAAATCTAGGGTTACAAGTATTTGCTCTCGTATATCTCGAATAACTCGAATCTAGGGTTCTCCCTCGAAATCTCCTTGATCTACGCCATAAGGACCGGATTATATAACACCCGGTTTCCTGGCTTTTCTTACAAGATACGGCCAAAGCCCTACTCGGAGTCTACACGCAACCCTAAACTACTCTTCGTGCCCTTCAAGTCTTCGGTTCCGTGGTTTGCACCGCCTTTCGGGTCTTCTAGAACCCTCCTTTCCACAAGACGAGTTACCACTACGATTGCTGGCCCATCAATGACACCCGACCCGTTTCCATACTACCAGGTCTCGTGTAAACTGGTTCCTGCTGGGTCTTTGTTCCTCTGCATGGGCATGCCGGGTTATTATCCCCCCAACGGTAGTCCACAGAATAGCTTGGGAATCTTGGTTGGCGCGTCTTTCTTGTAAATTCAAACTTTGAGCCAACCACGAAGCGCATGCTATTCCCTGCAAAATAACAAACATTTGCATACAATAATGTTATAGGTTAGATTGCTTTAACTATAGCCAGGCCAGCTCTTTCGGCGGTCCATATAGTAACCCGACTTTCATATTCCTCATGGGCTAGACCGGCTCTTTTGGTGGTCACTTATAACTCGGCTGCATGACAATAACTCCCAAGATCTTGTTTCCTTAATCAACGGGCCGAGTATCTCATTCCGCAATTTTCTCCATTTTACCGTTTGCCTTCTAGGGTTTTCACCGCGCCTATAAATACTGGGCCCCGTGGGAAACCCTAATCACAAAACGCCACCCGCACTCCACTTCATCTGCAAGCTCGAGCCGCGCCATTGGACCTCAAGACCACGACCCGGAGCTCCGCCACCAAGCTTCACGCACGCTGCCGCCGCTCACCTGAGTCGGCCCGCCGGTCCGCGCCGCCTCGCCGCGTTCAACGAACCTCGTTTCCGCCGCCGATTCCTAGTACACACTCCAAGATCTAAATTTCCATTTCTATATCTTGAGCTTGCGTTCTTCGTGTTCATCGCCTTCGTCTTTTTCCTCATTTTGTTTTTCCTTTTCAGTTTTCGTTAGATGTTTTCCAATGGCTCCCAAGGCTGCTCCTAAGTCCAAGGCCAAGGCTACGGCTCTGAAGAAAAAGCTGGGTCAAACCATTACTGCCAACTGGGCAAAGTCGACTGTCATGCAGACCAAGCTGGAGGAGCTGGCCGAGTCTGGAGTCCTCCCTCCTCACCCGGAGATCTCATGGAGGGCCTCCGAGGAGGAGAGTCGGCCTTCACCTAGAGCAGGTGAAGTTATAGTTTTCCTCGAACACGTGACTCAAGGTTTCCGCCCCCCGGGCCACCCTTTCTTTCATGAAATTCTTCATCACTACAAGCTCAGGGTCTTTGACATAGGCCCGAACTCGATTCTTAACATCTTCCTTTTCAACGTTCTTTGTGAATCGTATCTTTGCATTGCCCCCAATCTTTCTCTATTCCTCGAACTTTTTCAATGCAAACCTTGCCGCGAAACTACGGATGGTCCCCTCCTTGTCTGTGGAGGTGTGGCCATCCAAAGACGCAAGAAACCTCTAATGCCGACTCTCAGTCTTCACTCCCACGTGAAGCATTGGCAAAAAACATTCTTTTACTGCAAAGATACTTCCACACCCGGCGAGAAGCCTCTGCCGGGTTTCTCTGTTGAAACCCTCTCTCTTAGCGACAATCTGAGTGCCTTCGCTCCAGAGGCCGATAGGCAGGCCATCCAACCTCTCCTTCACAAACTTTCTATCTTGGCAGCCCATGGTCTTTGTGGGTTGAATTTGATCAAGACCTGGATCAGCTGTAGGATCCAGCCCAATAGTATTTGCAAAAAACTTCTCTGCGAATACTCGGGCCACTTGACTGACTCTCTCCGATACTCGGAGAAGTCATACCAGGCTGCTGATGTCAACAAGGCCATGAAGAACTTTCTGGCTGAGAAGGTGGATGTTATCAAGAGCATTTCTGAGCTCTCCCCCTTCTCCCGCTCAAACCCGGCTCCACCCGTAAGAACCGACTAATCTCCTCTGTACCTGTTAATTTTTCAAACACGCATATACTAAATTTTATCTTTGTTGTTCTTTACTCAGGAATCTGATGACTGGTGGAAGATTGTAACCCCTCCTCCCTCTGAAAACTCGGAAGACGAAGAGCCGAGTGACAGCGAAGAAGGTGATTCCGAGTTACTGAACAAATACTTTGTCGACTTACTAGATCAAGATTATCCTCCCACCTTTATTCCTGACAATACGCCACGATCACCAGCACCGGCAGAAAGGGCCGACTCTGAATCTGAAGAGAGCGAACCCGAGCAAACTGAAGCCGGGTTAAGCAAGAAAAGGAAAACCAGGGGGGTCACATTCAAGGTGCCATATTCCTCCATGACCACAGAGCCGTACTCATATGGTGGTATGTGCAAACTTAATGAATATCTAACCATTATATCGTCTTAGAAGGCCGCATCTCCTCCACCCAAGCGACGGGCAACTCGGTCTTCACCGGATGACGAGCCCCTCAACCCCGGGATTTCTCTTCAGTCCCCCGCACGCCGAGCCGGTACTCTTTCATCTTATCGCAATTATATTCCTCGAAAATATCCAACTCCGAGTCACCCTTTAGCCGGAAAACTCCGAGTCTCAATCTCCAATTCTCTATCCGTGTCCTCCGGGTCAAGCAACGATCTCCCCAGTTATTTCGTCGTGAATACCGGGTAATTTTCATAACTTCCTTGACTATATCTTGTATACTTTGTATGTTTCACCTTTATCAACCACTAACACATTGTTTTTCTTTCCTAAGAGCCAAGGTAACGCTCAGTGATTCGGTTGAAACCCCCGTCGATGACCCGATGGAGGAAGACCTGGAAAGCGTCGCTAATCCCCCGCCCGTGGAAGAGCAAGAGCCGGCTAACGTGGCCGACCCAACAACCGAGTCTCCTCCTCCCGCGCCCCAGCTGACTGATCCCGAGGTTGAGTACCTTGGGACACAAAGGGCGGCCGCTGCTCCAAAGACCGCCACTGCCAGATTCGACGCGGGGAAACAGGAGGCAACCCCACCACCGGCTGACCGGGACGCCAGCTCCTCCAGGCCGACTCTCGGTGACCCAGAATTCGAGAAGCTTCTGAAGGAGTATTGCTCTTTGAAGGCGTCCGAAGACGAGATTGTCGAGTCTTTGGCGGCAGAGCACCAGGTCTGTTCGTTTGATGTTATCTATATCCTTATCCTAGTACCCAAGTGCCGAGTAAACTCTCCACAGTCACTCGGTACTTACAAATATATAGTCTTTCTTTTTTAAACTTCAGAATCCCTAGTCCCCAAGTTTCGAGTAAACTGTCCACAGTCACTCGGTACATGCAAATACAATTGAAAACCGATAGAACTTTTCTTTTTATCTGCACATTGCCGACTAATATTGCTTTGCCGACTGATATTGCTTTGCCATTTTCAGGCTTATGTAGCTCGTACTGATGAAGTACTTGCTAAAACAAATGAACTCCTACAAGCTGAGGTGAAACTCCGTGAGGAACTATAGGCCAATGTCAAGGATCTCTCCAAGCAATGCAAGAAGCAAAAGAAGAAACTCCGGACCGCTGAGGAGCTTGTCAAGAAACTCTCGACTTTCATAGCCGAGACATATGACTCCATCATAGGTAAGGAACATCTACGTTTCTGACTGTCACTTTCTATTACTCGGATTTTCCTATTTTACAAGGTTTTTGGCCTGGATCTTACTATCTTACTTCCCTTTTTGTACTGCAGGTCCGGGTGAAGTTGCTGGCGAGCATGACGACATCAAAAAGATTAGAATACTCAAGACTGTCATCCGGCAATTTTTGGTAGGGACAAAATGGACACTCGAAGCTATGAAGTGAACCGGTGACTACACCGGTGTAACACACATGCTTGAGGCATACTCGACAGTCCCTACCTGGATTGATATCTGGAAGCGCTCAGCATGCCGGGTTGGAGTGATACGCGGCCTTGCACTAGCTGAGGCCTACTACCCCAAGATTGAGCCAGCAATGCTTGTAAACGGGTTTCCCGAGTTTAAGACTGATGGTTCTAAATTCACGGGAAAAGACCTCAAGGCCATCAACACCTAGATTCATCACTCGGTCAGCTTGATCGCAGAAAACCTCGATGTGAACAAGCTTACCGCCCCATATGATGTTGAGGATAAGCCTGTGCCCTTCGAAGATCTTGCTCCTTTTGACATACTATCTCGCTTCAAGGTGGAGCTCGCCAAGAAAAGAGCCGAGGCCGGTTCTGCACCAACTTCATCAACTCCGGTTGTTCCTCCTCCATCTCGTGCTGCCTCCACGGGTGACCCGGACATTGAAACAGAGAAGGCAACAGAGGAGAATACCAAAGACCCGGCCACCAAGACCACTCATGATGACTCGGCTGCAGCAGCCGAGTAATGTACTCATTTTTATCAGCAAACAATCATTCGGCCAATAGGCATTGTAATATGCCTTTTACACACTATTATTTGATAGTTTATCTGTGCACTTTTTGATATTATTCCTAAGGTTTGTAACACATTAAACTTATGTGGTTTCGATGACCCTTCTGGTTGTCAGTTTGATATGCGCTTTACAAACTCGTTTTGGTACAACTTTACTTGTTATATGCTTTGTGACAAAGATGCCGAATCTTGGTCTTAGGATTGTGAAGAATTTCTCACAAGTCCCCAAGACCCGGATTCTAGGTCTGAGGATTCTTGGCTTGAGAAATTTTGTTTCTCAAGTCCCAAAGTCCCAAACTTTACTGTTATACACTTATACATTTTGAAGTTATGCGCAATATGTAATGAGCTTTCGGCTGTTGCCTTTGCTCTGCACAACTTATGGTTTAGATGACCCTTTTGACCCTTCTGGTTATAAGCCGGTTTTCACATGGATTTTCCATGTTGCTATAGCTCTAGTAAAAACAGGGTCAGGCAAGTCCCAATGGGTATCATGACTGATTGGATTTATAGGTTAGCAAACACGCCATTTTGTTGCGAGTCACATCAAGCTTAAACAAAAGAGGTCAAGAAAATTTTTGGCTCTATTGTCCGGGTTACGAGATTGTAACTGTACTTATTGCAAGTAATCAGTCCTCACAACCGATTGGCATCGTGGCCGGGTCTGAGTGTGTAACTGTGCTATTCAAGCAATCAGCCCCCAAGACCTAGATATATGTACTATGCAACAGTAGGCTTTCTGCTCTACCGGCTTACAGATAGTTTGAATACTAAAAAGGAAAAGATGCGCAAATTTAAACCCACTAAATCATACGCCTTACTGTTGGAGAACATATTTAACTATAATAACTCACTAGTAAATACAAGGCATGATCAACTACAGAAAAATATGCGAGAAATTGACAAAATTTAAAGAACATTATGACTATCATGATTTAACCATTTCTTTATTGATATGAAAAGGTTAGGTCAGCAGGCCGCCTCATTAAAAACCCTCCAGTCCCCTTAGGTACCCTGGATAGGAAAAGAGTGCGTCTGAAACCTGCTGCATGTTACATCGTGTAATACAATTTGCAAACCGAGTCTACGCTAAGTGTAGTAAGGACGTAGCTGAGCCACGTGTTCCATGGTCGTTCATGATCTTGCATGGAGAAGGTGGAATGAGCAGTGTCATTCACATGGTCCGACTCTTTCCTTGCATCTACGAAGTAATAGTACCCGTTGTGCAGATTCCGGCTTATAATGAACAGACCCTCCCATGGGGGAGATAACTTGTGTTTTCCCTCTTTGGATTGCACCAAACGCAGCACTAGGTCTCCTTCTTGAAAAACACAGTATCCACCCGGCGGCTGTGATATCGCATCTTGCAGATAAATTGCGGACCGTTCCAATGCTTGCTCCCTGTGCTCTTCTAACATGTCCACAGCGTAGCCGTCACTCGTGGCGAGTAATGGAAAATATCGCTTGGTAGAACCGCCTCTGCCCCATAAACCATAAAAAACGGGGTCATCTGAGTAGACCTGTTAGGTGTAGTATTGATTCCCCAAACCACGGAAGGTAACTCCTCAACCCATGCTCCAGCAGCTCTGAGACACGGGACTCGTAATCGTGGTTTTAACCCACGAAGTAGCTCTTGGTTTGCTCTCTCCACCTGACCATTGGTTTGTGGATGGGCCACCGAGGCTACATCAAGTCGAATGCCATTGTTTCCACAGAACTTCTCCATCTCTCCTAAGGACATATTGGTTCCATTGTCTGTGATTATGCTGTGGGGGTATCCAAACCGATATATGATCTTCTTCAAGAATTTCATAGTTGTGGCCGCTTCACAGTTCATAACTGGCATGACCTCAACCCACTTGGTGAACTTATCGACGGCCACCAGTAAATAAGTATTTTTGCATGGAGACATGTGAAAAGGGCCTACCATATCCATACCCCAAACAGCGAATGGCCAAGTCAATTGAGTTGTCCGCAGCTCCATAGCCGGCACATGGGTTTGCCGAGCATACCTCTGACATCCATCACACCTTGCTACCAAGCGTTTTGCATATGCTAGAGCCGTAAGCCAAAAGAAACCGTGCCGATATGCTTTGGCCATAAGGGATCTTGTGGAGGCACGGTGTCCACAATCACCTTCATGAATTTCTTTTAATATTTGTCGGCCTTCTTCTGGAGCTACACAGCGTAAAAAGACACCTGTAGCACTTCTCTTGTAAAGCTCACCACCAATGATAGAGTAACCTTTTGCCAGTCTCTGGATTTTCCGGGCTAGGACTTCCTGCTGTGGTAACTCGCCCCGTAATAGAAACGCCAGGAACGGCTCAGTCCACTCTGGAATAGCGCGCACCGCGGCCACAAATTCCGAGTCTGGGTCTCGGTTGGCTATTTCTTCTTCTGACTCGGTTTTAACGAAAGGCTGCCATAATTCATCTAAGAAAAAGTTAGGCGGGACCGGATCTCGACAAGAGCCGAGTCTCGACAGTGCATCCGCAGCCTCGTTCTTACGCCGGTCAATGTGCTCCACCTGATACCCTGAGAAAGACCCGGCTACTTTGTCCACCTCTCTGCGGTATGCTGCCATTGTTGCATCCTTCCTGTCCCACGTTCCTGAGACCTGCTGTACCAGAAGATCCGAGTCTCCGTAGCACCTTATGCGCTTAATGCTCATCTCCTTTGCTACACGCAATCCATGCAACAAGGCCTCATACTCGCCTACATTGTTAGAGCAATCAAAATGAATTTGCAAAACGTAGCGCAACTTATCTCCTTTTGGCGATGTGAGCACAACACCAGCTCCTGATCCTTCATACTGTTTGGAACCATCGAAATGCATAACCCAAGATTCTGAACCTGGCACCAACAAGGGTACGCTTGTCTGAGTCCAATCATTAACAAAATCAACCAGCACCTGAGACTTGATCGCAGATCGGGGCTCATAATTGATATGATAATCGCCCATCTCGATGGCCCACTTTGCTACCCTACCTGTAGCATCTGAATTTCTTATGATATCTGCCATGGGTATGGAACTTACCACCGTTATGGGGTGTTCTTGAAAATACGGCTTCAATTTCCGACTGGCCATGAATACCCCAAAAACTAGTTTCTGCCAATGCGGATACCGCTGCTTTGCTTCTGATAAGACCTCGCTCACATAATAAATCGGCCGTTGCACCAAGTAATCCTTTCCATCCTCTTTACGCTCAACCACGACTACTGCGCTAACTGCTCGAGGCCCGACTGCAACATACAACAACATGGGTTCTTTGGGACCCGGCGCTGCCAAAACTGGTGCTTCAGATAACTACTTCTTCAGAGCTTCAAACGCCTCATCCGCCTCTTGATCCCATACGAACTTGTCTGTTTTCTTTAATAGTCGGTATAGGGGTATTGCTTTTTCTCCGAGCCGAGATATGAACCGGCTCAGTGCTGCTATGCATCCTGTAAGTTTCTGGATGCGTTTCAATTCCTCTGGCTTTTTTAGGCTCTGAATAACTTTGATCTTCTCCGGGTTAGCCTCGATCCCTCGCTCAGAAACGATGAAACCGAGTAGTTTCCCCGCAGGAACTCCGAACACACATTTTGTTGGGTTGAGCTTCATTTTGTATCTCCTCGGGTTCTTGAAGGTCTCCTTTAGGTCATCAATGAATGTTTCTGCATTCCTTGTTTTGATTACTACGTCATCAACATAAGCATGGAAATGCGTCCAATCTAATCCTCAAAGCACTTCTGAATGCACCATTGGTATGTTGCGCCAACATTTTTCAATCCGAATGTCATAGTTTTGTAACAAAAATCTCCAAAGGGGGTTATCAATGACGTTTTCTCCCAATCCTCCTCTTTGAGCTTTATTTGATGATACCCAGAATAGGCATCCAGAAAACATAACAAGTCACTTCCCGCCACTGCATCTATGATCTGGTCTATCCTTGGAAGGCCGAACGGATCTTTTGGACAATGCTTGTTAAGAATCGTGTAATCTATGCACATTCTCCACTCGTTATTTTTTTTCAACACCAAAACCGGGTTTGCCAACCACTGGGGGGTGGAAAACCTCCATGATAAAGCTGGCTGCTAAGAGCCGAGCTACCTCTGCTCCTATAGCTTTTCTTCTTTTCTCATTCATTTTCCTCAAGCCCTGCTTCACTGGCCTGGACTTGGGGTCAACGTGTAAGCTGTGCTCAGCAAGTTTAGTCGGGATACCCGGCATGTCGCTAGGCGTCCATGCAAAAACATCCTGATTCTCACGGATAAACTCAATGAGCGCATTTTCTTCCTTGTTATCCAGGATGGACCCTATGGCGAACTGCTTGGAGGAGTCGCCCTCAATGAAAGCCACCATCTTTGTGTCTTGGGCTGCTTTAAACTTAGCTCTCTCATCATCAGTATTTGGTTTTTTCAAGGCGGTTCGATCTTCCGGGTCTACCTAAGAACTATAATATCTGAGCTCTTCCTTTGCACAAGCTTGTTCTTCAAGTGGTGCATCTCCCTCGTCGCACTCTGCTGCCACAGCTTTGTTCCCATGTATAGTGATGGTCCGTTTAGGACCCGGAATCTTCAACCGTAGGTAGACGTAACACGGCCTTGCCATGAACTTGGCGTAAGCTGGCCTTCCAAATAGTACGTGATAAGGACTACGCAACTTCACCACCTCGAATGTGAGCCACTCTACTCTGTAATTATCCTTGGATTCTCCAAAAGCAACCTCCAGTGATATCTTTCCCTCAGGGCAGGCCGAATGTCCTGGTACAATTTCGTGAAAAACTGTGGAGCCTTTCTGCAGCTGAGACTCCTTGAGCCCCATACGTAAAAAGGTCTCCCAATATAGGATATTGATACTGCTCCCGACATCCATCAGAACCTTCTTTAGCTCATTGCCATTGACCTGCGGTGCTACCACCAAAGCTAGCACACCCGGATGTTGTATTGATTCCGGGTGATCCCCTGTACTCCATGTTACTTCCTGATCTGACCATTTCAAGTATCTTGGAACACCCGAAGAAACCGAGTTTACAGCTCTTTTGAGTATCTTCATCTCCCTCTTGGAGGTCCCAGTGGTGTGAACATGATACTTCCCTAGCTGCTTTGGGTTACTCTGAAAGCCCCCTGCACCACCTTGGTTATTGCCCGCGTTACCAGCTCCTGCATTGCCTGCGGGGGGTGGTCCGTTGACCGGGTTTCCACCCAGACCCGGCCCTCCTCCCCGGCCTGCGCCTTGCAGGGCCTTCTGTATTTCTTCATGTTTCCACCTCTGTAGATCCACAGATTGCTCCAATGAATGATTGGCTGGCCTGTCGTTCCTACTATGGCGCGTGCAAGGCATCTTGAAGGCTTCTATGTGGTTAGTCGACCGTGGTGGCCCTTGATAGTTGTTTCCTCCGTTGAAATTTCCTCCGTTAAAGTTTTCGTCCGCTCTGGGTCTTGCAAACCCGGCCTTAGTACTGGCGACTAACTCGGAGCCCCCCTCATCCAGACGTTTATGCTGATTGTTTCCATTGCCACCATTGTTACCTCCATTGTTATTCGATGCAGCCCCATTACCGGTTCTCCCATTATTGTTCACATTAGCTTTTCCCTTCTTATCCTCAAAATCTTCTTCTGTGGTATCGGTGGAGGCATGCTTATTGCATGCGTCCATCAACTCCCCCATAGTAATTTCTGAAACATGCCTGCTAGATTTCATGCGTACCAATTTTTGCACCAAGGGCATATATCTGCATGTTTTCGCCATAGCTTGTATCGCATCCTTGGGCTGGATATCGGTGGAGGAGTGGAGTATCTCCATGACTCGGCGCACCCAGCTGCGTGCCGACTCTCCCTTTCTTTGCACACACCGATCCAAGTCGTCAATCGTGTATAGTTTCCTGCAAGTTCCATGAAAGTGCTTGATGAAAGCCGACTTAAGGTCACTCCATGAATTGATAGACCTCTCAAGAAGGTTATTGAACCATAGTTTAGCTGCTCCTTCAGACATCATGAGATACATAAATTTGGCTTGGATCTTTTCAGAAGCATTACGAATAGACATGGCCATCTCATAGCTGCTTAACCAGGTCTCAGGATCCATGGTTGGCTCATTGTTGACAACTTTACCCGGCTCTTTGAACTTGTCCGGATAAGGCTCGGCCCTGATAGCGTCTGATAAGCATTTGGGTCCAGCTAAGTTTGTCAACACTGGCCTTACTCTTGAAACGTGTGAAACCTCGGCTGCTGCGGCAGGAGGCGCGCCAACTCCTGGACCTCGCACAGCAGATCCGGCCGCACGCCTTGCCCGAGAACTATCCACAATAGCCTGTGCCGCTGAGACTGCGGGGGCTACTAGTCTAAGTGGAGGAGGCGACATTTGCTGCTGCTCTGCCCTCCGTCGTGCTGAATTCGACTGAATATTCCTCGTATTACGTTCCTGCCGACTGATATACGGTGTCCCGTGCATTCTACTACTGTTATCCGGGTAATTTACTTGCTGAGCCACCGCGGTGCGTAACATCTCTATAGCCCACCGGGTTTCTATTGCTTGAGGCGACTCTCCTAGTGGAATACGGTCAAGCGCTAAGGTTGCGGCGTACACGTTTCCCATAGGGTTATTGAAGTGAACCGGCGGGGTATGGAATCGTAATGGTGGTGGTTGCGCGACATTGCCCTCAGCCGCCCCAACGGGTAGCGCAGGTGACCCGGTCGACACGTTAGTCGGTTGTCCCCCAAGCATTGCTCCTGCATACCCGGTTCCTTGATTCACGATCGGGATCGGCTGGTCTTGAGGCGTAACGAACAACGCGGCAGGCTGTAGGGCTCCGCCTGTCGCAGGCAGTCTCGTCTGATTCCTCTGATTATATGCTCTCGTCGTTTGTGCCCGTACATGATCCTCTAACTCATCCAACTGACGTTGACGCATGGCCATCTGTAATTTCTCGGCTTCTACATCTCTCCTCTGTTGTTCCAATGCTCGGCGGGCCACGTCCAGGTCTCTGGCCCGGGCCGCCGCGTTCTTCGGGGTTATCACTGTTGCTAACATTGTGGGATCCAAGATCAAGTTATTGCTGAACAGAGCCGGATTTGGCGGGTGTGACGTTCCCACACCAGCCGTTTTGTTCGTCCTAAACCCAAACATGTTCCTGTGATGAGCAGTTTCGCTGGTGACGGATGTCTGCTAGCCATCGACCCGGGCTCTAGTCGGGTTTCCATTAATCGGAGTCTGTTGTTGGGCCAGCACTTGCGCCGCACTAGCCGCGGCTGCTGACACATCACCCTGATTTAGATTTATCGCAGGGGTTGTGTAGACCGCAACTCGGCGCGCAATGCCTGGTGAAGATTCATATCCTTATTCGTCACAGCTATCCTCTTCATACCGATCTTTGAGCAGGTGCAGGATAGATTCGGTATCATCATCCTCATTGACCCGGCCACGCGGGGTCCATTCTGGCTCCTCCGGCTGGTCCCTCTTCGTGATGGGTGCTCTCTCCAGTTCTGTCGTGCGTACCGACTCTTCCCCATCCGATTGAACGCAGGTGGCGGCCCCTGACACAGAATCATACTCATTATTGTCAAAAATTAAACAAGTCGTACGTACCATACCAACAAAGACGTTGATGCGGCCGATCGTGACGACAGATCCGGTTTCCAGCCGGTCCGACTCTGCCCCCCCAGCAAGAATCGTCGACGATCTTCTCTCCTTCAGGGTTGGTGATGATCTCGCCGATAACGAAGTTCTTCATGCTTTCCAGAGCTTCTCCCGTAATGTAAACACCTTTGGACGTAGGCCCCACGGTGGGTGCCAACGGTCGTGGGAAACTCACGGCAGACATTACCGGAGGTAACTTAGGTTGGGGTAAATCGACTCTAGTGTTTGGGAGAGGGTTTAGCTCAGATCGGACACAAGGTTTATCCTGGTTCAGCCTCTCCATTGGAGATAATAACTTACTTCCAGCTAGGATCTTATTGACTATCGATCTAGAGGCTCGGACTGCAATGTCCCCGAGACTCCAAATCTAGGGTTACAAGTATTTCCTCTCGTATATCTCGAATAACTGGAATCTAGGGTTCTCCCTCAAAATCTCCTCGATCTACGCCATAAGGATCGGCTTATATAACACCCGGTTTCCTGGCTTTCCTTACAAGATACGGCCAAAGCCCTACTCGGAGTCTACACACAACCCTAAACTACTCTTCGTGCCCTCCAAGTCTTGGGTTCTATGGTTTGCACCGCCTTTCGGGTCTTCTAGAACCCTCATTTCCACAAGCCGAGTTACCACTACGATTGCTGGCCCATCAATGACACCCGGCCCGTTTCCACACTACCAGGTCTCGTGTAAACTGGCTCCTGCCGGGTCTTTGTTCCTCTGCATGGGCCTGCCGGGTTATTATCCCCCAACACATCCACCTTCTCCGGTTTTTCCCAAGGTGAGCCGCATACTTCTAGGATTTTCCCCTGCCTTCCCCGTGCTCTGCGTGTCCGCCGTCGTGCGGCACAGTCACCATCGGCCGCAGTTCGCTCTTGTCTGCGGGTGTCCTGTAAAAATTCAGAGAACTGGAGGTGTGCACTTCAGTTAACCCTGAAGTAACCTCAATTTGATCCACTTCCCGTCTCCTAAATCAAACACTGCAGTAGCCTTGCGGTGATGCATATGATCCGCAGACCAAGAGCCGCCCCAGCGCTGCCATATTATGTTCATTGCCGTCGTTGTCTATTTCGCATCACCGATCTGCACCTGAGTCTGCATCTGTTTGCAAGTTCAGTTAACTCTACCGACAACAACTCATCTAGCGTGGCATCTGTTACGCATCACCAATCGCACACAACCAGTGGCAACCGTCCTGTTGTGTGTCATGGGAGATCACGGGTTCAATTCCCCTCCCAAGCGAAATCGTCAGGATTTTATTCTGACATTGTTCAGTCCTGGAGCTGAAAGCCTACACTTTGTATCATCTAAAAATTTAGTTAACGTTAACACTATATTCATCTACTGTTAGATCCCATCTCACACACGACTAGTTCTGTAGCCTACTGGTAGCAGCCTTGCTCCTTCATCAGTGGAGCCCCAGGTTCGAATCCCTGTCCACGGGATTAAATCCCTGTTTTTGTTGCTCTCCCAGATCCAGGCGGTTTTCCTTTCAGGCCCCAGTCCTTCCTGTTTTTGCGTCGGAGCGCTTTCACTCTTTGTTTCCCTCGCGAACGAAACCCAGTTTTTACAAAAAACACCCTTAATTTCAAATGCTCATAACTTTTGTTTTACTAACCCAAATAATGCAAACTTTACATCTATTTTTATCCGAAAAATGCAAGGAGTATTAATATGTCATCCATGCTCATGTTTGCATCTTTCCTCTTGCATTTTAGTAGTGTTATGCATGTTACCTGAATAATTAAACATGGAATGTGTTGGGGTATTTAATTTACTTTGTGCCCTATTCCATTTAATCTTGTATAGCTCACCTACGAATTGTTCTCCATGTTAAACAACATTTAATGTTGAAGCGTAGACAAATAACTTTGAACCTCCTAAATTAAATGTTGGGCTTCCGGCTCAACTTAAATTGGTTAAGTTGCATTTTGCTTTGCATCTCGCATGTCATGCATATAAAATTAGGATCATGCTGGATCTTTTGCCTTAGTTGTAAATGTTGCATTTGTTGTTCTTTTAGTGCTTTGCTTATTCGCAGATAGCACGTTGAAATGATGTGAGCACCGACAAGTTCTGCTACCTCTACAAGCTGGATTCCAGGCAAGCTTTACTCACTTGCTACCTATGGCTGTCGTTCCTCACTTGTTACCGATTCTTTCCGTTGTCTCTATTCTAGCCTTATGATTCGATGCTTGTGTCTCGATCCTATCATATGTTTACCTTCCAGCCATGTTATAGCCTTTCCTTCACTTCCTATTACCGTTGTTTGTTTACCTTGTTGGCCCTCGTGTCGTAGTTGCATGCTTAGTGTTGTTTGTGCTCAAGTCTTGTTGTCCTTTGTCATATCACCTGTTTAGTATGATAGTTGGGTTTCAACTTAATCAACATCATGTTAATGTTTGGGCTAATAATAATTTGATGATACGGCACCGGCAGGAGGCCCGACGTGGTTTTGGAGCCTGCTAGTCTCGAACTTAGGAAAAGGGTATTGTCCATTGATCCATGATGAGCGCACTAACCGCATCCGGGAGGTAGTATGGGACCCCCTCGGCTTTGACTAAATTTGCTGTTCGTCCAGGGACCACACCTAGTTCGGGTTTTCCATTTGGCACGATAATTTGCAGGTACGAGCCCATGGTGGTACGGTGACCTGATGTAGTCGTTGCGGTTAGGTGCAGGACGTTCTTACAGTTTTATGAAGGTACAGTTTTGGGGTGGATTAACCATGCATGCGACAGCTCCCGTGGTTTCTGGGTTGGCAGTGGAGACGGAAAGGGTCATGTCGAGCTAACCTGAGTTTTAATTGGTGGCCCCAGTGTGTTCGGGTACTGTAGCGCACCCTACAGGGACAAATCTTCTCGAGGAGTCATGATGTCCGCGGTTATGTGACGACTTGGTAAAAGTGCTGGCTAACAAGTACTCAGACAACTTACACTTAACGATGATAATTTGACTAGTAATATAGACTACCTCCACTATAAAAATGAATGTCATCTTAATCAACATGTGTGTGTTTTCCTCGGGTTGCTTCCTGGCGCGGGGGTAAATCCTGGATGGGTTTGCTTTGGTGAGTAGTTGTAGTTGGTTTTTTCGCGCTTTCTCATCCCTTTCTAATAGACAAGAGTTGTAGCGTGTCTCCATAGACTGCTTAGTGCCGCCGCTGCCGCTTCATTACAACAACCTCTTCCTTTGTACCCAAAGTATTTGTATCTTGTGATGACTGGTTGCATTGGTATCTTGTGAGTATTGTTTGCCGCTTGTTGGTACATTCCAAGTACTGACCCCATGATTCGGGGCTGTATTCACAATGCAGTAAGTAGGTTTGAATTTTGATGACGTTAGCGTGGAAACCCCTCCGGCTTCGCCTGGGCAAAGATTGGACGCCATCGTTTATCTTCAGGACTCTTAGTCCAATTTGTCTCTTGTCCGTAGTCGGATACTATTTTGTCTTTCGCTGTTATTTGGATCTATGTATTGTATCTGTTGTATTCTTGACTCGTTGGAGTCATGTTGTATATCTCTTCTGTTGTTGTTGTTGTGGATTATTCATGAACTGTTGTAATGGTATCACAAATGATAACACAGGATCCGATATTATGTGGATTTCGGCGGAATGTTGGAATCCCCATAGTACCCGATCCAGGGGCGTCACAGAGTAGTATGCATGATAGGAAATTTTACTAAGTTATTATTACTAAGCTATGATACTGTCCTAGCTAGTAGTGTGTATCCATCCCTATTTACCTTTTACTTTGTACCTATTTAACTTAGTATATGCTATGCAATGTTACAAAGTGTTTTCTTGATGTTGTGGAAAATTCTAAGTATAACATTCAATGAAACACCTGGGTGGAATTTGGACGTGACTGGGTTATCTTGAGTGTTTCCTCACGGCCCTTGTCTAAGTGTTATTCGACTTGAGGTTGTCACTTGCGGATGGCCACCCAAGAACAAAGAGATTACGATTTCCTTCTAAGTTAAGTAGCTTCCCGTGCAGCCTTTAGTCATATGGGCTCTGTCTTGATCAACTAAATTGAATGAACTCACCAGGCTTACAAGCAGATGTAGCATAATTATAGGTGGAACGGGTAAGCCAAACGATTGTGGAATTTCTTCAGAAAGATCTCGTCTCAGTCTTCTCCTTTCCTTAATGCACTCAGGGTGTATAGGATGTTTGGGTTCATTTGAGTCTGAAGGTGAAAGTGCACGATCTTAGCCGTGTCCCCGGTTATGGACAACTATGAGCAGCTGGACAGGGAATGACAGAAGAATCTCATCACCAATTTCAATAAGTAAAATTTTGACCAAGTGAACAGTATTGTGGTGCTTGGATCTTAATCCAATGTTGCCACCCCTTTGGAAAGAAAATTTTGTTTTACAAAAGGGATAGGAGAAAACCAGCTTTATGCAAACTTAGCCAAAACTCCACTCAGCCAAATCAGCATGTAGTATTAGTCTTGCCATTTATATCCACCATAGTGTTTACTTGACAATACATTAAATTGTATCGACTCCCTTGTGGCTACATATTCCATCCTGAAGATGAATTTGAAGACGAGTGAGGATTTCGTTTACGATCTCGAGACTTTCACCAACATGTTTTGCATGTGGCACATGAAGAAGATGGGCTCAATGTTGTATTATGTTTTCCGCTATATTACTTTGTTTTGCTAGTCTTGTAAGACTATGCAAGTTGTAACATTATTTTGTAATAGAATTTGATGCATTTGCATGATATTTCATCTTGTACTGTGGTGCTAGCAATTGATCCGGGGACTAGCACAATAACACAGATGTTCTTATATTATTTAAATGTGGGAACGCTACAAAATGGTATCAGAGCATTGTGTTTCCTATAGGATTTGAGACATAAGTTTGAATTAGAACTAGGAAAAGACCTTATGATTGAAGATATATTTTTCTAGAAACAAAACTTCTCATTTCAATCTTTCTCATATCCTCTCATCTATTATTCACCTTCAAATTTTTCTTCTCTTGTTCTAGATGACCTACCTCTTAAATACCATCAAGGCATGATAGTTGATGACCATACCATGAAGTACAAGAAGTATTTTCACCACATGAAGACCTACACTCAAGATTTTGAAGAACTTGAAGAAAGACTCACAAGAATAAAAAACAACTCAAGGAAATGAAAGAAGAATTTTAAGAAACTCAAGAAGATATAGATGAGACCACCAATCGAGTTACCTTATTAGAACAACGTTAGCGTGTTAGTGTATTGATCATATCAATGAGTGTGGTATGAAAATATTAGTTTGTTTTCTAAAACCTTGTTGTTTGGTGTGATGAATGTTTGTATGTGTTGCTTGCAAGATGAGTTTCCTTGTTCTGCTGTGTTGGGTAAGAATTTCTGTAGCTTTCTTTTTAATCTCTAATCATCGATGCTAAGACAAATCAAATCATTTACCCAATCACCAACCATAGTGAGAGGATATTTGATATGCAACAAACTATGAGAGCACCCCAGGAATCCTACAACCACCTTTACCCTATTGAAGCACAAGTAATCCCATTTGTGGAATACTAGTCTCAAATTGTTTTCTTATGCGTGAAGGAACAATCACATCCACGATCAATGCCAACTACATCCTAAGGAGTAGCAAGCCAATCAACAACAGAAGATAAACAAGTGGACACAAAGTTGCATGAGCTATGAAGATTTGAAGCTTTTCAGAGAAGAAACAATACAGAAGAATACAACCATCCAGTTGGTGTTTCATAAGAGTTTTATGCAACCCCACTAGTTTAGGAAACGATAGCTTGGCTTAGGTTTGTCTTACAGATTGGAAACTTTTTCTGTTAGACAAGTGAGATGACCTAGTGTTATTTAACGAGATTCACCAATCTAAGTGCAAAATAATGATTGAGTGCAACATGGATTGGCCCCCATGGTGACTACCCACATTATTCACTCTTGCTATGAGGAATGGTAAATCTGAGTGACATACCTATTAGAGAGACGACGATGTTAAGCCTAAAACATAGAATGGTAGAATACAATAATGACCCTATGTTAGTGTTGTTGAACCGTACTATTTTTGGTGAGGATCAAGCCAACCTTGGAGGTATCAAGCAATGTAATATATTGCGTACCATGAGAGTTTCGTTAGAAATAGCATGATGTTTGCCTTCAAGGATGACAACGACAATATTGTAGATTTCCAAAGATATCAAAATACCAAGTTGAGAGTGAACCAAAGACTTTTGATTGACCCAAAGAGTGACCCCTCAGTGTCAAAGGTAGTTCAACAGACTTATGTTGGTCTACAGCTCTACATCGAAGGAAAGTTTTCTACTGAAGCCATCTTGAGTTAAACCACACACTCCAAGCTATGTTTATAGAAACCTCCTACTGGAAGTGGATATGGACACATAGAACCCTAAAGGTTAAAAACATGGATTCAAGACCCCCAATACCAACAAGGAGTTGATATATGCTAATATGAAGTATGACTCCCGCTGAAGATAGTAAAAACCAGCAGTCAGTTCGACAAGAGTTTTAGACTACCCACAAAAGTTTCTTTTAAGGTTGGTAGCCCACCCAGTTGTTCTGGAACCCTGTTACCCAAACCTAATCTTTCTTTCTAGCCTTCCCAAATCTCGGGACGAGATTTCTTTTAAGGGTGGTAGTCTGTAACATCCCTGATTTTTGGTAAGTTCAAAAATCACAATTTTCTTAAACTTTTTTTTCTATTAAAGAAAGACACCAAAGAGCAAATAAAACTCAAAACAATAAGTAAATATTTTGTTATTACAATATTAATGGAATTTAAAATCCATTATGCCTCTGTTTTCCTAAACCCTATTCAAAATTAAACTCAAGTAATAGTTTTCTCTTAACATGCCTTATTATATAAAATGTTTTCCTAAACAATATGTTTCCCAAATGGTGTTTTCAACTTATATCCATCAATAATAGTTCATCTTCCAATTATTTGATTTTCAAAAATATTATCAAAGTAAAAGTTAACTATATCATTTTTCAATTAATATATCAATTTCCAACCAATAAAGTGTTTTCATGAAGTATTTTGCTTATGAAAATAAGTTAAATGACTATGAGGTACAATATTTCCAAATGTGTTATGCCACTAAATATTATTTGACATATTTTCAATTAAATTATTTTGCTATTTTCGAAATGGCACTAAGTTGCTATTGGTGTTCTATTCTTATAATGAAATACAATTTGTTTTGAATGTGTTGAAACACCACAAAAATATTATGTAAAAGATTAGATTTTTACAAAACTTTAGAAATTTATTTGAGGCTAATTAGAATATTTAATCAAAAGATATGACTAATTGAATAAAACAACAACAAGAAAAAAAAAGAAGAAAAAAAATAGAGCAGCATAGCAACCTACCGGTCGGCCCAGCCCAGCCTATCTCCCCCGTCCCCTTTTCTTCCGCACGCGCGTTGCGCACAGACCCCAGCATGCCAGCCCGCTTAACCCTCTCTCTGTGGCTGACACAAGGGACCCGTGATGACATCATCGATGACATCATTGTCATCAACCTTGAACTTTTCCTGTTCTTCCGTTTCTACCCGAAATGGGTGAAATAAAATCCCTTTATTACAGACGTTTTAGTGCATAATTAATTCCCCAAACACACCCCTTTATAGCCCTACACCTCCTCCGCTTTTCCCTCTCCTCCCTCTTCTCTTAGCACCCCCAGGCCAAAAAAATTGCTCGTCGAAGAAGCCCACGGCAGCGGAGATCTTCGCCGATTGCGGCCACAGCAGAAGGGTCATGGATCCCTTTTTTCCCTCCTCTTCCTCCCCTCCTTTGTGCGCATCCCCTACACCCAAGATTTGAATTTTTATCACAGAGAAACGACCGCGCCATAAGGTTCCGAGTTCGCCGGAGACAAACCGCATCCGTCCGCGTCGGGCCGGCCATCCTGGAAGTGATAGATGCCTCCTTCGTGCTCATCGTTTTCACCAAGTCGCGCTGCACCTCAAAGTCACATCCGTCGTGACTGAGGACCCCCGGAGCACTGTCGCTGTCAAATATCTGCACCGCCGGCCACCGTGACTCCATTTCCGATGACCTACCACCGCGGTGAGATCCGCTTCTCCCTCAGCCTTTGGATCTAGAATCAACGCGCATGATTAGATCTATTTAACGAAAATGTAAGCCACCGTCAGATCTAGATCTGACAGCCCACACCGATTCACTTATCCATGTCATTGCCTAGTCATCTGCCGCGCAACAGCCCAGTAAGCACCCAGTCAGCAGCCACGTGGCCTAGCCATTTTTCTATTTTTGTCGAATAGCAAGTAATTGGCAGTTTTGTAGATTAGTCCTTGTAACTTGTAATCATCATAACTTTTTAACCACAACTCCAAATTTAGTAATCTTAGACTTTTTGAAATAAGCACAATATGTAGAAATTCAAATATGCCTGTTTGATGAATTTTGGCATATTTCAAATTCTACAAATCCAAAAATTGCAAATAAAATATATTTGGTAACCTTAGGATATGTACTTTCATATCTCTGTCCCAAAATAATTTTTGAACACATTAAATGTGATTTTAGAATTAAGTTGTCTATTTAAGTATTTTTTGACATAGAATTAATTCTATAAATAATTAGAATATAGTTCCTTTTGCAAAAAAATTCCATTTGGTAACCTTGAACCAGACATCATTATCTAAACATTTTGGACACCCTTGGACCATGACCATGTGTTTTTACCAAAAACCCAACATAGTGATTCATCCTTTTTGCCATGTCTTAGAATTTGTTTATATCCTTGTTACCTTTGTTGCTATGGCTATTTTAGAGCCAAGACCAAGTCCATAGTATGTGTCAATCACATATAAGACCAACTAGTGAACCTCAAACACTAGTACATTTATTTTCTATCTACTCCTCCACTCCCCCATTCTTGCTTCAAGAATTCATCAACTTAGCACAATGGAGATCAAGACTCAAGCACAAGAAGGAAAATTCATTTTCAACTTGGTGGCAACATGGAGAGCTACAAGGAAGATCATTGAATGAATTGAAGGAAGGACTTAGACTCACAACAACTATAAGTAACTCAAGGAAGTACAAGTGTATGAAGAAATCAAGGAGAAAACATCTTCCTCTCTCTTTTTATCATTTCTATTTCTTTCTATTTGACTTAGTAGTATTTTGTGCACATCCCACCTTGGACCAACTAGTGAGAGAGCCATGAAGAATCTACCAAGACCAAGAGAAGAATCCATCCAAGGAACAAGACTACAATAGAAGCATGTGGATGATCTTCAAGAAGAAAAGCATGTGAATACTTGGAGCAATCCATACAAGCTGAAGAACTAGAAAGTTGTTTTTGTCCAACCATTGACCCAAAAGGAAAATCCCAAGACTTTACCTCATAGTTATGAAGTTAGTTGAACCTAGACCTACCTTAACCGAATATGGAAATACTAACTTAGATCACTCAAATGTCTTCAGGAAAATGACTAAATGTTATACATTGTTATGTGCTACTTTAGTTGAAGAAGTGATAAGACCACCCTTGGCGAACCCTTGGAACCTCCTCGAAAAGTATGGTTATAATAAAGTTTAATAACATCAAAATCAACCTAGTCCATCCCAAGTAAACCCTTGGAAACTCCTTAACAAGTACGAAACCATTAGAGAATGAATCTTTCAAACTCAAACCTTGACCTTGTCCTAGAAAACTTGGTTAAACCCCTTTTGCAATGTTGATTGCTTTGTATACTTGTATGTTTAAATGCTAGTATGCTTGTTTATTTTGTTATTGTGTTTTCAATGTATAGATTGTACGGAGGGCAACGATCTTTTGTGAAGAGAGTGTGATTCCTTCACCAACTTCAACAAGGCAAGTAACACACCATCCATCCACCCCTTATTTTCTATATGCATGAAATAGTGTTTTGAGTAGTATGCATGATAGGAAATTTTACTAAGTTATTATTACTAAGCTATGCTATTGTCCTAGTAGTGTGTAGCCATCCCTCTTTACCTTTTTACTTTGTAGCTATTAAACTTGGTAGATGCTATGCAATGTTACAAAGTGTTTTATTGATGTTGTGGAAAATTCTAAGTATAACATTCAATGAAACACCTGGGTGGAATTTGGACGTGATTGGGTCATGTTGAGTGTTTCATCACAGCCCTTATCTAAGGGTTATTCCACTTGAGGTTGTCACTTGCGGATGGCCACCCAGGAACAAAGAGATTACTATGTCCTTCTAAGTTTAGTAGATTCCAATGCAACCTTTAGTCATATGGGCTCTATCTTGATCAACTAAGTTAAATGAACCCACCAGGCTTACAAGGTAGCATAATTATAGGTGGAACAGGTAAGCCAAACTGTGGTGGAATTTCTTCTGAAAGATCTCGTATCGATCTTCTCCTTTCCTTAATGCACTCAGGGTGTATAGGATGTTTGGGTTGATTTGAGTCTGAAGGTGAAAGTGCACAAACCCTGCAGAGTCAACAAACTAAGATCTTAGCTGTGTCCCCGGTAATGGACAACTATGAGCAGCTGGACAAGGAATGACAAAAGAATCTCATCACCAATTTGAATAAGTAAAATTTTGACCAAGTGAACAGTATTGTGGTGCTTGGATCTTCATCCAATGTTGCCACCCCTGTGGAAAGAAAAGTTTGTTTTACAAAAGGGATACGAGAAAAACAGATTTATGCAAACTTATCCAATACTCCACTCAGCCAAATAAGCATGTAGTATTAGTCTTGCCGGTTATAAACACCATAGTATTTACTTGCCAATACATTAAATTGTATTAACTCCCTTGTGGCTGCATTTTCCATCCTGCAGATGAATCTGAAGACGAGTGAGGATTTCGTTTAGGATCTCGAAACTATCGCCAACATGTTTTGTCTGTGGCACATGAACAAGATGGGATCAATGTCGTAATAGGTTTTCCGCTGTTTTACTTTGTTTTCTGCTAGTCTTCTAATACTATGCAAGTTGTAACATTATTTTGTAAAGTCTGGATCATGCGATGCAATAGAATTTGATGCATTTGCATGATATTTTATCTTGTACTTTGGTGCTAGAAATTGATCTAGGGACTAGCACAATAACGCAGATGTTCTTACATTATTTAAATGTGGGAATGCTATAGCTGTGGCACCAAAACCACGCAAAACGCTTCCGCGCACCCGTTGCTCAACACCCGCATCGCACCACTCTGCCGGGCACGGTTTTCACACATTTTTTGCTGCCGCCACGACACAAAACGAGCCTATTCTCTGCCGTGAGTTCTTAGTCCTTTTTTAGTGTGTTTCCTTTTTATTTTCTTTCTCGTTTTTCTTACGAATTCTGTACGATCCTTGTGAACCTTATACACTTCCTATCTACAACAATAAACTAGGTACCTTGCCCACAAGACTAGCTACTTTCTTGCTCATTACAGGCTGCTCTCTTTCATATACATTTGTGTCACTTTGATCATAGCTTTGTTATTTTTGCTCTTTATTGTTTCGGCCAGTTAAAAAGTATATAAAAAAAGAGAAAACATAAAATAGAAAAAGAGAAAAATTAAATTGAAAAAAAGGAAAAGAGGCCTTGACATACATTGCTATATATTATTGTGGAGCTGTTTTTCATTATTGCTATATCGACACTACTACATTGAGCAATCTTGTGCATGTTGTATCATTGAGCTTGGCTAGTGTCTTTCTAGTGCATTGCAATATTTCCATCCATATAATTGCATTGCCACATTTGTCTCCACTTTGGTGTGTGTTTCTGAGGGGCAATTTTTATATCGTCACAAACAACAAATAGGACTTGTTCAATGGTGTTTGTTAGGTGTCCATACCAAGCCCCGCCATATATCCTGTTTTGCCTTGCAAGAGCTAAAATTCCTGGGCATTCTCTTATTCACACCGAGACATATTATTCTCTTATTCACTTTGGAACAGTAAGGTACACCATTATTTGCTGTTTTTGAGTGAGTTGTGAGAGAGCACCACATCCCATATTATTTGTTTTCACTAACACATTAATCCATGGAGTCTGTTGCTAGTGATGGTGTGCAGGTTGACAACAATAATGGAAAAGCTACTGAGGCATCTACTAAAAATAATTCTGATGATTTGCTCACATGGGGAGAATTTGCTAAATTCAGAGATGTGTGATGTCTACGCACGCTTCTATTCTTGTAGACAGTGTTGGGCCTCCTAGTGCAGAGGTTTGTAGAACAACAACAAGTTCCCCTTAAGTGGATCACCCAAGGTTTATCGAACTCAGGGAGGTAGAGGTCAAAGATATCCCTCTCAAGCAACCCTGCAATTAAGATACAAGAAGTCTCTTGTGTCCCCAACACACCCAATATACTTGTCAGGTATATAGGTGCACTACTTCGGCGAAGAGATAGTGAAATGCGAGTAATATGGATGGTTATAAGTAATAATAACAATCTGAAATAAATATGGCAGCAAGCAAACATGTAGCAGAACAGGCGGAAAACGGTGTTTCAATGCTTGGAAACAAGGCCTAGGGATCCTACTTTCTCTAGTGGACACTCTCAGCAATGATGACATAATTGAATAACTAAATATCTTCTCTTCACTATGCTACTCTTAACCCTCTCCGGTTGGATAACGAACACTAATCATTGCGTAGGGCTGCAAAAAGCTTTCCTTAAAGTAAGCATTCCCATGTCTAGTTAACCCCACGCTATGACTATGAGCGCCCTAGAAGGTACTAGACAAACACCACAATTCATAGTAACATCTAGTTATTCAACTAGATTACAAAGCTCATTATCACATATAGATCACACCATGGGAGAGAGAGATGAACCACATAGCTACCAGTAGAGCCCTCAGCCTCGGGGAGAACTACTCCCTCCTCATCATAGGAGACAGCAACGACGATGGAGATGGCGGTGGAGTCAATGGAGATGGCTTCCGGGGGCACTTCCCCATCCCAGCAGGGTGCCAGAACACATATCTGTCCCCCGAAACTTGGGTTGACACTTGACAATGACGGCGGCTGCGGAAGGTTTCGTGGAATTTCGCCGATTCTTTTAGGGTATTCCCTTGAGGGAGTATAAATAGGCGAAAGGGTGATGCCGGGGGGTGGCCAGGGGGCCCACATCACCAGGTGGCGCGACCAGGGGGACCCGTGCTACCCTATGGTGTGGCCACCCTGTGGCTCCCTCCGGGGCTCTTCGGGACTTCTGGATGCTTCCGGGGAAAATAGGAACTTCGGGATTCGTGGGGTCCAATTCCGAGAATATTTCCAGAACAACTTTTCTGAAATAAAAAACAGTAGAAAACAGGGAACTAGCACTTGGCATCTTGTTAATAGGTTAGTCCCAGAAAACATGCATAAATGCTATAAAGAAGGGAGAAAACATGTAGCAATTGGCATAATATCAACATGAAACATCAGAAATTATAGATACGTTGGAGACGTATCAAGCATCCCCAAGCTTAGTTCCTACTCGTCCACAAGTAGGTAAACGATAAAACAAAATAATTTCTCAAGTGACATGCTACCATACAATCTTTGATCATAATATGTAAAGTATAGCATGTAAACTAGGATCAAATGAACTAAAGCTGTGATCTATATTTGATATCAACAAGTAATGCATAAACAAATAAGAAGAAAGAAGCAAAACTTTTAATGAATCAATAATAAAAGAATATCAACTGTGCAAAGTTTATTAGAGATGATTTAAGCTTTCAAGAACAACAATATCATGCATGTCAAACGATCTTCACAACCCCTGTTAGGATCAAGTCAAGCTTTCCACACGGTGCAATGCTTGAATCTTAAACTATTTGCACACTAAAAATAAGCAAGTGTTTTGCGTTGGTCCCTGGCACCAGTATATTATGGAAAACAGAACATTATGAGGGGTTTGGAAGGTCAATGGAAGAAAGGCTCACAAAGCTGAAAGTGGTCATTAGACAAGAGAAAGTCTTACAACCGAAGCTATGCAAGGAGTAGGGATTGCAACACAACGGATGCACATAGAGCTATAAGTGTACAAAAGCTCTCCAATGGAACTAGTGGGGGTGCATCCAACTTGCTTCCTCACGAAGACCTAGAGCTCATTTGAGGAGGCTCATCATTGGAATATACAAGCCAAGTTCTATATTGTAAAGTTCCCCACATAGTTATGAATGAATGATAATATGAAAACTCTCTCCACACTGAATTATTGGTGCTAAACATGAAGCACAAGTGTGGTATAAAGGATAGTGATGCGCCCCCTCTCTCTTTATTCTCTCTTTGGCCCTTTTTTTATTCTTTTTGTGGTTTTTTATTTTTTTATTTTATATATCCTCACCGGTAGGGGCAACATCATATATTACAATGAATCATCACACTTTTAGTACTCATGACTCATTATGAAATATGTCTTATGTATCCAACTGCATTCTCCTGCCAGTGTAGCAGTATGCATAAATAACCATGAAGCTCATCATCAAGTAACATAATGGAGGTGTATGTTGTGCAACAATATATCTCGGAATGGCTATGGAAATTCCATGATAGGTAGGTATGGTGGCTGTTTTGAGGAAGAATATATGGGCTTATGTTTAGGAGAACAAAGTCCACCCATGGGATTTGGATGCATTCGCGCAGTTTGCACCAACTCTCAATGTGAGAAAGGGCAATGCACAGTACCGAAGAGGATAGCAAATATGGATGGTGGAAGTGCTAGGAACCGCAACGTAGACTCACAAGTTAAAATATTGCAGAAAGCAAATCATCTTACAAGGCACAATGCAAATCACTCCAAGAGGATCCGTGGCGGTGACAAGTCACTGTTAGCTACCCCGACCGTAGCGCGTAACAAAAGGCCGATCAGAAATGTATCACTCGTAGCAATCATATACCATTGTTTCTATCAGCTGGTAATTTAAGTGTGGCACAACTTCAAGTTTCTTAGACCAACCATTAAAAGTTTATACTTACTAGTCCTTACCGTTTATCCATTAAGCAAATTAATATCTCAAAACAACAACAATGATTCAAGTGAAGCAGTTTAGTGATCTACAAGACCATGCAAATTTTTCCATTATACCAACTACCACATAAGAATTTCTATTCTCAACCAAGCACATATATATATATATATATATATATATATATATGACAACAAAAACTATCGCTAAGCATATAGCAATGAAAACTAGAGAGTACTAACATAACACTACTAAAACTAACTACTCTGAATAAGAGATGCATGAAAACAAAGGCTAAACGCAGTACTAGCAAAAAAGTGAACACTCACAGAACAATAAGAATGAAAACTAGAGTGTTCTAAGCAATGAAAACGGAGCGTGTGTCTCTCCCACACAAGTATGTTAGGATCCAACTATTTATTACAGCAAACAAAACCAAACAAACTGAAAACAAAAATAAATGATGCTCCAAGTAAAGCACATAAGATGTGACTGAATAAAAATATAGTTTCACTAGAAGTGACCAGAAAAATTGTTGATGAAGAAGGGGATGCCTTGGGCATCCCCAAGCTTAGATGCTTGACTCTTCTTGGAATTTGCTGGGATGTACCACAAGGGCATCTCCAAGCTTAGGCTTTTCACTCTTCTTGATCACGTCATATCATCCTCTTCTCTTGACCCTTGAAAACTTCCTTCACACCAAACTTCTCACAATCTTCATTAGCAACGTTAGTGCAATCGAAATAATAAATTCACATGGTTCAGTCTCAACACAAGCCTAACAATCATAAACACATTAGCTACTGTCAAAACTTATTTTAAAATATTTTTCTCAAAAGAACACCAGAAGAAAGAGATTAAGATGCAAATGCAATTACTGGCAGAAATCTGTCAAAACAGGACAGCATGTAAAGATGATTTTTTTTAGAAAATCTTCTGTTGCTCAAACCAAACAGTGTTCAACTAAGAAAAGTTGCGTATATAGCCCAGGATTAAGGGGGGAAAATTAGGTCATTTTGAATTTCCTGTGATTTTATACGAATTGAACAGTGGACAGCAGAAATCTGTTTCCTGCGCAGTAATCCGAAATATAGTCTCAACTTTCCACTAGAGGCTTTACTTGGCTCAACTAATACATGAAAATACAGATACAAAGGAGTTTCTACAGAAGTATACAACCCCTTGACTCAAAGAAAACAGAGAAAAACAATGCAAAAATAAAAACATGGGTTATCTTTCAAGAAGTGCTTTTCTTTAAAGCCTTTTAGCTAGGCATGATAACTTGAGAAGATGCTCACATGAGAAATAATAGTTCAAACACAATAATAGAGCATCAAGAAGCAATATAAAACAAATTTAAGTCTAACCCACTTCTTATGGAAAATAATCTTGTAGAAAAACAAGTCAACGAAGCACAAAGTGACTAGCATAGGAACACAAAATAATCCAACTTCAAACATTTCAACATAAAGAGGGGAAACTTAATATTATTGAGATACATAAAACCATGTTTCCCTATCTCATAATAACTTTCAGTAGCATCATGAATAAAATTAACAATATAAATATCACAAAAAACATTATTATCATGAACCACATGCATAAAAGAATTAATATTGTCCACATAAGCATAGTCATTCTTATTAATAGTAGTGGGAGAAAATTCAACAAAATAGCTATCATTATTATTCTCATCACCATAATTAGCAAATATAGGAGGCATGGTATCATAAAAATAAATTTTCTCCTCAATAGTAGGTGGACTGAAAATATCATATTCATCATTGTAATCATCATATATAGGAAGAATAATATCATCATAGGCAATAGAATAGTTATCCTCCAACATGTGTTCATTTGTTAACATATCATCATTTTTACTGGGAGGAGATGTATCAAGCATATAATCATCAGTAGCAAAAGGATTTTCAAACACATCATACACAAGTTTAGAGCTTTCTATATCATCATTTTCAATATCAAAAGTAGTGTGCTTTTCCCAATCATGATCACTACTATATGTAATAGGCATAGGCTCGTCATCAAAGCAAATTTTCCCCTCCGTGCTTGGGGAACTAAAAATATCATTTCCATATAAACTAGCTTCCCCAAGCTTAGACTTTTCCATAGCATTAGCAATAATGGTGTTCAAAGAATTCATACTAATAACATTGCTATTAGCATGCAAATAAAGCTCCATAGGTTTATTAATTTTCTCTTCAAACAATTCATGTCCTAACTCAAGATAAATATTATAAAGCTCTGTCATATTTTTGTTGTTTTCCATTAAGAACACTAGTAAAAAATAAAAACAAGAAGCAAGTAAAAATAAGCTTAACTAGTGAAAACAAGAAACAAAAATATATAATTCCATAATCTAAAGGAAATAACTTCGAGCACTCACACCCGAGGATGTGAGTACCTTTTACCTTATCTCCCCGGCAACGGCGCCAGAAAAGAGCTTGATGTCTACGCACGCTTCTATTCTTGTAGACAGTGTTGGGCCTCCAGGTGCAGAGGTTTGTAGAATAGCAGCAAGTTTCCCTTAAGTGGATCACCCAAGGTTTATCGAACTCAGGGAGGTAGAAGTCAAAGATATCATGTAACAACCCAAATTTTGGAAGACAGGAAAAACTTGTTTTTAATTTTTGGAAGACAGGAAAAACTTGTTTTCAATAACCCAAAAATCAGGGCCAACAAAAACTTTTTGATATGTTTGACGTATGCTTGTGTTTTCATTTCTATTTGCTTGTTGTATGTGTTTGTGTTAGTGTTTGTTAAAACCTGACATTAAAACAAATGATCATAACTTTCTTAAAACCCAACCCTTGTGTTCAAGTCATGACAACAAAGCTTATCACCTTCATGCATCACCCACTTTGGCAAAAATATTTTTGGAAATGTTTTGATTTTAGAAGGAACCCTAAAACCATGTTTTGAGAAAACAAAAGATAATTTCCAAAACTATATGAAAAGTATTTTGGATCTAATCATCTCCAACCTGTTTTCAACCAAGATGATTTTGCAAGTATTTCAAAAACTCCTTCTCACTTCCTTCTTTTGCAAAAACAATAAGAGGGGACTATGTTACCCCTGTGTTTTACCTCAATTATATTCTTTTGGAAATAACAACTTTTGAGCTGAACCTCTTTACAAAATCCTCTTATCATGGTATGTCTTGATCACTACCTAAAATTAACACTTGAGCAAAACACCTACAAATTAAATTGAAGAACTTAGTTGCTTGAGTGATTTTGTGTATCTTGTTATTTTATCTGCTTATTGTGTGATCTTATCTTGTATTTGCTTTGAAGTACTTATTTATGTTTGCTAATGAACGTGTGTTGTTTTAAGTAAATAAAACCTAGTAATAACCATATCAAGCATCTATATCATATTCCATCACATGTCCATATTATCTTCTGTTTTCCTAAAAACTTCCAACTTCGGAGACATGCCTTTAAGGCAAATCTTGAACTAATCATCAATGCATCATCATACATCTCATTTAATATATCTATGCTATGAATCCAAGTTATTAATTTGGATATTGAAACCCTTTGGTATCATCTTTCAAAGCCCTTTTGAAGGCATCCCCAAAATAATGATCATATCTCCTTTATCATGAAGCACTTTGTCCATGTTACTCCAAATCACTCCTTAATGTTTTCAGGCGCAATGAACCTACCCTTGTAATCTCCATTACCTATACATCATATCCTTATGGTTCATTTATTTTTCAATGGCCATTTAATTATTCTGCTCTCATGGTTTTTAGCATATTAAATAAACATCTGTTTTCACACTATTCCACCTAGTGCCTCAAATATTTTCAAAAGAGTTGCTTATTAAAAATCACTTTTGATACCTATATTATATACTCTATCATCCCAACTAAAAAATATTTGTTTTAAAAAAACTCTACTATTTATTATTTTCCATTTTCCAAAAGGCCAGAAATGGACTTTTAAATATTTTGTGAAGCAAAGTATTTTCTAAAATCTTGGAAAAATTACCCAACAGGCCTATGGAAATGTGGGACCATTTTCTACAAAAGCATTTGCAAGTTATTTTGAAAATTTTGGAGAAAACATTCAAAAATAGTTTCTGCCATTTTTGAAATCCCAAAATTTTGTAAAAGAAATATTTTTTAAAACTCTTGAGGCTACCACCCCTAGACTCCATTTTTCATCCTCTATCCAACGGAAATTATTTTGTACATGTGTTCTGTTCAAATTTTTTGAGAAAACATTCAAATACCATTTCTGGTATTTCTGGTCACTCTTGAGAGCAGACATGTTCTGACCCATCATTTCCCATTCTCTATATCTCTCCTTCTCTGGGAGATACAAAACTTCTCACTTAACACCCTGGACACGATCTCTACCCCCAAAACCCCCTTCCTTCTTCTCCACACTTCCTCCATGGACTAGATGCCAAGCTACATCACAGGTGGACGTCGAGCTCTGCCTCACTCGCCACGCATTTCTCTCTCACATTGTCTACTAGCATCACGGGACATTCTGGATCACACCCGTGCACCCCATTTCCCTCCTCTCGCTCTCTTTCCCCTTCTCCTTCATGTCAAACACCTACGGGTGCTGTGTGGGCACCATTGTTTGCCAACGCCCCCGTGCACCTCCTGCCTCCTTCTCTCGCCAGGAGAACTCCCTCACCCTAGCCTATCTCTCTGACAACAAATTTCCCAAAGAACACCTCTCTGGCCAGCTTGGCCGAGCCACCATGGCCACCATGGGCGCCGCGCGCCGAGCTTCATGGCTAGACCATCCCGAGCTTCCTCTTTGATGTAAACCCCCCTCTCCACCTCTGCTTCCTCTCAATCGACTACTGGGGAGAAAATCCCCCTCACTCGTGTCTGGTTCACCGGAATCGAGCACGGCCTGGCTGCCGGTGATCTCCTTGCCAAGCCCCAAGCTTAGGGAGTCTCCAGCCCATCTGTTTTCTTTCTTGACTTCTTGAAGTACTCTAATTGCTCGAGCCCCTATCAATTTGCACCTCCACCCCTTGCAGGGCAGCCGCCGACCACGACCCTGCCTAACGCCACGGATCCATGGCGACCCTCCCGCTCCGGCCTTTCCCGTCACGATTCGGTAAGGGCATCGGCTCCGCCTCGCCTTTCTGGACCTCCAGGTGCTGGTCACGCTTGATGGTGCCCCTTGGAACCGCCGGCGACGAGTTTTCCGGCCATCAGTGCGGCAAGGGCGGACACCGTCGTCTTTCTGGGTTGCCACCGGCGCGAATCGATCCAGTTGAACCCTGGTCGTTCGATTCCGATCGAACGACCACGGGCGTCGACTCGCAGGCCAGGCCACTGACGGGCTGTACCCGCAAGGCCGGGCTTTGATCCCCTTCTCCGCGCAGGAACCGCTGGCGGGCCGGCCCAACTCTCAGTCACCGGCCTCTGTGCTGTTTCTGGAGCAGATCCGACCCTTTTATTTTTTTTTTGTGCAGGTTGATAATTACTTTTAATTGCAGATCTGTTTTTGGTTGATTGGTTTAATTCAAAATTAAAATTCTAATCAAGAAATTTTGCCACACTAAAATTCACAGTGGTATATCTACTATTTTCTAACAATCTCCAACTTGCAGATCTAGTTTTTGTGTTGTATTTTAGGAAAAATAAAATAAATGGCAGAAGCACTCATTAAGACCTTTTATTTAATAACTAGAGTTTTATGGATCCAAAACTTGCAAACTCAACTGTTCTGAGTAGCCCTTGATATTTTCTATCTGTGGCAGTTGGCCTTGTGTTGACTAGAGTTGTGGTGTGAAAATGACATGCATGTTAGTTTTAGGCTAGAGAACAATTCTGTGAATTGTTTAATTTTATTGGTGATGATTTTTTATGTGAATCCACATGTGTTGGTTTGCCAGTGACTAGGAGCACATTTTACTAGATTTTCATGATTTTAGGAGTTACAGAATAGGCTTGGTGCATTATTTAGTGTTTAGCCCTTTTCTACATGTTTTTTTTTTTTGAAACATTTTCTACTGCAGGGGAGTCCCCCACAGCCCTTTATTGCCATCACAAGAGTTTACAATATTTACAAATGTACATATAAGGATAGACAAAGATAATCTATCACACACTAATGTAGGGTATTAAGCCATGATGATAAATCTGCAGCCAAAGAAGCACTCAACCTATGCTTAAGCATAAGGAGATCTAACATGAAGCCAACTTTCCAACCCTTGAAGGAATACCTCTCAGACTTGAAAATAACTCCATTCCTCTGTTTCCAGATGTTCCAGTAGGCAAGAATCACAATTGTGTACATATAAGGATAGACTAAGATGTTTTCTCCATATTATTGCTATGCCTTTATTAAATTGTGTGTTAAATTGTTTTTGTTATAAAATTGATTCCTAGCATGTATAGGTTATTAATACATGTTTTAGATGTGGTTTTGAGTGTGTCGTTATCATGTTAAGAAAATGTGTGTGAAAAAGCATGTTGTTATAGTATATTTCCATAGGGTTGTTTTCCTAGTAATATTAGTATAAATCATGTTATTCTTCGTATGGGGATGATGACTTGCATAAATGATATACTATTATTTTCTATAGCATAGCTATTGTTATTCTACATTATTATAATTTCTTACATGCTTGAGTAATACCTAGATAAATTTGTCATGCTATAATAGTTTTAGATGATTTTCTACCATGAGGTTGTTATTTGCATGCTTAATTTTTGAGGCATTGAGTAGATTGTTATTTTGATATTACTAGCATGTCTAGTTGTTGTTTCCTCTTTTATTTGGATGCTATCTTATAGATCTATCAAGTTAGAATAAATCTTGTTTAATGATCTATTATGGCTATGCATGTCTACATGTCTAAATAGCCCCTTTTGCATCTCTAGTTTTAGTGGTTGTTTTGATCCATGATTATTTTCATGTATTGGGTGATGCCATGACATGTTTGGTATTGTTTTGTCTCTGTTATTAGGTTGCTTAGCTACTGGTTATATTATTTCTCCATGTTTAGAAAAGCATGTGTTTCTATGGGCTTGTAGTATTGCTTGATGATATTTTCCTATGCATGTGTATGTGTTCCTAGGTTGTTTTCTTGTTATTTAGTTCATCCTCATGAATGATCAGAGAGTCATTCAACCTTATTGGGCCATGTTATCAGAGTGGCGCACCCACTGGACCCATGTCAATTTGGTTGAGGATCCATAGCACCTATTCTAGTGTTATTCATGTGTGTTGTCTGTGCATGTTTTTCATGTTGGTGTGCACCCTAGTAATATTGTTTGTGAGTGTACTTGTTTGATGAAATGCTTGCTGTATGTTTACTCTTTGCCAAGTGCTTGCCTTTTTTTGGTTCTGATTGGGTGTTCTCCTTTTTGAGGTTACGACGTTAGATAACGGAGACGATATTATTTCCCGGAGAGGTTTTTATTGTAACTCTTGTTTATTTCAAGAGCAAGACCAAGACCAGTGCCAAGGCAAGTGATGAGGACATCCCTAGCTCTTCACCTATTGTTACACATGAGGATCCTCCTATACAAGCTAATGAAGTGAGGATTGGTCCAATGACAAGATCAAGAACCAAGCTATTACAACAACAGGTGAATTCACTCCTACTTGAATATAATGTTTATAATTGTGAGAGCTTTATACTACCTAAATCTTTGCATTTGTGTATTCTTAGGTTTGTTGATAACACAAATATGAATGGAGATCATGGAGAGGAGCTACACAAGGATGAACATGGACTTCAAGAGGAGATGGAAAACAAGTGCTAGCATGGTGAAAACAACAAATAACAAATGTTATCATGATAAGGGGATGGTGCCTCCACAAGATCAAATGCACTAAGTGTGGAAAACAATGTTATTATGTTATTCCACACTCATACATGAACAAGGAAAGAGGAGGGCGCCCACAAGGTGTATCAATGCGCCATACACAAGACCTAGTTCAATTAGGATTGGTTTGTATACCAAATTGGCCGCACCCCTTGTGTGGGGGTCGGTTTGTATCTAGTTATGGTAGAATTAGGAGTCCTAGCCGAGTAGGAGAGGGATTGATTGCGCAAGCCTCCTTGTGGCCGCACCCCTCCCCTCTCATATACCCCCATACCTGCGAGTTGGAGGGTTAGACTACGTTAAAACATAAACCCTAGACCTCTAGATTGAAAATGCTTGTAAGCCTTTCATCTGGAAGTTCATCTGCAAACTTTACGTTTTACCTGCTGTTCCACTGGGAATAACACGGTACAGGACCACTTGTAGTCGGTGGATTACTTGTGCAAGAGTGTGGAGTTGAGAATATCCTTGGGGTTGCTATCTTTTGCATTGGCATCAGGGATCTGCCGGGAGAGTTCTTAGTGGCGCACTAGTTATCAATTCAGAAGTTATCTGTGAGTTCACTGAGAAGATTGGGCCACCCCTTATCATCTTGGTATCAGATTTACAGGTTGCCTCGGTGAGCTATCAAATTTCCCTTTAGTTTGAGTGTTTTATTTCCTATCCAGAAAATTGCCCCACAAAAATAGTTTTAGTTTTTGCCATAGCCTAGATATCATCTTAGTTTTTAATTACTAGTGTTGTGTTTGTGTTAGATTTGTGTTGCTTTTTATCGTTTTTAGTTTCATATATTTCGGCTAGGTTTAGGGTTCTTGTTCTATCTAGCCGAAAACCTATCAAAAACACCAAAAATATCCGCTCCATATTGCCATATTTCCCCCAATCCGAGTCCACCTAGTTTTCCTGCCGTGGCACAAAAAGTTACCAAAACGCTGCCGTGCCCTCCTAGTGGTTCTCGGATTCACACCATCGCAATCCATCCCACCGCTGCCGCACCCTACTCACCCTCGGATTCGCTCGACTGCGCGTTACAAAATCCCCCCGAGCACCGCAGCGCACCACACCACCTGCACACCCGCGTGCTGCCGCGGCACAAAATCGGCGCAAAACACTGCCGCCAGTCACTGCCTCGCGCGCGCTACGTTTTCCATCGCAGCGCGCTTACCATTCGCCATTTCGCTGTTGCGCGCGCTGCCGCGGTACGAAACACCTCCGTTTCTCTGCCGTACGCTCTACCGTGGTGCAAAAACGAGCAGTTTTGCTGCCGTAGCTGCTGTGAGCCTGCCGTGAGTTGTTTTTGGCCTGTTTTTCGCTGCCGTGGTACCAAATCCATCTGTTTCTCTGCCGTGAGCCTTGTGTGCTGCCATGAGTGCTCCAAAGCTAGAATTTCACCTAGATTTCTTTGGTTTTCTTTGTTTTTCCTGTTTTTCTCCCTAGGATCAATATCTCCATACCTTGTGAACCTTAGCCACAGCCTTTCTACAGCATTCAAATAGGAACTTGCCCACAAGTATAGCTATTTTGTGCTCTGACAGGTTGCTCATTTTCATCACCACCATTGTGTTCACTTGTGTTTGGTTAATTGTTGCTCCTAGCTTAGTGTAAGGCCATTGGAAAAATACAAAAAAATAGAAAAAGCAAAAAGTATAAAAAAAAAGAGAAAAGAGAAAAGAGAAAGTGCAAAGAGGCCATATCATTGCTATTGTTTACTAGTTGAGCTTGCCACTGTGACACTTGGTTTTTCAATTGAGCAATCTTGTGCCTGTCAATTAAGAGCCTAGCTAGTGACTTTCTAGTGCATTGCAAAAATTCATCTATATATTTGCTTTGCCACATTTGTCTCCATTATTGTGTGAGTTTCCTTGGGTATTTTTATATCTTCACTAAGACAGCAAATAGGATTGTTACTTTGGTGATTGTTAGGTATCCATACCAAGCCCCACTAAATAACCTTGTTTGCCTTTGTGAGAGCTAAAAACCTGGGTATTCTCTCTTTCACACCAAAGCACTTTAATTGCCTCTACTTGTGGTAAGTATCTCTATTCACTTTGGAGTGGTAAGATATCCTATTGTCTTGCTAGATTTTTGAGTGAGTTGTGAGAGGCACCACAACCTATACTTGTTTTATTTTCACTAACCTTCAAATGGATCCTTCTAGTAGTGATCTTGTGCAGCAAAAGAAGGACCAATCCGAGGGAGTGAATTGGAGGTAGTATGAGGCATTAAGGGATGTGTTGACACATAAATTGGATGACAATGAGACACACTTCAAGAAATATGTTGATGGTGCTTGTGACCCTCTCTATGAGATGGTTAATAACATGGACAAGAAGGTGGAGGAAACCAATAAAGTGGCCGAGACCAATAGTGCTCAATTGAAAACAATGCAAGATTCTATTGATGCCATCAACAATACCATGACTGATCTTCAAAGATTAATTCAAGCTCGGTTGCCACCTATTGATGATGACAATGCTAGTGTCCATAGTGATGCAAATAATGAGGAGGAGCCTAATCTTGGCCGTGGAGCTAGAGGAGAAAGAGACCGAGGAGGTTTTCTAGGCCGAGCTAGGCGTGTGCCTTTACCTAATGCTAATGAACATAGAGAAGATATATTGGGTAAGCCCAAATTTTCTATTCCAACTTTCAGCTTTGATAATATGGATGTGGAAGAATACTTGCTATGGGAGTTGAAAATAGAGAAGTTATGGAGATTGCATGCTTACAATGAGGATAGAAAGATCAAGTTGGCATCTTCTGAGTTTGATGGATATGCTCTTAGATGGTGGGATAATCTAGTGAGAAAGAGACATAATGATGGTGAGTTACCCATTGTTACTTGGAACACCATGAAAAGGCTCATGAGGGAAAGATTTGTACCACCCAATTACATAAGGCAACAGTTTGACAAATTACAACAATTGAGGCAAGGTACCAAGACAGTTGATGCTTATTATCAAGAGATGGAGTTAATTATGCAAAGAGCTCGTGTGGTAGAGCAAGGAGAGCAAACAATGCAAAGATTCCTTTCAGGTTTACATTATAAAATCAAGGGCATTGTGAGGCATTATCAATATGCTAATATGCATGATTTACTCCATCATGCTAGGGAGGCCGAATCACATCTACTTGAGGAAGCACAAAATTCAGCTAGAACAAGGAGTAGATTCCCATTGAGATCATCTACTACTCCTAGTATGACACCACCACCACCTCCATCATCAAGTTTTCGAGGTGCTCCATCATCCAAAACCGAGCCTAGTGTGTCTAATACAAGGAAAACATCACAACCAGCAGCAAGTGCCTCGGGTTCTAGTGCTTCTACTACAAGAAATAGAGATATTACATGTCACACATGTGGAGGCAAGGGCCACTTCAAGAGGGATTGTCCAAATACAAAAGTGATGGTGATCAATGAGAACAATGAATATGAGACAGGAGATGATGTTGATCCCAATGATCTTGATGATGATGATGGCTATTTGAGTGATTCTCCTCTGGGTGCTTATGCTACTACTATGCCATCTATTATTTGCACACAAAATTCATTGAGTGTGGTGCCTAGTCCTGAAAATCAAAGGTGCAATCTATTTCAAACAAAGGCTGTTATTGGTCCCAACATGGCTTGCAAAGTCATTATTGATGGAGGGAGTTGTAGAAACTTGGCAGGCAAGGATTTATGTGCCAAGTTGAACCTAAAATACTTACCACATCCGAGCCCTTATCATATCCAATGGTTGAGTAGCACGGGACAAATGAAGGTATCTCATATGGTGAGAGTGGAGTTTCAAATTGGACCTTACAAGGATACTATTGAGTTTGATGTAGTTCCTATGACAGTGTGTCACCTATTATTGGGAAGACCTTGGCAATTTGATAGAAGTGTGAAGCATGAAGGAAGAGCTAATACTTATGAGTTGCATCATCATGGGAGGACTATTATTTTGAGGCCTATGACTCCACAACAAATTGTAAATGAGTCCCAATCCAAAATTTCTATGAAAGTGGAAAAAGAGAGAGAGAGGGATGAGGGAACACCAAAAATACAAGCCATGGGGAGTGATAGTACAACCAATTCGAGTGGTAAAAAGAGAGAGAACCTATTATGCATGTTAGCCACCAAAGAGGATTTGAGGGAATTTAGGGATGATCCTTCATTAGTCCCTATTGTGCTTATTCACAAGGGAGAGATTTTGGTTTCTAATGACATGACCCCTATTCCTCTTGGCGTTTCTAATGTTTTGCAGGATTTTGAGGATGTTTTTCCACAAGATGTGCCCTCGGGATTGCCACCATTGAGAGGCATTGAACATCAAATTGATTTGATCCCCGGAGCATCTCTCCCAAACCGAGCTCCTTATAGAACCAATCCACAAGAGACAAAGGAGATACAAAGGCAAGTACAAGAACTATTGGAAAAAGGTTATATTCGGGTTAGTCTTTCTCCTTGTGCCGTTCCCGTTATTTTGGTTCCTAAGAAAGATGGTACTTGGCGCATGTGTGTAGATTGTAGAGCAATTAATAACATCACTATTCGTTATCGTCATCCTATACCACGTTTAGATGACATATTAGATGAATTAAGTGGTGCTACTCTTTTCTCTAAAATTGATTTGCGTAGTGGATACCATCAAATAAGAATGAAAGAGGGAGATGAATGGAAAACTGCTTTTAAGAAAAAAATTGGTTTATATGAGTGGTTAGTAATGCCCTTTGGTTTAACTAATGCACCTAGTACTTTCATGAGATTAATGAACCATATTTTGAGAGACTTTATTGGTAGATTTGTGGTAGTTTATTTTGATGATATTCTCATATATAGCCACAATGAACATGATCACATGTATCATATTAGACAAGTTTTGCAAGTGCTAAGAATTAATAAATTGTATGGTAATCTTGAGAAGTGCACTTTTTGCAAAGATAAGGTTATATTTCTTGGTTATGTTGTTTCTAAGCATGGAATTGAGGTTGATCAATCTAAAATTGAAGCTATTTGAAATTGGCCAATTCCAACTAATGTGAGTCAAGTTAGAAGTTTTAATGGGCTTGCTAGTTTCTATAGAAGATGTATGCCTAATTTTAGTACAATTGCTGCCCATTTAAATGATCTAACTAAAAATGGTGTTAATTTTGAATGGGGTGTTTCTCAAGATATTGCTTTTGATACTTTGAAAGAGAAGTTGATTTCGGCCCCATTGCTTATGCTTCCAAATTTTGATAAACAATTTGAGATTGAATGTGATGCTAGTGGCATAGGTATTGGAGGTGTGCTCATGCAAGAAAAGAAACCTATTGCCTATTTTTCTGAAAAAATAAATGGTGCACAATTGAATTATTCTGTTTATGATAAGGAATTATATGCACTTCTGAGAGTTTTAGAGGTATGGAAACATTATTTGTGGCCTAAAGAATTTATTATACATAGTGATCATGAAGCATTGAAATTTTCAAAGTGCCAAAATAATTTGAATAAGAGACATGCTAAGTGGGTTGAGTTTATTGAATCTTTTCCATACATCATAAAACATAAAAAGGGATTGGATAATGTAGTTGTTGATGCTTTATCAAGAAAGAATATGTTACTCTCAAATTTAGAAATTAAGGTTTCAGGTTTGGAGGGTATTAGAGATTTATATGATGAAGATAAAGAATTTTCTATGCCATTTAATAAGTGTGTTAATACTAAAGCATGGGAAAAATTTCATATACATGATGGGTACTTGTTTAGAGCTAACAAATTGTGTATTCCCGAGTGTTCCTTGCGTTTATTTTTGATCCAGGAATCTCATAGTGGAGGATTGATGGGACACTTTGGAAGAGAGAAGACTTTGTTGATGTTGGCTGAAAATTTCTATTGGGCACATATGAGAAGAGATGTGTATAGATTGGTGCAAAGATGCATTACTTGTAACAAGTCCAAATCAAAATTGAAGCCCCACGGATTGTACACACCATTGCCATCACCAAGTACACCATGGGAAGATATTAACATGGATTTTGTGTTGGGATTGCCAAGGACAAAAAGAGGACATGACTCTATCTTTGTGGTTGTGGATAGATTCTCAAAGATGGCTCATTTTATTCCATGCCACAAGAGTGATGATGCTTCTCACATTGCCAATTTGTTCTTTATAGAAATTGTGAGATTGCATGGAGTTCCAAGGACTATAGTTTCGGATAGAGATGTCAAGTTCATGAGTTACTTTTGGAAGAAACTTTGGGGTAAGCTTGGCACTAAGCTATTATTTTCTACTACTTGCCACCCCCAAACTGATGGACAAACCAAGGTGGTTAATAGAACATTGTCCACATTGCTAAGAGGTATGATCAAGAAGAATTTGAAGGAGTGGGAGGAGTGTTTGCCCCATGTGGAATTTGCATACAATAGAGCTGTGCATTCAACTACTCAATTATGTCCTTTTGAGGTGGTGTATGGTTTCAAGCCTATTACTCCTCTTGATTTATTACCACTTCCTTTACATGAGAGAGTTAATATGGAGGCATCAAAGAGGGCTGATTTTGTGAAGAAGATTCATGAGAAAACAAAAGAGACCATTGAGAAGAAAGGAAAACATGTGGCTGAAAGAGTAAACAAGAAGAGGAAGGAGATTATATTTCGGCCAGGAGACATGGTGTGGGTGCACTTTAGAAAAGATAGATTTCCCACATTGAGAAAGTCCAAGTTGATGCCTAGAGGAGCTGGTCCTTACAAAGTTATTTCAAGGATCAATGATAATGCATACAAGATTGACCTCCCAATTGATGAGTTTGGTGTTAGTAATTCTTTTAATGTGGCTGATTTGACACCTTATCATGGAGATGATTTAGCATCGAGGTCGATGCCTTTTCAAGAGGGGGAGGATGATGAGGACATCCCTAGCTCTTCACCTATTGTTACACATTAGGATGCTCCTATACAAGATAATGAAGTGAGGATTGGTCCAATGACAAGATCAAGAACCAAGCAATTACAACAGCACGTGAATTCACTACTACTTGAATATAATGTTTATAATTGTGAGAGCTTTATACTACCTAAATCTTTGCATTTGTGTATTCTTAGGTTTGTTGATAACACAAACATGAATGGAGATCATGGAGAGGAGCTACACAAGGATGAACATGGACTTCAAGAGGAGATGGAAAACAAGTGCTAGCATGGTGAAAACAACAAATAACAAATGTTATCATGATAAGGGGATGGTGCCTCCACAAGATCAAATGCACTAAGTGTGGAAAACAATGTTATTATGTTATTCCACACTCATACATGAACAAGGCAAGAGGAGGGCGCCCACAAGGTGTATCAATGCGCCATATACAAGACCTAGTTCAATTAGGATTGGTTTGTATACCAAATTGGCCGCACCCCTTGTGTGGGGGTCGGTTTGTATCTAGTTATGGTAGAATTAGGAGTCCTAGCTGAGTAGGAGAGGGATTGCTTGCGCAAGCCTCCTTGTGGCCGCACCCCTCCCCTCTCATATACCCCCATACCTGCGAGTTGGAGGGTTAGACTACGTTAAAACATAAACCCTAGACCTCTAGATTGAAACTGCTTGTAAGCCTTTCTTCTGGAAGTTCATCTGCAAACTTTACGTCTGTTCCACTGGGAATAAGACGGTACAGGACCACTTGTAGTCGGTGGATTACTTGTGCAAGAGTGTGGAGTTGAGAATATCCTTGGGGTTGCTATCTTTTGCATTGGCATCAGGGATCAGCCGGGAGAGTTCTTAATGGCGCACTAGTTATCAATTCAGAAGTTATCTGTGAGTTCACTGAGAAGATTGGGCCACCCCTTATCAGCAAGCCACTCTAAATTCTTGCTGTTATTTTACTTATCATTATCTATCATGCATGGTTTACTTCTGAAGTTTTACAAAAGTTGATTCAAAAACTATTTCCTCAAGTGGACTATACCACTATCTATTTTATGTATCTAATATGCTTTATCCACTTTATAATCTTGGTGTTACCAAGCCCTTTAGATATTTTAGTAGCATCACTTAATCAACGTAAGTCCCCTAGTGGACATTTTAACTTGATGTTTTCTGAAAGAAAAAGCTTGGAAAAACCCCGAGGAAAGGTGGGATCTTGTGCGACGGAGGTTTGTGAAGAAGGAAATGTTTCGACTTGTTTTTCCAAAAATGACACATAAGCTAGTCTTTGCCGGACAACCAAGCTGTGCTTCCACATTACCCTAATATGGGAACGGGGTCTAGCTAAAAGCTTGTCGGTGTTAGTCCGTGTCTACCTCAATGTTCTTTAGGGGTTAGAGTCCCCCGAACCGAGTTGTCGCCAGAAAGGAAAAACATGGGACATTCAGAGTGTGGGGATTAAGTTCGCCACCGGTTGCAACAGTTGGGTCTCCTATCATGGAGGTGTGTTGTCAGGGGAAACCGGATCGATACGGCTGACTCACTTGGTGCCGGGGAGAACTAACCCAGTTGAAGAGGTAGCCATTTACTAGCGCTTGCATAGTGGATAGTTAGGACCAGTTATCTGATGTTTGTATACTGTCTTGGACAGTCCGTGGTTGTTCACGGCGGATGTACTCGATCTTGTGGATTGTGTACACCTCTGCAGAGTAAAACTATTCAGAATAGTCGCGTCCTCGGATATGGACAGTTGAATGGCCATGTAGCTAGCATTGTGTCAATGTTTTCGAAAAGGTGGAAAAGTGTTATGGAATTTGTACCTGGGAGGTACGTGGAAAGGGAATGATTGTACCTTTGAGGTACCGGATAAATGATGATCTTGAAGATGTGATCTTCCAAGAAGTTTTGTAAAGAAAAATGTTTTCTTTATTTAGCATGCTTTATCAAAACCTTGTGGACATGCAATATCTACAAGAGAAATTAAATATATATTTGAAGTATCTTCTTCAACAAAGAAAAACTAAAACTTGTGCAACTATGATGGGTCTTAAATTCATCATGGCTAGTTGAACCTTAATTACAGCCTCCTACCACCTATATATATGCATACTTGCATGTTTAGCTTTCATTTGGGGTGTCTTGCGAGTACATTCCAATGTACTCACAATGGTTTTGTCCCTGCCTATGGTCTTAGCCAGACTTTGAGCAGAAATCCAGAGGACCTGAAGAAGATGGTTTTCGCTGACGACTGTGCGAGCTAGGAACGTCTCCGAGTCAGTAGCCTGTAGGTAGTCAGGGCATGACTTGGGTTTACCACGAGTGTGTTTTGTAGACTTCCGCTGTTTTTAGTGTGTGTTCCTGTCCTGCGTGGCAGTTGTTTTCAACTGAGTCATGTGACTAGTTGTGTAAGCCGTGTATTCGTGTAGTGGATGTTGTATCTGTAATGTCAACTCGAGTATGTTGTTCACGACTAACTGATCATGGGACCGTGAATGTATGCATACTAGAGGTCTCGGACTGCTAGTCTGGGGTCCCCACAATCCCTCTCAAGCAGCCCTGCAATTAAGATACAAGAAGTCTCTTGTGTCCCCAACACACCCAATATACTTGTCAGGTATATAGGTGCACTAGTTCGGCGAGGAGATAGTGAAATGCGAGTAATATGGATGGTTATAAGTAATAATAACAATATGAAACAAATATGGCAGCAAGCAAACATGTAGCAGAACAGGCGGAAAACGGTGTTTCAATGCTTGGAAACAAGGCCTAGGGATCCTACTTTCACTAGTGGACACTCTCAACAATGATCACATAATTGAATAACTAAATATCTTCTCTTCACTATGCTACTCTAAAACCTCTCCGGTTGGATAACAAACACTAATCATTGCGTAGGGCTGTAAAAAGCATTCCTTAAAGTAAGCATTCCCATGTCTAGTTAACCCCACGCTGTCACTATGAGCGCCCTATAAGGTACTAGACAAACACCACAATTCATAGAGGAGACACACACGATGTGCACACTGTCACCTTCACACCGCGGGACAAGGTGACTCCAAAGTTCATATTAACAAAACACTTGAGTAGCAAAAGATGAAGAGTAACATCTACTTATTCAACTAGATTACAAAGCTCACGATCACATATAGATCACACCATGGGAGAGAGAGATGAACCACATAGCTACCGATAGAGCCCTCACCCTCGGGGGAGAACTACTCCCTCCTCATCATAGGAGACAGCAACGGCGATGGAGATGGCGGTGGAGTCGATCGAGATGTCTTCCGGGGAACTTCCCCGTCCTAGAAGGGTGCCAGAACAGAGATCTGTCCCCCGAAACTTGGGTTGACGATGACGGCGGCTGCGGAAGGTCTCGTGGAATTTCGCTGATTCTTTTAGGGTTTTCCCTCAGGGGAGTATAAATAGGCGAAAGGGCGATGCCGGGGGGTGGCCAGGGGCCCACACCACCAGGTGGCGCGGCCAGGGGGACCCGCGCCACCCTATGGTGTGGCCACGCTGTGGCCCCCCTCCGGGGCTCTTCGGGACTTCTGGATGCTTCCGGGGAAAATAGGAACTTCGGGATTCCTGGGGTCCAATTCCAGGAATATTTCCAGAACAACTTTTCTGAAATAAAAAACAGCAGAAAACAGGGAACTGGCACTTGGCATCTTGTTAATAGGTTAGTCCCGGAAAACGTGTAAAAATGCTATAAAGAAGGGAGAAAACATGTAGCAATTGGCATAATATCAACATCGAACATCAGAAATTATAGATACGTTGGAGACGTATCAATGTGGTGGAAGCAGAATTGATAGCAAGATTGATGCTTATGATACTCACTTGAGGAAAGATTTGCAAGAGATGGATCTGAAAATCACACAAGCTGCTACTCAAGAATCTGTTGATGTTATGCAAGAGTCTCTCGCTAATTTTACTAGGAAAATTGCTCAATTTTCTACTCAACTACAACAAAGGGCTCCTCAAGTGCATGATGATGATGATTGGGAACCTGGCCGAGCTCATGCCAATCATGGTTGTGGGGGTTTTGCTGCTAGGAGGGTACTAGCTCATGACAATACTAGAGAAGATGATGGTTTGGGCAAGCCAAAATTTTCTATTCCTCCTTTCACCTTTGATCATGATGATGTAGCATAATATTTAATGTGCGAGCTAAAAATTGAGAAGCTGTGGAGATTGCATGACTATAGTGAAGATAGAAAAATTAAATTGGCTTCTTCTTGGTTTAATGGCTATGCTCTTTTGTGGTGGGATAATATTACACAATTGAGGGCCGGAATGGAAGAACCAGTAATTCTTACATGGGCTACTATGAAGCAACTCATGAGGGACAAATTTGTGCCAAAAAATTATATTAGAACTTTGTATGATAAATTGCAGCAATTGAAGCAAGGAACATTGTCAGTGGACACTTCTTATAGAGAGATGGAGTTGATACTTCAGAGGGATCGAGTTAGAGAGAAATCAGAACATAGTATGCAACATTTTCTCTCAGGTTTGCAATTTAAAATCAGAAGCATTCTGAGGCATCTCCAATATAGTGATATGAATGAATTGTTACATCATGCTAGAGAGGTAGAATCATAGTGACGAGGATATAATAGGGGTACATGGTGAATGTACATGTTTGAGATGGAAGGAAATATTGAGCCTCACTGATGTTCAGATGATATAGGGTGGCCCGATCTTCTCAATGAGCTCTCTCTCTATTTTTGTAGATGTTTTCTGGATTTTATGATAACTAATGCTACACTGAGACCTCTCACTTGGATAATCCCTGTTGCCAATGCAACAACAAGCAATGCCTTTGGATATTCTCAACTACACACTCTTGCACATGTAATCAAAGATCACAAGTGGTCCTGTATCCCCTTATTCCAAGTGGAATTACAAGATATCACACAACTTTTCAGGTATACTTCAAGATGAATGCTTAGCAGCAATACAATCTAGAGGCTAGTGGTTTTTGGTTTAAATTTGTTCTGGTCTATTCCACACACAGGTGGTAGCTATATATGAGGGAGGGGGATGTTTCCCACGAAATTGACCTATTCCTACTCGTTTGGACTCAACCAACTCGGATACAAACTGACCAAACATGGGTGCAGCCAATTGGACTCTATTTGGAAACTGGCAGAAAATGATCGTGGATTGTTTCGGCCACCATGCCCAGCACGAGTCGAATTTGTAGATGCGGACGGATGCATTGGAAAGCTCTTCGAATTTCCTAATCGTACTGTTCTTGTTTGCTTTATTTGGACCCCGCATGAAGATTCCATGACTATTTTAAATTCGGGACTTCTGCCAGTCCGAACTAAAACATTATTTCCTTCTTGTTGTTTTCCATGGCAGCAACTTTGTTTTCCACGCCTCCTTCTTGTGCGCCTTGCTTCCTCTTCCCCATCCATGTATGTGTTATTAGTAAACCTAATCATACATAAATTCATAGGCTTAGGTAGTATAACATTCTCATAAACACAAACATTGTTTATTAATAGGAAAGAATTCACCTTATAATGAACATTAGTGAGGCTCAATATTTCCTTCCAGCTCAAGCATGGATGATCACCATGTACCCCTATTATATCCTCATCATCCCAAATAGAGTCCAATTGGCTGCACCCATGTTGGGTCAGTTTGTATCCGAGTTGGTTGAGTCCAATCGAGTAGGAATAGGTCAATTTAGTGGGAAACATCCCTTCCCTCATATATAGCTACCACCTACGTGTGGAATAGGTCAGAACAATTTTAAACCAAAAAACACTAGCCTCTAGATTGTATTGCTGCTAAGCATTCATCTTGAAGTATACCTGCAAAGTTGCGTGATATCTTGTTATTTCACTTGGAATAAGGGGATACATGACCACTCGTGATCTTTGATTACGTTTGCAAGAGTGTGTAGTTGATAATATCCAAAGGGATTGATTGTTTTTGCATTGGCAACATGGGTTATCCAAGTGAGAGGTCTGAGTGTAGCACTAGTTATCAGAAAATCCACAAAACATCTAGAAAAATAGAGAGAGCTTATTCAGAAGATCGGGCCACCCCATATCATCTTGGTATCAGATTCTCGGCTTTATTCGGTGAGCAAATTTTATCCATATTCTAATTGTTTTTATTTCCTATCCATAAAAGGCCCCACAAAAATATTAGGTTTTAGAATTGCCAGTGTGATAAGGGGTGGCCCAATCTTCTCAGTGAACTCACAGACAACTCCAGTATGATAACTAGTGCGCCACTAAGAACTCTCCCGGCTGATCCCTGATGCCAATGCAAAAGATAGCAACCCCAAGGATATTCTCAAATCCACACTCTTGCACCAGTAATCCACCGACTACAAGTGGTCCTGTACCGTCTTATTCCCAGTGGAACAGCAGGTATCACGTAAAGTTTGCAGATGAACTTCCAGATGAAAGGCTTACAAGCAGTTTCAATCTAGAGGTCTAGGGTTTTTGGGTTTAACGTAGTATAATCTATTCCACACGCAGGTGGTAGCTATATATGAGGAAGGGGGATGTTTCCCCACGAAATTAACCTATCCCTACTCGTTTGGACTCAACCAACTCGGATACAAACTGACCCAACATGGGTGCAGCCAATTGGACTCTATTTGGAAACTGGCAGAAAACTATTCGTGGATTGTTTCGGTCACCACGGCTTGCACGAGTCAAATTTGTTTATGGGGCCAGATCCATTGGAAAGCCCATCAAATTTCCTAATCGGATTGTGCTTGTTTTCTGTATTTGGAGCCCGTATGAAGAATCCATGACTATTTCAAATTCGGGACTTCTGGCAGTCCGAACTGAAACATTATTTCCTTGTTGTTGTTTCCCACGCCTCCTTCTCTTGCTCCTTGCTTCCTCTTCTCCATCCATGTTTGTGTTATTAACAAACCTAATCATACATAAATTCATAGGCTTAGGTAGTATAACTGATAAGGGGTGGCCCAATCTTCTCAGTGAACTCACAGACAACTCCAGTATGATAACTAGTGCGCCACTAAGAACTCTCCCGGCTGATCCCTGATGCCAATGCAAAAGATAGAAACCCCAAGGATATTCTCAACTCCACACTCTTGCACAAATAATCCACTGACTACAAGTGGTCCTGTACCGTCTTATTCCCAGTGGAACAGCAGGTAACACGTAAAGTTTGCAGATGAACTTCCAGATGAAAGGCTTACAAGCAGTTTCAATCTAGAGGTCTAGGGTTTCGGGGTTTAACGTAGTCTAATCTATTCCACACGCAGGTGGTAGCTATATATGAGGGAGGGGGTGATTCCCCACGAAATTGACCTATTCCTACTTGTTTGGACTCAACCAACTCGGATACAAACTGACCCAACACGGGTGCAGCCAATTGGACTCTATTTGGAAACTGGCAGAAAACTATTCGTGGCTTGTTTCGGTCACCACGGCTTGCACGAGTCGAATTTCTTGATGGGGCCGGATCCATTGGAAATCCCACCAAATTCCCTATCCGTATTGTGCTCGTTTGCTGTATTTGGAGCCCGTATGAAGAATCCATGACTATTTCAAATTCGGGACTCCTGGCAGTCCGAACTGAAACATCATTTCCTTGTAGTTGTTTTCCATGCCTCCTTCTTTTGCTCCTTGCTTCCTCTTCTCCATCCATGTTTGTGTTATCAATAAACCTAATCATACATATCATAGGCTTAGGTAGTATAACGTTCTCACAAACACAAACATTATTTATTACTAGGAAAGAATTCACCTTATAATAAACATCAGTGAGACTCAATATTTCTTTCCAACTCAAGCATGAATAAACCTCATGGACCTCTATTATGTCCATATCATCCTCCCTTTCTTCAAGACAAGCCGTCCTCGGCTTGTAGTAAGCTGAAAGTGGAAGAAACAAAAAGAACAACGTGTATGCACAATACAAATATCTATAATGAGGTGCATTAGTTGTTATCATATCATAAAATTGTGCCCTAGACATGTGACCACGAATCTTGCTTAAAAACATCACATAATTGTCATAGCACTCCATAAAATAGCAATCACAATTGCAAATATAAGTGAAGCTCAATAAATCATGATCAAAATGAGAATCATATGTGTATATATTTTTATTGTTTAGTATCAATTCAAGTGTTCTCAAAGAAGATCTATGATCAAATTTATGTTTATTAGTATACTCAAAGGTGGAAACATGATTATTATTCTCATCATGAAAATCGCAACTTAATTTGCAAATATAAGTGAAGAACAATTTATTAGCACATGTATGTGACAAGTATTGTGGCAAACCAAACATATGTGTAAAACAATTCTCATATGTGGGAAATTGTAACCTATCTACCCAAGGTAAAACATTGTTTAATTCGGCCATTTTATCACAAGTTATGCGTATGTGATCCACCATAAAAATTTCACTCATGTTATAGTCACCAATCAAGTTAAAAGTGAAAGAAGAAACATAATTGCTAGAATTGACATATGAAATTTCAGCAACCGTTTTCATAGCACTTTGCACATTAATTGATTCATTTAACATGATGTAATCCACAATATCATTAGGTGGTAGTTTAGCAAGTACTTCCTTATGTGAAATCAAAACCACATGATGAAATTTCGAAATTAGCATATTATCACATGTAGTTGGACTATCTATGCTTATTAACTCACAAGAATCAATTAGCAATTTAGTGGGTTCACATAATTCAATAGTTGAGAGGGGTAACACGAAATCAGCACCTTTATGAATAGCATCCTCCTCAGAATAATTAGGTACCAATTCAACTATCTCAAGTGGTGATGCAGGTTCTACTTGTTGTGGCTCCCTTTCTTCAAAAGTAACCTGCATATCACAAGAAACAAAACTAGGCACAATGGCATGCTCCTCCAATGGTTGTGGTGGTGGTGGTTGTGGTGCAGGTTGTACTATAGGCTCCCTTTCTTCAAAAGCAACCTGCACATCACAAGACACAACACTAGGAGTAGACATAGTTACATTTAGTAGAAACAGCCTCATAGGTCTTCTCAACCTCTACAAATCTCATAACCATTGGTTGATGTCTAATTCTTTTAAATGTTGTAGGACTTTCATGTATTATCCAATATCTCTTATTATTTCAAGTGAATTGTAAATCAGGATAATGGCTATCAAAATTAACCTTATAGAGATTGCACCAAAAATCACTCAACAAGAGGTGACAGCAAGTAAATGCTCTAGGAAGCACATGACACCTAATTTCTACTGTATGATCATGAATAGTTAACGGAATCCTTGTAGCATGAGTAATGTGAAGTGTAGCATCATTAGTTTTTAGCATAAATGAACTGCGAATTGCATAAGATGTCAACTGTAATGCTTCAACAACCTCAATACTAACAAAATTAAACCACCGTGTACCCTTATCAAGAGTAATAGCAACAGTACTACCATTGATGTCTCCTCTGAAGTGGAACAAATTTGGTGCAAGTATTCCACTAGAATCTTCCTCCCAGAAAGCATCACTGCACATAGAAGAACGACTAAACTCCATTGATTAACTTGTTAGTAACAAAATAACAATGGGATGTGGTGTTCTCTCACAACTCACTCAAAAATCTAGCAAGACAATAGATTATCTTACCGTTCCAAAGTGAATAGAAATACTTACCAACAAGTAGTGGCAACTAATATGCTTTGATGTGAAGAAGAGAATACCCAGGGTGTTAACAATCACACGACAAACAAGGTATATGGTGGGGCTTGGTATGGATACCTAACAACACCAAAATAACAATTCCTATTTGCTGTCCAATGTGATAAAAAAACACCTAGAGAAACACACACCAAATATGGAGACAAATGTGGCAATGCAAATATGTGTAGGAAATTTTGCAATGCACTGGAAAGACACTAGCCAAGCTCAAATAATATTCAGGCACAAGATTTCTCAATGGTGTGTCAATATAGCAATGATGAAAAAATAGCTCCACAAATATATCAATGTATCTCAAGGCCTTTTTGCTTTTTCTCAATTCTTTTTTCTCTTTTTTTTTATACTTTTTTACTGGCCAAATAACAACACTAGGAGCAATACTATCAAGTGATAACAATGCTATGAACAATGTGACACAAGTATGTGATAAAGAGCAGCCTGAAAAAGAGCAAAAAAAATAGCTAGTCTTGTGGGCAAGGTATCTAGTTAATTACTGTAGAAAGGCTTTGGCTATGTCTCACAAGGATATGGAGTGTAATCAAAGTGAATTTGTCAACGAACGCGTAGCGCCTGGTAGTTGTCTGCGCGTGCGGTAGGCGGAAACAGATGCGACCGCAGGTGGTTATTGTTGCGCGAACGGAGGGCGTGCGCGCAGGCAACGCGTTCGGCGTTTGGCCGGCAGCGCTCGATGTGATCGTCCGCGTGAGGTTACAGCAGGTGGACCACGTCCCCAAAAAAAACAATCAACGCGCGGGTAGGCGGGTACCTGGGTGCGATCGGATCAAGGAGCGCGTGCGCAGTTGGCGCGTGATCTTCCGTGACCCGCGCGGTTAGGATTTGGCGGGTGGTGCACGGTTAGGATTCCAGGACGAGGCAGGGATCGAGTGTGTAACGCGGTTGCACGCGGATCGGGATCGAGTAGAAAACGCGTTCACGCGTGGAATGCGAAGGCAGCGAATCGGAGGCTCTAGCAAAACGGCGGCGCGGGAGTGCGATATGCGCGTGGCCCCTGGCCCGCACGCGTTTTTCGGCCGGCAGGTGGTGTTGACCAGGAGCGCACTCGGCGGATCTATTTTGGTAGGTGTGTGCGCGCGCAAGTTAATGTGGTGTCGGTGTCGGAGCCCCAGATGGAAACCGGAAAGAAAAATAAATGGCGGCGCGCGGCGGTTGACTATGCGTGGCCTGTAGGGACTGCGCCCGGCGTGACGCGGTTTCGGCAAGCCAAAGACGCGTGTCGAGAGCTGTGCGCAAATAAGGACAACAACAAGCCAAGCACAATGATTGGAAACAGCAGGGTTGGCTGGCAGCGGATCCGAGGGCAACTAGCAGCTTTTTGGTGGGATTTTCGGTGGAACTAGAAGAAAAACACGAAGAACAACTAGAACCCTAACCCTAACTCGAAATCTAAAAGACACAAAAGGAGAAAAAGAAACACAAAATCAACACGAACAACAACTAGGGATTGCAAATTGATGATGATCTAAGGCGATGGCAATGATCTACTCTATTTTTGTGGGGCAATTTTCTGTATAGGAATAAAAACACTCGAATCTAAAGAGAAATTGATAGCTCACCGAGGCAACCTGTAAATCTGATACCAAGATGATAAGGGGTGGCCCAATCTTCTCAGTGAACTCACAGACAACTCCAGTATGATAACTAGTGCGCCACTAAGAACTCCCCCGGCTGATCCCTGATGCCAATGCAAAAGATAGCAACCCCAAGGATATTCTCAACTCCACACTCTTGCACAAGTAATCCACCGACTACAAGTAGTCCTGTACCGTCTTATTCCCAGTGGAACAGCAGGTAACACGTAAAGTTTGCAGATGAACTTCCAGATGAAAGACTTACAAGCAGTTTCAATCTAGAGGTCTAGGGTTTTTGGGTTTAACGTAGTCTAATCTATTCCACACGCAGGTAGTAGCTATATATGAGGGAGGGGGTGATTCCCCACGAAATTGACCTATTCCTACTTGTTTGGACTCAACCAACTCGGTTACAAACTGACCCAACACGGGTGCAGTCAATTGGACTCTATTTGGAAACTGGCAGAAAACTATTCGTGGCTTGTTTCGGTCACCACGGCTTGCACGAGTCGAATTTCTTGATGGGGCCGGATCCATTGGAAAGCCCATCAAATTCCCTATCCGTATTGTGCTCGTTAGCTGTATTTGGAGCCCGTATGAAGAATCCATGACTATTTCAAATTCGGGACTCCTGGCAGTCCGAACTGAAACATCATTTCCTTGTAGTTGTTTTCCATGCCTCCTTCTTTTGCTCCTTGCTTCCTCTTCTCCATTCATGTTTGTGTTATCAATGAAGCTAATCATACATATCATAGGCTTAGGTAGTATAACGTTCTCACAAACACAAACATTATTTATTACTAGGAAAGAATTCACCTTATAATAAACATCAGTGAGACTCAATATTTCTTTCCAACTCAAGCATGAATAAACCTCGTGGACCTCTATTATGTCCATATCAATAACATTCTTATAAAAACAAACATTATTTGTTAGGAAAGAATTCACCTTATAATAAACATCAGTGAGGCTTAATATTTCTTTCCAACTCAAGCATGAATAAACCTCATGGACCTCTATTATGTCCCTATCATCCTCCATTTCTTCAAGACAAGCCGTCCTTGGCTTGTAGTAAGCTGAAAGTGGAAGAAACAAAAAGAACAACGTGTATGCACAATACAAATATCTATAATGAGGTGCATTAGTTGTTATCATATCATAAAATTGTGCCCAAGACATGTAACCACGAATTTTGCTTAAAAACATCACATAATTGTCATAGCACTCCATAAAATAGCAATCACAATTGCAAATATAAGTGAAGCTCAATAAATCATGATCAAAATTAGAATCATATGTGTATATATTTCTATTGTTTAGGATGAATTCAATTGTTCTCATCGAAGATCTATGATCAAATTTATGTTTATTAATACACTCAAAGGTGGGAACATGCTTATTATTTTCATCATGAAAATTGAAACTTAATTTGCAAATATAAGTGAAGAACAATTTATTAGTACATGTATGTGACAAGTATTGTGGCAAACCAAACATATGTGTAAAATCATGTTCATATGTAGGAAGTTGTAGCTTAGTTACCCAAGGTAAAACAATGTTCAATTCGGCCACTTTATCAGAAGTTATGCATATGTGATCCACCATAAAAATTTCACTCATGTTATTGTCACCAATCAAGTTAAAAGTGAAAGAAGAAACATAGTTGCTACAATTGACATATGAAATTTCAGCAACCTTTTTCATAGCACTTTGCATATTAATTGATTCATTTAACATGATGTAATCCATAATATCATGAGGTGGTATTTTAGCAAGTACTTCCTTATGTGAAATCAAAACCACATGATGAAATTTCGAAATTAGCATATTATCACATGTAGTTGGACTACCTATGCTTGTTAACTCACTAGAATCAATTAGCATTTTAGTGGGTTCACATAATTCAATACTTGAGAGGGGTAACACGAAATCAGCACCTTTATGAATAGCATCCTCCTCAGAATAATTAGGTACCAATTCAACTATCTTAAGTGGTGATGCAGGTTCTACTAGTTGTGGCTCCCTTTCTTCAAAAGTAACATGCATATCACAAGAAACAAAACTAGGCACAATGGCATGCTCCTCCAATGGATGTGATGATGGTGATGATGGTGCAGGTTGTACTATAGGCTCCCTTTCTTCAAAAGCAACCTGCACATCACAAGACACAACACTAGGAGTAGACATAGTTACATTAGTAGAAACAGCCTCATAGGTCTTCTCAACCTCTACAAATCTCATAACCAATGGTTGATGTCTAATTCTTTTAAATGTTGTAGTACTTTCATGTGTTATCCAATCTCTCTTATTATTTCAAAAGAATTGTAAATCAGGATAATGGCTATCAAAATTAACCTTATAGCTATTGCACCAAAATGCACTCAACAAAAGGTGACAGCAAGTAAATGCTCTAGGAAGCACATTACACCTAATTCGTACTGTATGATCATGAGTAGTTAACGGAATCCAAGTAGCATGAGTAATGTGAAGTGTAGCATCATTAGTTTTTAACATAAATGAACTGCGAGTTGCATAAGATGTCAACTGTAATGCTTCAACAACCTCAATACTAACAAAATTAAACCGTGTACCCTTATCAAGAGTAATAGCAACAGTACTACCATTGATGTCTCCTCTGAAGTGGAACAAATTTGCTGCAGGTATTCCACTAGAATCCTCCTCCCAGAAAGTATCATTGCACACAGAAGAACTACAAAAATCCATTGATTAAATTGTTAGTAACAAAAAAAAACAATGGGATGTGGTGTTCTCTCACAACTCACTCAAAAATCTAGCAAGACAATAGATTATCTTACCGTTCCAAAGTGAATAGAAATACTTACCAACAAGTAGTGGCAACTAATATGATGTGATGTGAAGAAGAGAATACCTAGGGTGTTAACAATCACAAGAAAAACAAGGTATATGGTGGGGCTTGGAATGGATACCTAACAACACCAAAATAACAATCCTATTTGCTGTCCAATGTGATATAAAAAAACACAGGAAACACACACCAAGTATGGAGACAAATGTGGCAATGCAAATATATGGAGGAAATTTTGCAATGCACTGGAAAGACACTAGCCAAGCTCAAATAATATTCAGGCACAAGATTGCTCAATGGGGTGTCAATATAGCAATGATGAAAAATAGTTCCACAAATATATCAATGTATCTCAAGGCCTTTTTTGCTTTTTCTCATTTTTTTTTTCTTTTCTCTTTTCTGTTTTTCTCTTTTTTTTTATACTTTTTACTGGCCAAATAACAACACTTGGAGCAATACTATCAAGTGATAACAATGCTATGAACAATGTGACACAAATATGAGATAAAGAGCAGCCTGAAAACGAGCAAAAGATAGCTAGTCTTTGGTACCTATTTGTTGCTGTAGAAAGGCTTTGGCTAAGGCTCACAAAGTTCAGACTGAAAACCTAGGAGTAAACTGCAAGAAAAACCGAGAGAGAAAAAAAAGACTAGAGAAAGCAACTCTGTAGGCAGCTGTACATGAAGTTTGGCACGTAGTGCTCGGTTCTGCTCCGACACGGCCTGCAGGTTTGCGTGCGGTGAAAGCGCGTGAGATAGGCCTGGTAGCGCTCGGATTCGTTCCGACACTGCCGCACGCGGTTCGGTGCAGATAGGATAGCCCAAGTAGTAACAAATTGATTTTGGCAGCGTGGCCTTCACGTGACGCGCACAGCTGCTTGGGTCAAGGGCCCGTTTGGCCGGTAGTGGGACAGCTGGCAAGCAACGATGTGGTGCAGTTAACAGCGAACAAAAACGACAGGATCGAGCGAGCACGCGTTTCGCACGCGATTGGTTGGTCGGTGGGCGGAAACAGCGCGCGAGTGGGCCAAGATCCGCACGGAATCCGCGGATCAGGTGGTTGGCGGTATGCGCGCGGTGGGTGGCCAATTTGGCTGGTGGCGGATTGGACGCTGACGCGCCTGGGGATTGGCTCACGCGGATTCACCACGCGTTTTGGCGGATAGTGCGGAACGCGACAAGCGATCCGATCGGAAGCGAATCGGTGCGCGGAAGTGCGGATTCCAACGTGGTGCAAACCGGCCCTACGACGCGCGCGTGCGGTAGAAGAAGGCGACGACACCGTTAGGGAATCACGTCGTGGATGGTCTGGTTGGTGATAAACGGCGTAGGCAAAACGGCGCGCGGCGGTAGCGAAAATTGGGTGCAGCGCGGAAGCAGAGGGCGCGGATATCCAGCGAGTTTGGCACGTAGCGGAATTTGGCTGGTAGCGGTGAATCCGACGTAGCCTGGGCAGCGTACGACAGGATTTTGGTGGAAATTTTGTGGCGTATCCGATCCAGCAAGGAATCCGATGGTGGCTAGGAAGTGTGCTCGCGCGGCCGCAATATTTTTGGTGGAACTTTTTTGGGTATGGATCTAAACAAAAAGATGAACACAATGAACCCTAAAAAGATAAAAAAGAAAAACGGGAACGCAAATCAACAAGAAACAGCAACTAGAAGATGCAAATTGGTGTTGATCTAGGCTCTGGCAAAAACTAAACCTAATATTTTTGTGGGGCAATTTTCTGGATAGGTAATAAAAACACTCAAAGTAAAGGGAAATTTGATAGCTCACCGAGGCAACCTGTAAATCTGATACCAAGATGATAAGGGGTGGCCCAATCTTCTCAGTGAACTCACAGACAACTCCAGTATGATAACTAGTGCTCCACTAAGAACTCTCCCGGCTGATCCCTGATGCCAATGCAAAAGATAGCAACCCCAAGGATATTCTCAACTCCACACTCTTGCACCAGTAATCCACCGACTACAAGTGGTCCTGTACCGTCTTATTCCCGGTGGAACTACTATCTGAGTGCCTTAAAGGTCACTAAGAGTAGCGATTACGGCATATCTTTCGAAAACCACATAGCTCTAGAAGAGTTTAAACAAAGTACAAAGGATACATTCGAGATGAAAGGAAATCTCGAGATTTTGGATTTGAAGCTCTAGAACATGAGGATGTCGAATCCACACAAATATGGGATATTATGATGGAAAGGAAACTCCATGTTGAATCAAGAGATAATGGAGTATGGACCACACACGACTCTAGAAACTTTAACACTAGGTAAACTTAGGAAAAAGACGTCTTTGACAACAAAGGCACCTAGGTTTTGAATGACTAGAAGAGATAGCAAAACCTTGTCAAATCAAAACAAGTAAGGTGACCCAGAGTTAGAGCGATACCATATAAGGAGTAAAAAGAATCATGAGAAGATTTTCACAACTCATTTGAAGTTTCAAAATAGGTTTCACAAACTCTAGAAGCAATATCGACCAAGCAGTAAGGTTTTTCTATAGGCAGTCCTGCTCTGATACCATGACTTGTCACGACCCCGGACCCAGAGGTATGCATACTGTTATGCGCTCTTAGTCATGGACCCACAAGGGCTTCATGGTTACCAGCCCCGGCCGCAACAAACAATGACAAGTAGACCGGATTCATCGGCATACAGGTCGGATAACATTGGTACTACTACTCCTTGTGTCCATGTTAGTCATAACCAACTATGCATATCAAAGCATCCACGAGTCGTATGAAACTGAAGGAACGGGACCAAAGCTATACAGAGATGCTATGTGTCCAAGAAGTGCAACAACAATCGAGGGTTACTCGGGTTACCAATCCCCGGGCCGAATCACATCGGCAGGCGTGCTCAAAAATGGATCATCGGCTTCACAACCCCTCGACTGCGACAACTATGCAGGCACAGCCAAAACTGTATATAACAATGAGCTCGAAACCAACAACCCATCAAAGCAGCACTCTAGACATGAAAGTTGTATTAAACAGGTATTACTAGAGTATAGCTTTACATCCAGAGGTCACACGAGCAAAAATTACATTAGACAACGGAAGGCAAGTTATGTTGCTAGTCAACAAGAACCAAAAAGGCCTAAGAAGCTGCAACATAACGCGATGTCCCATCCCATAGATTCCAAGCTGCTACCTGGGAACCCGAAACTACTCGTCGATGTCCATGTTGCAACACCACCAAAGTGAGGAACTCTACCTGAACCAAGTTGAAGCAAACATGATTACTTGAGGCACTCAACAAGACTTAGTTAACCTATTATATATCTGCTTCTTTTAGAAAGAGTTATGAAGGTTATTTTTGCGTAAATCCATCTTTGTTTTCCATGTTGAGGAATGAATAGCACGTCTCATGGAGTATTTTGAAAACAGATGAGGAAGCTACTCAACGAATGATATCATCATCTTTTATTCCATGAAATCATATCAGCACCTTGTGCTTCAAAAATCACCACCTCAAGTTGTTCCGGTACCTCATGCTACAAGGTAACCCCTCTCGGCATCTCCGAGGAGGCATCCTTCGTTCGTTATCAACAAGTTATAGTCATTATGTTCAACTTATCTATGATCACAGAATCCGTCACCAAGTCGTCCTTAACCGCGGACACGGGTTTTCGAAAAGATTTAACCCTGCAGGGGTGTACAACTTTAACCACACGTACCAACCAACTCTTAATGCCAGTACATTAGCACTAGTCCGGGAAGTGTCAGCAGAGGGAGGTTGACCACGACCTTTCCCTTGCTTCGCCTGTTCCATGAGTCGCTCCGAGTAGAGATGGTCTGCCAATAGGGAGTGGCCATATCCTACCGGGTCTCTATCGTTGTGAACGGTGGATCAACTACTGTCTCGCCACAGGCTGATGCACCGCCATGTCCTAGTTTTGTAAACGTTTTTAACATCCCCACGAATCCAATGGAAAGCCCGAACTAGGCGACTCATGGAACAAACTAGGCAAGTTGAGACCGAAGGGAATCTAAGCCCCGTGTGGATCCATGCTCAGTCTTGGCTCGAAGACGAGAACTCGCTCCTAGGGGCATGAACGAGACAAACACCACAGACCTTCTTTGGTCTTGTCATCCACACGTTTTAAGTCATCTTAATCAAGTATCTCTTAACTTACCTGAACTTCCTAACATTTTTTTGAAAGTGTTACCATAGGTCAAAAACCCTATGGTGTGATATTCAATTATATGGTGAAAGCCAGGAGCTTACAAAGAAATGGTGGGGGGGTGATAGAATTACACAAGAGTTACACTTAGGGGGGGAAGATGAATTTGAAAATAAATAAACATTAAGAAAAGATGTTTGAGATCCAATTAAAAAGATCCTGAACAAGCAAAGGGGAAATCCTATGTTGGTACAGAAGGAGATCATTTTGAAATGTGACCTTCCACCTGATGAATGTTGGAGTGATGCCATTGAAGATAAAGTCATTTCTGCTTCTCCAGATATTCCAGCATACACAAACAAATATTTCAGTGAAATAAGCTCCTCTAAAACCCTTTTTGGCTCGATTAAATCTCTGGGAGAAGGGGAGGGGGATATCCCAATATATTCGAGTAAAGTCCCAACATCTAGCATCAAACTGGCATGAGAAGAATAGATGATCCCGGTCTTCTCTAATGTTTTGATCACAGAGAATGCAGTTTGGTCCCCCCTCAAATGACCAATGTTTCCTGAGCATTAAATCTTTAGTGTTGAGTCTGTCCATGTGTAGGAGCCAGGCAAACACACGTAGCTTGGGGAGGCATTTGATTTCCAGATGGCAATGAAGGACTCCTTTTTGGGTAGTTGAGAGAACATATAGTTGTAGAATCTAGATGAAGTGAACTGAGCAGATCCCCAAGGGAAGCATTTTGTATCTTCTAATTCATTGTTAAGCTGAATGGACTCAAGTACCTCATGTAACTGATTGAGTTCATCAAATGCCTGTGTAGATAGGGGGAGTGCAAAACATTACCAACCTCCCAGCTAGACATCATCTCTGCCACCGATGAGGTTTCATCTAACACATACGAGTACAGCCGAGGAAAACAGTCACAGAGCAAGGTTTTATTTAGCCAATAATCCTTCCAGAACAACGTTGTCCGGCCATTGTTAATACCTGATGTAGTAATGCTTCTGTAAGTGTCAATGAGCTTAAATATGTCTCGCCACCAGAAAGAACCTCGAGCGGATTGCGCATGAGGGGGTGAGGTGGTGTCATATAATGACCAAACCAAGCGAACCCAGGGAGTGTCTTGCTTACAATAAAATTTGTGGAGGTGCTTCATGAGAAGGGCTTTATTATGGATATCTATGTTCTTGATCCCTAGTCCACCATGGATCTAAGGTTTACAGACAATGGGCCAGGCAGCTAGCGAATTAACAGGCCCCTCATCATCTTTGCTCCACAAGCATTGTCTCCTCACACGGTCGAACAGGGCAACAGTGGTTTGGGGGATGCGCAGAGAGCATAGGAAATGCACCGGAAGGGAAGAAAGGACATAGTTAACCAGAGTGAGACGGCAGCAATAGTCAAGGAAACGAACAGTAGCATTAAGTCGTCTCTCCACTTGATCCACAATAGGCGAGAGGTCATTCACAGTTGGACGAGTGTCGCCCAGAGGGAGCCCAAGGTAGGTAAATGGGAGGGAACCTGTAGCACAATCCAAAGTGGCAGCAAGCACTTGTAGTTTCTCTGAAGTGATGTTAATGGGAACTAGGCAGGACTTAGAGTAATTCACATTTAAGCCAGTTGCAGCAGAGAACCTGTTCAGTAGGTTTTTGAGAGTGGTGAGCTGAATGGGACATGGTTGAAGAATAAGAAGTGTGTCATCTGCATATTGGGAAACTGGGAAATCAGCTCCTGGAATCGGAAGGGGAGGTGTGAGTGATCCATCTAGCATATGTGAGTTGATCATAGACTGAAGAAGGTCAGCCCCTACGACAAATAAGATAGGAGAGAAAGGGTCCCCTTGTCGAACCCCTCTGCGGCATGGGAATTTTTTCCCCAGGACCCCATTCAGTAACACTGAGGATGTTCCAGTGTTAAAAATATTTTCCACCCAAGAGATCCATCTATCAGCAAATCCCCAACATTTAAGAATAGCCAATACAGCAGCATGTTCAATAGTATCAAATGCTTTGGCAAAATCCAATTTCAGTATAACCATCTCAGCCTTGGATTGTTTACATTGATGGATATATTCATAAGCCCAACCAAGACAGTCATGAATTGATCTATTATTAAGAAATCCATATTGATTGGCATGCACTAAGTCCAAAATCTTATTTTGTAGTCTGTTATCCAGAAGTTTGGTAATCAATTTGAATGAGGAGTTCAATAAAGAGATAGGTCTAAAATCATTTGGGATAGTGGGACTAGATAATTTGGGGATGAGAGTAATATAGGCATCATTAATACTCTGAAGATTAACCTCATTGGACCAGAATTCTTCACAAAGTTTATAGAAATCCCACTTAATAATTGGCCAGCACATTTTATAGAACAGACCTGAAAATCCATCAGGTCCAGGGGCTTTATCAATAGGTAGTTCTGCAACCACTTTATCAATTTCCTCATGTGACAATGGTGAAGATAGAACCTCAAGGCCATCCATAGCATGTATATATGCAGAGAAATCAAATAATGGGTCTATTGGAGTAGAGATACCAAGTCTCTGTTTGAAAGTTGTTCTTAGTAATCCAGCCTTCTCAATATGATCCGTAGCCAGTGTACCATCACCCCTATCTAGGGAAGCAATCAAATTATGTCTATAGCGAATGGATGCCATGGAGTGAAAAAATTTGGTGTTTTCGCCGCCAAACTTGGCCCATCGAGTGGTACACCGTTTTTTTCCAGTAATCGAGCTTATAATCTAGAAGGAATTTGAGTTTACGTTTAACTATATCCTGGAAGTTCCATTCAGTGATATGTAAGGTACGCTGTTCTTCAAGCTCATCAAAATGAAGTATGGTTTTATTGCAATTTTCAATATAAAGAGATATCATCGAAATAGTGGTGGACCAATTCCGGAGGGCTTTGCGTAGGAGTTTAAATTTACCAGAGATGGAGCGAGCACTATCTCCTGGGCAGTGTATGTTCCAAATGCGTTGGACCACGTCCAAAAAACCCGGGAGCTTAACCCAATGATTTTCAAACCGAAATACCACTCCCCTAGGGATATCGGTGCCAATTGAGACGACGCACGGCGAGTGTTCAGGAGTAGGGCGAGACAGCGTGCGGACAGTAGATTTAGGATATTTGATCGTCCAAGCATAAGATGTGAAGAACCAGTCGAGTTGAATTAAAAGTGGTTTAGTTTGCATGTTACTCCAGGTATAGCAGCGATCCTTGATGGGTAACTCCATGAGGCGTAAGTGACCAATGATCTCGTTAAACGTAGCCATGTCTACGGTGTTAGCACCCGATCGATTACGGCTGTTAGAATAGCGATAAATATTGAACTCACCAAGAATGATCCAATGGGCATCAGGAGAAATATCTAAATGAAAGAGCCAGGCCACAAAGTTCTCACGTGCAATTCCTTTGCAGGGCCCATACACGTTAACTAAAATGAAGGATTCAAGCGTAGTGGAGGAGGTGAAGTTGATCACTATCGCAAACGATTCTTCAAGCAGAACATGTCCACTGAATTTTTGACTAGGCCAAATGACAATAAGTCCCCCAGATGAACCATCCGAGGGGACAAATGCAAATCGATCGAAACGTTTAGGCGCTAATAATTTGATGAATGCAAGATCGAAACTATCGCGCTTTGTTTCTTGAAAACATAAAATAGAAGCGTTGCTTTCTGTCACCTTATCACGAATAAGCGGCCATTTTTCAGCTCCGTTAAGGCCACGAATGTTCCAACATAAGATATGCCACATAAGGTTCGATAACTTAGGTTTAATAGTTCGATTCGACATGACACAAGCTAGAAATAAAAACGAGGGATAGATAGGATAACCAATCCGTCAGGAAGGTGGCAAATTCAGATAGGCTTGGCCTGATGGAGTTTCGCTGCAGTTAACTCCTCAGGAGCAATATTGCATTCCTCGATGCCTATACGATGCATCTATGTCAGTAGAGTGATCGGGGGATCGATGGACTTAGGAGTGTGAGTACCCTTGCGGCGAGTGGGACCAAGTGGGAGGGATTCAAACTTGTACCCTTCATTGTTGCTCCTTGTAGAACGGCGCACAGTGGCCACATGGATAGGTGTAGAGGCCCGATAGGACGACCACGTCCAGAATACGACGGAGTGGATGTAGCACCCGTGTCAATACCCAGAGCAGACTGAATGTTGCCATCAGTGGGCATAGCTGAAGCTAGGTCCGAAAACCCAGTCCATGCAGTCATCACACGAGCAAATGGATCTATGGCAGTATTCAGATTCAGGCACAATGCAGCGTCAATCCAGATGGGAAAATCCACAACAAAACAAGTAGCATTCATAGGATCCATCAAATGTAAAGACACATCCTCTATGGCCCAGTTCATCGCAGAAAAGAAGTTCAGTATATCACCTGGGCTTGGGATGGCACGAATGGAAACAGAGGAGTCCATAATGCGACGATTGTGAGTCGTGATAAGCATCCAACCAAGAAAATGCAGAAAGGAGGGCCAGATTGGTACATTAATGATAATTCCAGCATCCGTCCCCGAAGCAGATACACTAAATGTGTTGGTCACAGAAAGACCTGTAGACATGAGGCCCATAGAATCATCAGATTCAGCGACATAAGCATTCCAGAGCTCGAGGCCATCTTTAGTAGCAGTTTTAGTAGAAGGAATTCCGTCCATCATAGATGGGCCTTCATAGCCAGTTATCCTGCGAAAACGGATGCCTCTGAACTCGATGATCACCGGAGATGGTGGGCGCGATGCAGGGCATGCGCGCCACCCATTGGCTAATATGGCGTCAGGGACAGGTGCAGGTTGCTCCCAGTGATTGATCTCGGAGTGAGGTGCACCAGATGGGGCAGATCCCTCCTGAGTCTGCTGCGCATTCATCTGGAGCCAATTCTGCACCGCCAACTGGTTCTGCATTTCGACAGAGAGACCAGGCATAATCAGAGGGTGGGGCGTAGCATTATGCAGAGGGAGAGGATCCTATGTAGAAAACAAGGCGGTGTTAGTATGTCGACCGTTAAGAACATAAACGGGGACAGACCATGAACGCCCTATCCCGCCCAGAGAGCCAATACGTTTAATCACCAAACTGTAGGGGATCGCAGCCAAGTCATTGATCCAAGCTTTCACCAACACACGGGCGTGACGGGTACCAGGGCGGTGCCACAAAATTAATTTCCGAAAACACGAGACCGCCTTATTGATATAGTACTCAGTTTGGTAATCTAGCGGGAACCCCAAAAACATAATCCATGCTTCATATTCGAAGGCAGCAAAACGCATGTTAATCCCTTCATCATGACGAACAATGCTAAACGTGGAATCTTCGTCGAGCGCATGAGGACTATCACAGACTAACTGGTCGCGGATAAAAGGATAATCAAAAGCAATCAATCCTACTCCCCATGGATAGGTCTCAGAATGTAGGATCCGTAAATCAAAGTCATCACTAAGTATACGAACTATCTCCTCAAGAACAGACAGCTTGCGGTGCTCAGGAACAGGAGCAGTGACGTTTACCAGCGCAAAGGTCTCGTGGGAGAGGGGAGTGTCGTCGACGACAACCATGTTCCTCTGCAGGCGTTCCTCGGAATCTGCTTCCACCTCCATAGGTCCCGGCATGAACCCAAAGGGGTTGGCAGGGAAGTTCGCCATGGCTCTAGCGGAGAGGGCGAGGCCAGGGCAGAGCAGAGAAAAAGGGGATTGGCACGGGTTGGAGGAGAGAGGCAGGGTGGACGAAGGAATAAAAGCCAGCATGGAGGAATTCGAGGTGGGGCGGCCCCTAAAACAGGCAGGTGTCATCTCCAGAGGGGAAGGCAAGGGAAACAAAGCGGCGACTATGCAAATCGGGTAGGGGATCAAGACCATCGCTAGCGGGATCCGGGGGTTTTTTCCGTGAGACTGTAGCGGACCCACTAGACAGTGGGCGTTAGGATCCCGCGAAATAGTGGGTATCGTGGTAAGAGTGGTCTCCTTAATTTTTTCTATCCAAACCATAGGGCGCGTAGAAATGGAGCGAATCCCATTATTTTTCCAAACCCAGATTTTCCTCCTCGAGCACGTAGAATCGGAATGACCAGGAGCCTGACATAAATTGCAGAAAATCTTTGGACATTCCTTAACTTGATTGATCTGATTGATGATAATAAGAGCACCATTTTTTAAGGGAACATTGACGTGCAATATGTCCCCATCCAAAACAAGCCAAGCATTTAAATTTATTCTTGCAATGGCGACGAATATGTCCATGTTCCAGGCATTTGTAGCAACATCTAAGAGGCCCAGTAAGAGAGGTATCGTGTAGAGGCCCAATGCCATCTAGCTCCATGGGCTCATTAGATGAAGGTACATCACAATCTACGCAAGTAAAACCCAAAATTTGACAATTAGGTCACACCCCAGGGCATTGCGTGGCTAGATGGCTAGAGAGCGAGCAGATTGTGCAACGGCCCAATAATTCAAAGCATTTTTCCCGCGTAGGGAAATAGGGAAGGTGAAGAATTTCCTTAATTTCCGCTTCCGAGTATTTTGCCTGCCACAAATCATCAAGATGCTCAAGCGTAATAGAGGGAATTCTTGCCCAAAATTTCTCCAAGTAATTACTGGAGACGATCGGCTCTTTCGCAAGACTAATAAAGTCCGGTGAATAAGGGATATGAAAACTACCAAAAAAATAAGATCATCACCAATCGAGAGATCACGTGAATGATCAACACTAGAATTCAAAAAAGGATGTGCTCGTTGAAAACCAAATTTAGATAATACTTGTCTGGCCGAAGAATCATTTGCAGCACTAGTTTGTAGCACATCAAGATTAACTTTGATTGCCTTGGGCACTCTTTGAGAAATCTCAAGTAATTCATCTGACGTAGCCCATGCATGATCCGGGTAGGTAAACCCCGAGATGGATGGATGAGTTCCTCAAAAGAGACTGAAATGGCAAACGAAATCAGGCCAAATGCGATCCTTAAGGCCATAAATAAAATGTCCCACTCGGTTAGATGCCACCGAGAAACGAAATCGTCGATCAGAGAGCTTGTAGACTCTAAAACCAGATCCAATACCTCCAATACATGATTGAAGCGCAATACCAACTGATTCTTCAGTAAGGGGGAATGAAGAGGAGGAGAAAGAGACAACCAAGAAAAACTCTCGGCGACCGGAGGAAGGGGAGAAGTGAACCGAGGAGCCAAAACGATCACGCACCTGTCTCTCAACGGCAAGGCCGGGAGAGAAGTCCCAATGAAGAAGGGCTTCCATGGAGGATCAGATCTCAACGCCATTGGATAGGGCTAGGTGGGGGGAGGTGGAGAGGGAGGGGGTGGAGGGAGCCATTAAACACTGGAGAAAACTTGAACTTCCTAACATACTAGATTCAATCGCAACATTGATTCATCAACCAGATGGAGCAGAGCTAACAAGCATGTTTGACTAAGGATAGCATATTTAAGTCTCTAGCGATACACACAAGCAAACCTATAGCTGCTAGGAGTGGTGGAACAGGATATTTAGGCTATGCAATATATAGGAGAACTCTAACGACTGACACAAGATACTTTGGAATCGAATGCAATGTACAAGAATCAAAAAGTCTTTGCAAATCATATATGGAAAGATAAGAGGTTATGCTTGCCTTGCTTCAAGAAAACTAGGTAAAGGCTTCAGGAATAAGTGCATGACATGTCGGTTAAGATAAAGTATTCGCCATCGGAATTGCTGGTCTTCACTTCGGAGTCGCATTCTACCGAGGAGGAACAACACCGAAAAGAAGAACAACAATCAAACACGGAATCGATGCAATGCGCAATATGTATGCATGATCAAGTTCATGCACTTAAATAAAGCCCTAAACATGTTGCTTTGGTTGCTAGGGTTCGCATGGCAAATATGCAATTATGTTGAAATTAGCTCCGAAATGAAACTCGGAGGGTGTTTTGGGCGATTCTAAAAGCGAGTTCAATTTTAATTGCTCAAATGGGTTTGGAAACATCATGACTAGGTTTCATTTGTCATTTTGAGCATTTTGGTATATAACTTGTAATTTTCTGGTTTATTGAATTAAAACTTATTTACTCCATTTTTAAATGATTTAAACAATATTTAAATAATGGTCACAATTCAATTTATTCAAACATGTTTGAAAATGACATTTTGAATATTTTTCCATAATTTTCTGATTAACAGAATTAAAGATAATGATTTTACAAGTTTTAAACATTTTCTGTAATTAATTAAATAGGAGGGGTCCATGTGTGAGTGAATATTTCTCCTAAAGAAATAATTCAAAAAACACGCAGCGCTGATAGGTGCGGCCTAGCTGACGCCACGCTGACGTCATGGTGACGTCAGCAGCGGATGGCGCGTTCGGTTCGTCTCGTCCAGGCAGACCCCACTATGGCGGCGCCACCCGCTAAAGGTCGCCGGAGCGACGACGCCATGCACAAACTGTGGCGGCAGGAGGTGGTACACGGCGGCATCACGACACTGAGGGGAGGGAGCTAGAGGAGGGGTCCCTGAGGACCCTCATCTCACCAGGAGCACGACGGAGGTGTCGAGGAAGATTGAGGACGCCGGAGTTGACAGCAGCGAGCTCGGGAAGCCGGCGGCCGGGCGCGAGGAAGACGGCATGTTTCCGGCGTATGAGGCCATCCCGGCAAGCGAGATTTTACGGGGAGGTAGAGGAGGCCACGGCTGTTCCGGGGGTGGGTTCAGTTTGGCCCGAGGTGATCGGAAACGGCGACAATCGACGGCGGCCTAGGGCGAGCAAGGGTTAGGGTGTGGGTTCTGCGAGGGAAAACAAAGGGGGGAAGGGATGGCGCGAGGAGGCGAGTGAGCAAAGAGGGTCGAGGACACCTCCTTGTCCTCCAGTACAAAATTTTGTGCGATCAGGAACGTTTTGAGCGGAATGTTTTTATAACGTCGCGTGTTTCCGTCGCGGATGGCTGAAAAGTGGATTTTTCTCTCAACGTATTGGTTTGGTCCATCGCAGACTGGTTTTGCCCGACTTTTTGCTACTTTTACGTTGCGGATTTTCGTCTCCGGACCAGTAGCCCACTAAGATCCCAGGTGCCTTAGACGAAACTGGCTTGGTCACGTAGAACGTCGCGAATTTTCATCGGACCACACATCCTGCCATGTTTGACTGCTTTGACCGGCAACGACCGCGCTCTCTCACGGTTGTTCCTAACGTTTTTTTCCACGGGCCGAGCTGTTAGTCTAGTCTGACCTTTTTGTGTAATAATATGCCATTTCCTCCAAATATAAGAATTCACATAATCTTCCAAATCATCACAAAAATAACCAGTCTATTTTCTGAAACAAATCATAAGTCACCATAATCAATGATTAACAGTCGTACTTAGAAGAGAGACAACAAGGAGATTTATAATAACTAGAATTAACACTAGTTCACACCAGCATCACAAAGGTTACCCGCCATCATCACAACAGGCTCACATTATAAACTAAATAGTTTCATGTCATCCATAGGATTCACATCACAACAGGTGCACATCGGCATCTAAACAGGTGCACATCGTAAACTAAATAGTTTCTCATCCATACGGTTCACGTCACTTTTTCCTACTAATCCATCAATTCCAAAGGCACATCCAAAGGTTCCACGTCACTTTTCCTAGTCACCAATCCATTTCAAAGGCACATCCACAGGTTCCACGTCACTTTTCCTAGTCATCAATCTCCATAGGTTCCACGTCACTTTTCCTATTGATCCATCCAATCCGAAGCCACAACCACAGGTTCGCAAACCCTACAAAAAAAAAGGCATCATACATGTTTAGCACATCATCAACTACAAGGCTAACCACAGTCTAATTGTCGGCACATGCAACAAAACAGATAAAACAGTAATAGTGAGCCTCATTGCCAACCATGATACATACAAATGACACGCAATAGTTCTAACGGATGTGCCTACCATAGTAAAATGAGGCACAACTGAACTCGTTCTGCATGCTATTTGCTATAATAGCCAAACTGCTAGACACATTGCTGCATATTAATCATCGGCAGAGACAGTTTAATCATTGGCACACGTATCAAGTACAGATGTTTAGCAATGGAAAACAAGAAAAGTAGTCTCATACTAATAAGCACAAAACAAAATGCCAAGGACGATGCAGAACCCATGTGGTTGTACAAAACACTAGGTAAATGCTCGATCATCTCATCAAGATTGAGTGCACAGTTTAATCATTGGCACATGTATCAAGCACAGATGTTTAGCAATGGAAAACAAGAAAAGTAGCCTCATACTAATAAGCACAAAAAAAAATTAATGAGATCATTGAACATTTTACCAAGGAAGATGCAGAACCAATATGGTTTTACACAACACTAGGTAAAATGCTCGATGATCTCAACAAGATCGAGTGCACAGTTTAATCATTGGCACACGTATCAAGCACAGATGTTTAGCAATGGAAAACAAGAAAAGTAGCCTGATACTAATAAGCACAAAACAAAATTAATGAGATCATCGAACACTTGCCAAGTAAGATGCAGAACCAATGTGGTTGTACATAACACTAGGTAGATGCTCGATGATCTCATCAATATCGAGTGCACAGGTTAATCATTGGCACATGTATCAAGCAAAGATGTTTAGCAATGGAAAACAATAAAAGTAGCCTCATACTAATAAGCACAAAACAAAATTAATGAGATCATCGAACACTTGCCAAGGAAGATGCAGAACCAATGTGGTTGTACACAACACGAGGTAAGTGCTCGGTGATCTCATCAAGATCGAGTGCACAGTTTAATCATTTGCACATGTATCAAGCACAGATGTTTAGCAATAGAAAACTAAAATGCACAAAATAAAATCAATGAGATTATCGAACACTTACCAAGGAAGATGCAGAACCAATGTGGTTGTACACAACACTAGGTAAATGCTAATAATCTCATCAAGATCGAGTGCACAGTTTAATCATTGGCACATGTATCAAGCACAGACAGATAAAACAATAACAGTGAGCCTCGTTAGCTAGCATAGCAGGTTGAAATCATCTAATTACAGAGCAAAGTTATTTACCCAGTTGAGACAAACAACAGAAGAAATAAATCCATCTCTTCCGTTGTAGAAGGTGAATACACACATAGCACCCTCCTTGATTCCAGCTAAATTGACGAACTTTGACCAGTTGGTTGTCATCTCGGCACTGTCTGTCTTGCCCTTGATGAACATAACATCTTGAGCATCGTAATTGTTGGTACATATGGCAGGAAGTTGATCAATTGGCGTAAACCCGTTGAGGTAGGCCTGGCTGAACAAAATTGAGAAGTACTGGACAAGAAGTATATGGTTAGTTGTTGACTAAGATTAATGTGCATAGGAAGAGTAAAAGGATAAGATTTTTACCATCTTGGCCTTCCCAGGGAAGACATTAGACTTTGTCATCCTACAGACGTAGTGCAGTATAGATGGTTGTGGTCCAGCAACTTGGCTTCGGAGATGCGCGACTTGGTCTTCAGTCATTTCCACCTCGTTTGCAAAAAAGCAGTGCTCGTCATAGTCTTGAGTCCCTTGGATTTTGGGACCTATAATGCAAGAAATAAATTAATCCTGGCTAATCTATAGGTGCATAAGAGAGTAATAAAACATTTTTTTGGACCTATCACCTCTACGAGTGACCTTTCCTTCACTGACTAGATCCTCCCCAGTTGGACTTTTACCAACTCCATCAACCAGCATGCCACGAAACTCCAGAAAGAGACGATGCTCTGGTTCTATTTAACTGGCACCTCCATCCAGTTACGAGTTTCATAAGGAGACATGGTGCAGAAGCTACAACCTCGACTAGAGTGCTACAGCCAAATATGAAAAGAAGAAATACTAATTTATATGCTAGTATTTACCTTGGTTGTCTGAAGAACAGGGGACCTTGCGAGCTCCGAGGCCTTGTTCAGGTGGATCTCCATCTGGGTGGGGGAAGCGATCTTCGAGATACCTGTGACAGTAGCGTGAGCTAAATCCATGGCTGGTGGTGACCTAAAACACGTCAACGACTGTGCCCGCCGGCGTCTAACCTATATCCGCATGCATCTAACCTAGATTCTCCGCCATCTAACCTAGATCCAATCGTTTGGTTGAGGATGGGGAAGGGAGGAAACCAGCACTTACCAGTCATTGGTTGAGGACGTCGGTGAGGACGGGGAAGCTAGGGAGAGCGCCGCCGTGATAGCCGCCGCCCAGTGGGCGAAGTGGAGGCACTGGGTATTTTGGGGGGGCAGAGTGATCCCTTTCAGTGGGGAAGTAGCCGAGTGTATGAGGGAGCGCGGCGTCCTATGACGCTGACGAGTGGGACCCCGTCTGAGGCTGTTTTGATGAAGATTTAGCGCTCGCGCGGCTGTGACGCTGACGAGTGGAACCCCGTGTGAGACTGTTTCGGTTTTTAGCGCGCGCGTTGCTGTTAGAGGTCGTCATTTAGGCGCGCAGATGTTAGGTTTAGATGTGAATTTTTTAAATTGAGGGTCTATGTGTTAATTAGGGTACAAAGGGCTATAGCTGCCAATTGTGGCATGTTGTCCCATAAATTGAAGGTTTTTCAAATGTAAATATTTGTAATATGAAAAAGGTTGCATTCTTACCATTAGTTCTTTATTTTCTACTAATTAAATGAATAATTAAAAACCATTGATCCATCAGATCAACGAGTTTTCGACAAGGATTGGCTTATTGGGCAGGATCGAGTACTAAATGGACGTGACACATCCACTTATTACTAAGTTGTACCAAATAAGTATTTAGGCATCCTAAAAACATGATCGACTGAAGCAACATAGTATAGAATTACTACATATATAGTACTTAAATTCTTACACACACGAGGAATTATTCCACAATACTAATAAAGTTCTTACATATACTACTTGTCCAAACCAGAACATTAGCTAGTAGCACAACTATTCAAATTAAGTTCATCATGACATCATTGCAGCATTCGGCACCAGTGACAACATTACTGACTCCTCCAAGGATTCCTGTCCTGGTGATTGGGGTTCAGATGAGGATGTGCGAGTCCTAAGAGGATATTGCGCACGAGCAACTTCTTTAGGAACACACCGTAGGAAGCATGCTTGGCCCTAACAGCGGGCCCGCGGTTTTCCGAGCCACGTCCAACGCCGCTGGCATGATGGATCATGCTGACGATGCTCGTTTCAATGTTCCTACAGCAGAAGGGGTAGAACAGCATGCCAGGGCGACGACGATACCTAATCTTCCCATTCTGCAGCTTCCTAAGAACATGTCTGCTCTTAGCATCGCGGGACTCCTTGTCAGATAATACGCCGTCATCGGATTGCTTCAAATTAGCAATGAAACAAAAGTGAGCACCACACTCTATTTATAGGTCATTTTTAAAATGCACGTACTAACACTAGTTTAAATAAAATAACCATGCCATTGATAAACTAATGACATCAATCTTTTCTTAAATAGCATACAAAAATTTAAGTAGAACATAAATGGTACAACATATATGTAGTTAGTTAATGGAGTTAATATGCAATAACAAGCATAGAATTTAAGCCCACATTCGAATGGGACAATAGAACTTGGAGATAGAAAAAATTCCATCAAAATCATGTATAGCTAATTCCTAACTTGCATATACCAATCGCTCTATTCTACAAGCTCTAGAATCCAGGACCTAAAATCATTAGCGGACCCGGGAATAGATTAAAGCCCGGGCAAACAGTTAGTTACAAGGCTTAATGTGTATTTTTTCTATTAAATAAACTCCAACTACATTGTTCCAACCGCTGGGTAATAGGGAGCGATGGGTTCGCAGTTGCATATGTAGAATCCCCGTCTACAGATCCAACAACAAACCCGAGAATCCCTAACTTGCTTGCATGCCTCTACAAACCATTGGATCTTCAATACTAAACTAGGGTTAGATATATCTGTTTAGGGAAGCACCTCAGAGTCCTCGTTGCAGACGGCCTCCTCGAACGCCGGTACCTCCCCATGGGGTCCCCCAGATCGGACAGGAGAGGGAGTCCCGGCGCTTTCACCGCCGGAGGAGGCGATGACAGCGAACCTCCATGGCCGGCCGCACCTGCGGTGACGACAGCAGATGTTGCGTCGGCGTTATTCATCTGCATCGGATCCGGCCATGTGGTCCTACCGAGACAGTGGGCCACACCTTCGGCGCCGGTAGCATATGATGTAACGGCGTCCTCCATTCCTCGTAGAACCGCCTCAAGGTTGTGTGCTCGGCAGTTGGGAGAGAACTAAAGAGGCGTTAGGGTCAGAGCAAAGTGGGGTTTTTATGATAGATTTGGGGCCGGAATGGTGGGGGAGGGAGGCGATGCAAGCAGGAGGGACATTTATACTGACTTACATTTCGAGGGTCGTTGGCCCTGCTGACGTGTACGCATGCATGTCTCCTCATGCCTCGCCCGTGGGCTGACTTTGTCAAACACAGAGTGATGTGACATTTAGTCACTGTCAAACGGGGCCACAACGAGTCAGGGCCACTTATCAGTGGAACAAATTCAGCCAAACCAAGCCAACGAATTGCTCTCTTCACGTGTACGTGAGCGGTGTACGCAGCCATGGTGTGAGTGCGGTGTAATTACCGGTTTCGTTACGGTCATTTGCGAGGGAGGTCAAGCACTCTGCCTCGTTTTCAGTTTCCATGTAGTTTCCCGCTTGTTCATCTACTCGCCTGGGTTCACACGCCTTCGTTCCAGATGCGCCTTTTTGATCCGTGTAAATTTAGGCAGTTGCCATTTGCGATCATTCTGTTCATCATCTTCCGCCACTCTTCTTCCAAACCCATCGAACCCATCAGCCCACGGCGGAGACTTGCCATGGACGATCGCGTACCAACCACGGAGGTTCTCGACGTCCCTGTCCACGGCGGCACCGTGTTGCAGGTGATTTACACCAACGAGGAACGTGTCTTGGAGACTGCCCTGGCCAATTTTGAGCAATGGCTTCAGCCTAAAAGGCACAAGTTCTTGGGCCTCTACCTTCAGTACACACATAGCCATGCTTACAAACCCCATGTCATCGCTGTCGTGCAAATCGCCATGCGCAGACACGTCCTCTTGTACCACTGGTGCAGGTCGCCGTAGAAAGATCATGGACGCAAGTTGCTGCAAGATTTCTTTTCAACAAAGAAGACCACGTTCGCAAGTGTGGACACGACGGGCGACAAGAAGGCTCTTGCCCAATCAGGCTTCTTTCTGCCACCACAGTACCACCATGACATCCCGATGGAATTCGGGGTACCCAGAATTGGAATGGATACTCTAGCAGAAAATATCATAGATAGTTCGTACCTCGAGATGAAGTCTGGATTCCCACCAGACCTGCACAAATATTAGGAATGGAAGATGGCTCCAACAAGCCTCAACTATGCAGCGGTAGACGGATATGTCAGCTACGAGCTATACATAAGGATCTGAGACATGAAAAACAGCAAGAGCGAAGATAGAGCTACGAGTTTAGGTCCAACATGGCTGGAGAAGATCCGCCCCTAGTGCAAGAGCGAAGATAGAGCTTCACTCCGCCGCCGCGGCAACGAGGGCACGAGCAAAAGGATACACAGGAAGTAGTTGTTTAAGTGTTTTTAGCGCTTGATAATAAGTGTTCTTATTTGTGTTCTGGTTTGTGTGCGCGAAAAATATGTGTTTTTACATATTAATGTAATTTTGTGCAATATGTAGCACCTAGAATTTGTTTCCATGATTTATAGATGAAATACATTGCTGCTGTTTTTTTTGGCATGAATTAACATTAATTGGTCAAACATTAGCAGCCTTAGATTCAACTCAAATTCAATAACAGACTCTAATATTTTCAAACTGACTAGAGATCAAACTGACATATTACAATAGATAATAGTCGCAACATAAGTCAAACATTTTCAGACTGATTAGAGATCAAACTGACATATTACAACAGATAATAGTCGCAACATAAGTCAAACATTTTCAAACTGACTAGAGATGCACGATACAACACACAATTCAGACTCCCAACAGATAGCAGCTGCAACATAAGTCAAATGATATCTTCAGATACTAGTTCAAACAGCAGCTCAATCTTTTTTAGTCAGCAGATCATTCTCCTCCGGTAGATCTGTTGCCGTTGTGCCCAACGAAATAGTGGCCACCGTCCCTTACCTGAGGAGAGCCACTGCCATCCACACACCCACCGAAGAATGGGAACTGGTGCGTGCGTGTGGTGTCGGCCTCGTCCTCGTCCCACAGTGGAGTGTCCGAGACGACTGGGCCATGTTCCACGACCTCCGAGACATGGATGAGGACAGTGTGCTCCAATGTCCTCATCGAGGTTGGCGTGCGCATTGTGGCCGACATGTACGGCTCTGGCACCTCCACAATGTAGGTCTTCGGGACTGCGCTCGGCTGCTTCATCCAGGTCTCCACCGACAGGAATCGGCTGTCTACCGGGACATGCATCTGCACCAGATCACCGCCAAGATGGTTGACGAACTTCCCCACCGCAACGGACTCCCATGCCTCCCGCGGGAACCGCTCGAAGGTGAGCTTCGTCAGATACGGTAGCTCAGATCGCTCGGCGCCGCTACCACGGCACCAGCGAATAAATGTGAGCGGCGCTCCACCGGCGACGACGTGCCGGGACAGATGTAACACGGCAGTGTAGTCCTCCTCGGAACGGAATCGAATGAGAAAGTCCACCGGCGGTGCGCTAACATCCATCTTCACCTACCTACGGATGACTGCGCATTGCGCGACCAGCGCAGCCAGGACTTCCTCAGGCGACAAAGGAGGGCGACGCCCTCCCACGGTGACCTCGAGCGCGCGACCGTGCCACTTCTCCTCGAGCTTCTCCACTACACGCAAGCAGGCGAGCACGCAACGGCCTTAGATCGACCATAGTGCGGGCTCCCCAGTCCGGAACATCTCCTCCGAAAACATGTGCGGGCAGCCATCAACGAATGAGACGGCGAATAGTCGCGCGCGATCTATGGATTCGGTGGGGAATAATGGGGAATTTTGGGTTCGATCCTGTTTCGGTCTGCGAGCTGGGCATATGAGAAAATGGGGAATTTGGGGTTCAATCCTGTTTTAGTCTTAGTTTGACCCCTTTTTCAACACAAAATCTGCCCTATGGGCTCCAATTCTTGTTATAACATGTGCTAGATTTTGGTTTTCTATGTATGTATAGCATTCCCCAACAAACTGAGGAAATAAATCCATTGGTTTACCCCCTTCCGATGCTGGTGGAAGGGGTAAACAAAAAAGTTTTGGTCAACACATGCCAGAGTTTCGTTGAAGAGGGGGCTCCGGAGTAGGAATCCTTCCTAAGCCTATATGGAGTAAAATCATGTCCATACAAGTGTGCTAGGAGGTGAAGAGATCCAAGATCCCAACCTGAGGTGTGACCAGTTTCACCCACATCACTTGCTATATGTGCAGGAAGGATCTATACGTACACCTCAACCCCCTCCCCTTCGGACGATCCCGAGGGAATACTATAACAACTTCGGACCGTCTGAATCCCACCCAAAATAAGGGTTTGCCATACCATGTGTGTTAGAGTGTGTCATGAGCCTTGGATGACCAAGATTCTGTCACTCTTTGTGTTAGGGATCACCGGCGTCGGATTCTCTCTAATGGGTTCCAGGACTACTCAGAGCCCGAAACTCCCGGTTCTGAAGGAATGGGGGGAATGTTGCCAATAGGTGGGCCCTACCATTGTCTTGGGTGTTCTTTGGGCCTAATCGAACACAACCGAGCAATTAGTTCCACTTTGCTACCACCTTTCCGGCTCATGTAGATGGGCCAGAACGACAGTTCCGTCCTTTTCTCCAGCGGGCCTAGGGTTTCTCCGGAGAGAGGCTCCGGAGAGTGTGAATGCCACCCAAACCTGGGGTATGCCATATAATGTGTGTTAGAGTGTGGCATGGGTCTTGGATGCCCAATATTACCTCACTCTCTGTGGTATGGCTTCACCGGCGTCGGATTCTCTCTCGCGGGTTCTAGGGCTACTCAGAGCCCGAAACTCCCGGATCTGACGGAACGGGGGAATCTTGCCAAGAGGTGGGCCCCAACGTTGTCTTGGGTGTTCATTGGGCCTAATATAACACAACCAACCAATTAGTTCCACTTTGCTACCCCCTTCCGGTTCACGTAGAGGGGCCAGATCGGCAGTTCCGTCCTTTTCTCCAACGGGCCTAGAGTTTGTCCGGAGAGGAGGTCCAGAGCGTCTTAATCCCACCCAAGCCTAGGGTATCACATAACATGTTTGTTAGAGTGTGTGTAATGGTTCTTGGAAGCCCAATATTCCCTCACTCTTTGTGTTAGGGATTCACCGGCGTCAGATTCTCGCTAGTTGTTGCAGGACTACTCACGGACCAAAACTCCTGGATCTGACGGAGAACGGGGGGAGATCTTGCCAAGAGGTGGGCCCTACCATTGTCTTGGGTGTTCCTTGGGCCTAAACTAACACAACCAATCAATTATTTACACTTTTCTACCCCCTTCCGGCTCACGTAGAGCAATGTTCAGGATATCGCTTATCGTTAACTTATCGGTCGGCCCATGATAAGAGATATATCGGCTTATCGGCCGATAAATCGATTTTATCGGTCGACTGTTTATTGGCCGTTTTTCTTGTAAATCCCAAATTGTAGCACTAAAATATGATATTCAAATATATCATATTGGCATTAAAAAATCTAAATTATGATATATAAATATATTTTATTCAATAATTCTAAAAATTCTTTGATGAATGTCATCTAACATATGTTCCGGTGCTGGAAAATTGATATATCGGCCGATTTATCGGCATATCGACTAATAAACCGCTTGTAAGACCGATAAAATGGCCTAAATGATAAACTCCACCGATATTCATTTATCATATCAGTCACCACCCGATAAGCGATAAATCGGCTGATAAATCAGCATATCGGATGATATTTGGAACAGTGACGTAGAGGGTCAAGAATGGCAGTTACGTCCTTTTCTTCAACGGGCCTAGGGTTTCTCCGTAGAGGAGCTCCAGAGCGTCTTAATCCCACCCAATCCTAGTTTATGCCATACCATCTGTGTTAGAGTGTGGCATGGGTCCTGGATGCCCAATATTCCCTCACTCTCTGTGTTATGGCTTCACCGGCATAGGATTCTCTCTCGTGGGTTCGAGGACTACTCACAGCCCGAAACTCCCCGATCTGACGGAACGGAGGGAATCTTGCCAAGAGGTGGGCCCTACCATTGTCTTGGTTGTTCCTTGGGAGAAACCTAACACAACCGAGCAATTAGTTCCACTTTGCTACCCCCTTCCGGCTCACCTAGAGGGTCCAGTTTAGCAGTTCCGTCCTTTTTTCTCCAACGGGCCTACGGTTTCTCCGGAGAGGAGCTCTAGAGCGTCGAAATTCCACCCAACCCTAGGGTATGCCATAACATGTGTGTTAGAGTCTGGCATGGGTCTTGGATGCCCAATATTCCCTCACTCTCTCTGTTATGGCTTCACCGGCGTCGGATTCTCTCTCGTGGTTTCCAGGACTACTCATAGCCCGAAACTCCCGGATCTGACATAGAACAGGGGGAATCTTGCCAAGAGGTGGTCCCTACCATTGTATTGCGTGTTCCTTGGGCCTAACCTAACACAACCAAGCAATTAGTTCCACTTTTTTACCCCCTTCCGGCTCACGTAGAGGGTCCAGGACAGGAGTTCCGTCCTTCTTTCTCAACGGGCCTAGGGTTTCTCCGGAGAGGAGCTCTAGAGCGTCTAAATCCCACCCAAGCTTAGGGTATGTCATACCATGTGTGTTATAGTGTGCCATGCGTCTTGGATTCCCAAGATTTCCTCAATCTTTGTGTTACGGCTTCACCGGCGTCGGATTCTCTCTTGCGGGTTCCAGGATACTCAGAGCCCGAAACTCCCGGATCTGACTGGACGGGGGGGAATCTTGCCAAGATGTGGGCCCTACCATTGGCTTGGGTATTATTTGGGCCTAACCTAACACAACCAAGCAATTAGTTCCACTTTTCTACCCCTTTCCGGCTCACGTAGAGGGTACATAACAACAGTTCCGTCCTTTTCTTTAGCGGGCCTAGGGTGTGTCCGGAGAAGATCTTCGGAGCGTATGAATCCCACCCAAGCCTATGGTATGCCATACAATGTGTCTTATAGTTTGTAATGTGTCTTTGATGAACAAGATTGCATCAATCTTTGTGTTATGGCTTCACTGGCATCGGATTCTCTCCCGCGGGTTCCAGGGCTACTTAGAGCCCGAAACTCCTGGATCTGACGATACGGGGGGAATCTTGTCAAGAGGTGGGCCCTACATTATATTTGGTGTTCCTTGGTCCTAAACTAAAACATGCAAGCAATTAGTTCCACTTTTCTACCCCCTTCCGGCTTATATAGAGGGGCCAAATCAGCAGTTCTATCCTTTTCTCCAACGGGCCTAGGGTTTCTCCAACGGGCCTAGGGTTTCTGCGGAGAGGAGCTCCAGTGCGTATTAATCCCACCCAAGCCTAGGGTATCACTTAACATGTTTGTTAGAGCGTGGCATGGGTCTTGGATGCCCAAGATTCCCTCACTCTTTGTGTTAGGGCTTCACCGGCGTCGGATTCTCTCTCGCTGGTTCTAGGGCTACTCAGAGCCCAAAACTCCCAGATCTGACGGAACAGGGGGAATCTTGCCAAGAGGTGGGCCCAACCATAGTATTGGGTGTTCCTTGGGCCCAACCTAACATAACCAAGCAATTAGTTCCACTTTGCTACCCCCTTCCGGCTCACGTAGAGAGGGGCCAGATCGGCAGTTTCGTCCTTTTCTCCAGGGGGCTTAGGGTTTCTCCGGAGAGGAGCCCCAGAGCGTCTTAATCCTGCCCAAGCCTAGGGTATCACATAAAATGTTTGTTAGAGTGTGGAATGGGTCTTGGATGCACAATATTCCCTCACTCTTTGTGTTAGGGCTTCACCGGCATGAGATTCTCTCTAGTTCTTGCATGACTACTCAGGGAACGAAACTCCCGGACCCGACGGAACGGGGGGATCTTGCCAATAGGTGGGCTCTACCATTGTCTTGGTTGTTCCTTGGGCATAAACCAAAACATCCAAGCAATTAGTTCCACTTTGCTACCCCCTTCTGGCTCACGTAGAGGGTCCAGAACGGCAGTTCCGTCCTTTTTTCCACCGGGCCTAGGGTTTCTCCGGAGAGGAGCTCCGGAGCGTCTAAATCCCACCCATTCTTAGGGTATTCCATACCATGTGAGTTATAGTGTGTCATGGGTCCTGGATGCCCAATATTCCCTCACTCTCTGTGTTATGGCTTCACCGGCGTCGGATTCTCTCTTGTGGGTTCGAGGACTACAAACAGCCTGAAACTCCCGGATCTGACGGAACGGAGGGAATCTTTCCAAGTGGAGGAAAGTACCATTGTCTTGGTTGTTCCTTGGGCCTAACCTAACAATACCGAGCAATTAGTTCCACTTTGCTACCCCCTTCCGCTCACGTAGAGGGTCCAGAACAGCAGTTCCGTCCTTTTTTCTCCAACGGGCCTAGGGTTTCTCCGCAGAGGAGCTCTGGATCGTCTGAATCCCATCCAACCCTAGGGTATGCCATACCATGTGTGTTAGAGTGCGGCATGGGTCTTGGATTCCCAATATTCCCTCACTCTCTTTGTTATGGCTTCATCAGCGTAGGATTCTCTCTCGTGGGTTCCAGGACTACTCATAGCCCGAAACTCCCGGATCTGACGGAGAACGAGGGGAATCTTGCCAATAGGTGGGCCCTACCATTTTATTGGGTGTTTATTGGGCCTAACCTAACACAACCAAGCAATTAGTTCCACTTTGCTACCCCCTTCCGGAACAGCAGTTCCGTCCTTTTTTTTCTTCAACGGGCATAGGGTTTCTCCGGAGAGGAGCTCTTGAGCGTATTAATCCCACCCTAGCTTAGGGTATGTCATACCCTGTGTTATGGCTTCACCAGCGTCGGATTTGATCTCTCTTGCGGGTTCTAGGATACTTAGAGCCCAAAACTCCCGGATGTGACTGGACGGGGGGAATCTTTCCAAGATATGGGCCGTACTATTGTCTTGGGTGTTATTTGGGCCTAACCTAAGACAACCAAGCAATAGTTCCACTTTTCACCCCTTTCCAGCTCACGTAGAGGGTCCTGAACTGCAGTTCTATCCTTTTCTTTATCGGGCCTAGGGTATCTCCGGAGAGGAGCTTCGGAGCGTCTGAATCCCACCCAAGCCTAGGGTATGCCATACCATGTGTGTTAGAGTGTGGCATGGGTCCTGTATTCCCAATATTCCCTCACTCTCTATGTTATGGCTTCACGGGCGTTGGATTCTCTCTCGTGTGTTCGAGGACTACAAACAGCCCGAAACTGCCCGGATCTGACGGAACGGAGGGAATCTTTCCAAGAGGTGGGAGCTACCATTGTCTTTGTTGTTCTTTGGGCCTAACCTAACACAATCGAGCAATTATTTCCACTTTGCTACCCCCTTCCGGCTCACGTAGAGGGGTCCAGAACAACAGTTCCGTCTTTTTTCTCCAACGTGCCTAGGGTTTCTTTGGAGAAGAACTCTAGAGCGTCTTAATCCCACCCAAGCCTAGGGTATGTCATACCATGTGTGTTGGAGTGTGTCATGGGTCTTGGATTCACAAGATTGCCTCAATCTCTGTGTTATGGCTTCACCGGTGTCGGATTCTCTCTTGCGGGTTCCAGGACACTCAAAGCCCGAAACTCCCGGATGTGACTTGACAGGGGGAATCTTGCCAAGATGTGGGCCCTACCATTGTATTTGGTGTTCTTTGGGCCTAACCTAACACAACCAAGCAATTAGTTCCACTTTGCTACCCATTTCCGGCTCACGTATAGGGTCCATAACAACAGTTTCGTCCCTTTCTTTAGCGGGCCTAGGGTATCTCTGGAGAGGAGCTTCAGAGCGTCTGAATCCCACCCAATCCTATGGTATGCCATAACATGCATGTGTCTTATAGTGTCTCATGTTTCTTCGATGATCAAGATTGCCTCAATCTTTGTGTTACGGCTTCACCTGCGTCGGATTCTCTCGCGGGTTCCAGGGCTACTCAGAGCCCGAAACTCCTGGATCTGACGGAACAGGGGGGAATCTTGCCAGGAGGTGGGCCCTACATTGTATTGGGTGTTCCTTTGGCCTAACCTAACATAGTCAAGCAATTAGTTCCACTTTGCTACCCCCTTCCGGCTCACGTAGTTGGGCCAGATCAGCAGTTCAGTCCTTTTCTCCAACGGACGTAGGGTTTCTCCGGAGAGGACCTCCAGTGCGTATTAATCCCACCCAAGCCTAGGGTATCACACAACATGTTTGTTAGAGCGTGGCATGGGTCTTGGATGTTCAAGATTCCCTCACTCTTTGTGTTAGGGCTTCACCGTCGTCGGATTCTCTCTCGCCGGTTCCAGGACTACTCAGAGCCCGAAACTCCCGGATCTGACGGAAAGGGGGGAATCTTGCCAAGAAGTTGGCCCTAACATAGTCTTGGGTGTTCCTTGGGCCTAACCTAACAGAACCAATCAATTAGTTCCGCTTTGCTACCCCTTTCGGCTCACGTAGAGGGGCTAGATCGATAGTTTTGTCCTTTTCTCCAACGGTCCTAGGTATCTCCGGAGAGGAGCTCTAGAGGGTCTTAATCCCACCCAAGCCTAGGGTATCACATAACATGTTTTTTAGAGTGTGGAATGGGTTTTGGAGGCACAATATTCCCTCACTCTTTGTGTTAGGGCTTCACCGGCGTGAGATTCGATCTCTCTAGTTGTTGCATGATTACTCAGGGACCGAAACTCCCGGATCTGACGGAACAGGGGGATCTTGCCAAGAGGGGGGCCAACCATTGTCTTGGGTGTTCATTGGGATTAAACCAACACACCAAGAAATTATTTCCACTTTGCTACCCCCTTCTGGCTCACGTAGAGGGTCTAGAACGGCAGTTCCGTCCTTTTTTCTAGCGGGCCTAGGGTTTCTCCGGAGAGGATCTCCGGAGCGTCTGAATCCCACCCAAGCCTAGGGTATGCCATACCATGTGTGTTAGAGTGTGGAATTTGTCCTGGATGCCCAATATTCCCTCACTCTTTGTGTTAGGGCTTCACCGGTGTGAGATTCTCTCTAGTTATTGCATGACTACTCAGGGACCGAAACTCCCGGATCTGACGGAACGAGGGGATCTTTCCAAGAGGTGGGCCATACCATTGTATTGGTTGTTCCTTGGGCATAACCCAACAAAACCAAGCAATTAGTTACACTTTTTCTACCCCGTTCCGGCTCACGTAGAGGGTCCAGAACGGTAGTTCCGTCCTTTTTCCAGCGGGCCTAGGGTTTCTCCGGAGAGGAGCTCCGGAGCGTCTGAATCCCACCCAAGCCTAGGGTATGCCATACCATGTGTGTTAGAGTGTGGCATGTGTCTTGGATGCCCAATATTCCCTCACTCTCTGTGTTATGGCTTCACCGGCGTCGTATTCTATCTCGTGGGTTCCAGGAGTACTCATAGCCCGAAACTCTCCGATCTGACGGAGAACAGGGGAATGTTGCCAAAAAGTGGGCCCTACCATTTTCTTGGGTGTTTCTTGGGCCTAGCCTAACACAAACAAGCAATCAGTTTCACTTTGCTACCCCCTTCCGGCTCCCGTAGAGGGGCCAGAACGGCAGTTCCGTCCTTTTCTCCAGCGGGCCTAGGGTTTCTCCGGAGAGGGGTTCCAGAGCGTCTGAATCCCACCCAAACCAAGGGTTTGCCATACCATGTGTGTTAGAGTGTGGCATGCGCCTTGGATGCCCAAGATTCCCTCACTCTTTCTGTTAGGGCTTCACCGACGTTAGACTGTCTCTAATGGGTTTTAGGATACTGAGAGCCCGAAACTCCCGGATCTGACTGGATGGAGGGAATATTGCCTAGATGTTGGCCCTACCATTGTCTTGGGTGTTCCTTGGGCCTAACTCATACAACCAAGCAATTAGTTCCACTTTTCTACCCACGTAGAGGGTCTATAACGACAGTTCCGTCCTTTTCTTTAGCGGGCCTAGTGTATCTCCGGAGAGGAGCTTCGGAGCGTCTGAATCCCACCCAATCCGAGGGTATTCCATACCATGTGTCTTATAGTGTGGCATGTGTCTTCGATTCCCAAGATTGTCTCAATCTCTCTGTTATGGCTTCACCAGGGTCGAATTCTCTCTCGCGGGTTCTAGGGCTACTCGAAGCAAGAAACTCCCGGATCTGACGAAACGGGGGGATCTTTCCAATAGGTGGGACCTACATTGTCTTGGGTGTTCCTTGGGACTAACCTAACACAACCAAACAATTGGTTCCACTTTGCTACCGCCTTCCGGCTCACGTAGAGGTCCAGAACGATAGTTCCGTCCTTTTTCCAGCGGGCCTAGGGTTTCTCCGGAGAGGAGCTCCGGAGCGTCTGAATCCCACCCAAGCCTAGAGTATGCCATACCATGTGTGTTAGAGTGTAACATGGGTCCTGGATTCTTAATATTCCCTCACTCTCTGTGTTATGGCTTCACCGGCGTCGAATTCTCTCTCGTGGATTCCAGGACTACTCATATAGCCCGAAACTCCCAGATCTGACGGAGAACAGGGGGGAATCTTTCCAAGAGGTGGGCCCTACCATTGTCTTTGGTGTTCATTGGTCCTAACCTAACACAACCGATCAATTATTTCCACTTTGCTACCCTCTTTCGGCTCACGTAGAGGGGCGAGAACGGCAGTTTCGTCTTTTTCTCCAGGGGGCCTAGGGTTTCTCCGAAGAGGGGTTCCGGAGCGTCTGAATACCACCCAAACCAAGGTTTTTCCATAATTTTTTTGTTAGAGTGTGGCATGTTCCTTGGATTCCTAATATTCCCTCACTCTTTGTGTTAGGGCTTCACCGACGTCAGATTCTCTCTAATGGGTTCGAGGACAACTCAGAGCCCGAAACTCCGGATCTGAAGGAACGGGGGGAATGTTGCCAAGCGGTGGGCCCTAAATTTTCTTGGGTGTTCCTTGGGCCTAACCTAACACAACCAAGCAATTAGTTCCACTTTCCTACCCCCTTCCGGCTCACGTAGAGGGGCCAGATCGGCAGTTCTGCCCTTTTCTCCAACGGGCCTAGGGTTTCTCTGGAGAGGATCTCCAAAGCGTCTTAATCCCACCCAAGCCTAGGGTATCACATAACATGTTTGTTATAGTGTTACATGGGTCTTGGATGCCCAATATTCCCTCACTCTTTGTGTTAGGGCTTCACTGTCATCAGATCCTCGATCTCTCGCGGGTTCTAGGGCTACTCACAGCCCGAAACTGCTGGATCTGATGGAACGGGGGGAATCTTGCCAAGATGTGGGACCTACCATTTTCTTAAGTGTTCCTTGGGCCTAATTAACCTAAAAGAACCAAACAATTAGTTCCGCTTTGCTACCCCCATCCGGCTGATGTAGAGGGGCTAATTCGGCAGTTCCGTCCTTTTCTCCAACGAGCCTAGGGTTTCTCCGGAGAGGAGCTCCGGAGCGTCTTAATCCCACCCAAGCCAAGGGTATCACATAACATGTTTGTTATAGTGTGTCTTGGGTCTTGGATGCACAATATTCCCTCACTCTTTGTGTTAGTGCTTCACTGGAGTCAGATTCTCTCTCTCTCGGGTTCTAGGACTACTCAGAGCCCGAAACTCCCGGGTCCGACGGAACGGGGGAATCTTGGCAAGAGGTGGGCCTTAACATTTTCTTGGGTGTTCCTTGGTCCTAACATAACACAACCAAGCAATCAGTTCCACTTTTTTATCCCCTTCCGTCTCACGTAGAGGGGCCAGAACAGCAGATTCATCTTTTTCTCCAACGGGCCTAGGGTTTTTCCGGAGAGGGGTTCCGACAGTATGAATCCCACCCAAACCAAGGGTTTGGCATACCATATGTGTTAGAGTGTGGCATGGGCCTTGGATGCCCAAGTTTCCCTCACTCTTTGTGTTAGGGCTTCACCGGCGTCAGATTCTCTCTCGAAGGTTCCAGGACTACTTAGAGCTTGAAACTCCCCCTTCTGACGAACCCGAGGGAATACTATGAGAACATGTGGTAGCTATTAGTTTTCCATCTACCTATATCCTACCCTAACACGACCAAACAAAATATTCCATTAGGACACCCCCTTCCGACGCTGGTGGAAAGGGTAGACGAACAAGTTGACTGTTTGGTCCACATGCCAGAGTTTCGCCGAAGCGGGTGCTCCGGAGCATAGGAATCCCTACAAAACCTGGATGGGGTCCAATCTTGTCTATACAAGTGTGTTTGGAGGCGGAGAGAGATCCAAGATTCTAATAGGTGTGACCGGTTTCACCGACATCACTTGTATAGAGGAAGGGTTCTTCCACTACATCTCGAAACTCCCCCTTCAGACGAACCTGAGAGAATGTCTTATCAGAACTAGTGATAGATATTAGTTCTCCATGTACCTATGGCCTACCGTAACACAACCAAACAAAAGATCCCATTGAGACACCCCCTTCCGATCCCGGTGGAAGGGGTAGACGAAAAAGTTGACTTTGAGCATGAGAAGCCCTACCACAGGCAAACTAAATATACAATTGGGACACCCCCTTCGGAGCTGTTAGGGAGTTTCAATCGAACTTGAGTCAAAATAAAGATAATACATTCACACTGAAGGTAACTTAATTAAGATAATAATAATTACAATCAACAAAAGCCTAAACTAGGTGGTGGCACTCCTCGGACCAGCAATTCAGGCAGGTTCCCGGAGGTGCAAGTGCCCAGCTGCAAATGGGCAGTTACATGGGAGGAAGAAGGCGTTTGCTGGCGGGGCGGTAGGTTCCGGCGGTGCCAAGGGGCGTCACTCTGTCTCGGGCGAGTCCTCTTCGTCCTGTTTGTCGGAACACTCCATGTCGCTGGAGTGCACGTTGTTGTCGATGCAGTAGGAGTGGAGCCGCAGGTTCCGGTGGTGCCAAGGGGCGCCACTCTGTCTCGGGTGAGTCCTCTTCCTCCTCCTCCTCGGAACACTCCGTGTCGCTAGAGTGCACGTTGTTGTCGATGAGGTAGGAGTGGAGCCGCCCTATGTGCTCCAGATCCACTTGCTTGTACCAGTACAACGAAGACATGGCGTCCTGGGGGTCATGATGCCTCGTCTGCCACTGCATGTTCTCCTAGCACTGGTTCATGTAGTCGACCCGTGCCTGGCCGGAGAGATGCGGCGCCACAGGGACGAAGATGGCGTTGGTCCAACCTTCCGGGAGGCGTAAAGTAGACGGCACGGGAGTGTTCGTGCGGATAAGTGTGCGCGCGTCATCCTACGTCAGCAGATTATTGTCAGATGGAGGCGTGTGGGCACCCACAGGGTTATGGGGAGCTCGTTGGCCGGCCGCGTCGCGTCGGTGTTGGTGCATAGTGGAGGCCGAGAGAAGCTAATGAAGGAGTGGACTTTAGGAGTGCAGGAGGAGAGATTGGATAATGAGTAGGAGTAGAAACCACGCGGAGGAAAATTGAGACTTTCTGTACCGCGGTAGCACAAGAAATTGCACTCCGATTTCAGCAACGAATTTGGGGATTTTGAGCATCGAAAACTGCCGTAAACAGGCGAAGTTGGTTTGGGCTGGATGCACATTGTTACTCCCAAGCGTTTTGGGCGGTCAAAGTTGGTCGTCCAAAACTGCCAAAAACTGCGGAAATTGACTTGAACCCGTGTTGTCCCGCGGCAGGAAAACGGACAGAAATTGTGCCGGCGCGGTAGGAAAACAGCATGCGTGAGGCGATATGCAAGCTCAAAGGCGCGGCAGAGAAAACATGTAATGCGGTGCCGCGGCAGACAAGGACTTGAGTCTGAGTAGGAGTAGGCCGCGGCAGATAATCGGCGCGATTTTGTGCCCGGCAGAACACGGACTGGACAATGAGTAGGAGTAGAACCTGCACTGCGGAAAATTGGGACTTTCTGTACCGCGGTAGAACAAAAACTGCAATCTGATTTCAGCAACGAATTTAGGGATTTTGAGCATCGAAAATTGTCGTAAACAGAGAAAGTTTGTTTGGGCTGGATGCACATTGTTACTCCCGAGAATTTTGGGTGGCCGTGCGTCAAATATGGAGTTCGTATGCAAAAGTTATAGCCTGTCAAAGTTGGTCATCCAAAACTGCAAAAAAATGTGGAAATTGACTAGAATCCGTGTTCTCCCGCAGCAGGAAAACGGACAGAAATTGTGTCAGTGCGGTAGAAAACAGCGTGCGTGAGGCGCTATGCAAGCTCGAAGGCGCGGAAGAAGAAACACGCAATGAGGTGCAATGGCAGACAAGGACTTGAGTCCGAGTAGGAGTAGGACGCCGCAGATAATCGGCGCGATTTTGTGCCCGGTAGAAAATGGACTTGATACCGAGTAGGAGTAGAACCCGCACGGCGGGAAATGGAGACTTTCTGTCCCACGGTAGAACAAGAAATTGCACTCCAATTTCAGCAACAAATTTGGGGATTTTGACCATCAAAAACTGCCGTAAACAGACGAAGTTGGTTTAGGCTGGATGCCCTTTTTACACCCAAGCATTTTGGGTAGTTGTGCATATAGAATGGAGTTCGTATGCAAAAGTTGGCCGATCAAATTTGGTCGTCTAAAACTGCCAAAAACTGCGGAAATTGGCTAGAACCCATGCTGTCACGCGGGAGGAAAACAGACAGAAATTGTGTCGGCGCGGTAGAAAAAACACCATGTGTGAGAAGCTATGCGAGCTCGAAGGTGCGGCAGAGAAATCATGCAAAGCGGTGCCGCGGCAGACAAGGACTTGAGTCCGAGTAGGAGTAGGGCGCGGGAGATAATCGGCACGATTTTGTGCCCGGCAGAAAACAGATTGGGTACGGAGTAGGAGTAGAAACCGCGCGGCGGCAAATTGAGACATTTTGTGTCGCGGAAGAACAAGAAATTGCACTCCGATTTCAGCTACAAATTTGGGGATTTTGTGCGTCTAAAACTGCCGTAAACAGGCGAAGTTGGTTTGGGTTGACGCACTTATTACTCACAAGCGTTTTGGGTGGTCATGCATTGAAAATGGAGTTTGTATGCAAAAGTTATGGCCGTTCAAAGTTGGTCGTCCAAAACTATGGAAATTGACTAGAACCCGTGTTGTCCCGCGGCAGTAAAACGGACGGAAATTGTGCCAGCGCGATAGGAAAACAGCGTGCGTGAGGCTCTATGCAAGCTCGAAGGCGCGGAAGAGAAAACGCGCAATGCGGTGCCGCGGCAGACAAGGACTTGAGTCCGAGTAGGAGTAGGGCGCGATAGATAATCTGCGCGATTTTGTTCCCGGCAGAAAACGTACTAGATACCGAGTAGGAGTAGAAACCGTACGGCGGCAAATTGAGACTTTCTGTATCGCGATAGAACAAGAAATTCCAATCTGATTTCAGCAACGAATTTGGGGATTTTGAGCGTTGAAAACTGCCGTAAACAGACGAAGTTGGTTTGGGCTGGATGTACATTGTTAGTCCCGAGAGTTTTGGGTGGTCGTGCATCGAAAACGTGGTTCGTATGCAAAAGTTTTGGCCGGGCACAGTTGGTCGTCCAAAACTGCCAAAAACTGCGGAAATTGACTAGAACCCGTGATGTCCCGCGGCAGGAAACCGGAGAGAAATCGTGTCGGCACGGTAGGAAAATAGCCTGCGTGAGGCGCTATGCGGGCTCGAAGGTGCGGCAGGGCGCCATTTTGTGCCCGGCAGAAAATGGACTGGATGCCGAGTAGGATTAGAACCCGCGCAACGCAAATTGAGACTTTCTGTGCCGCGGTAGAACAAGATATTGCACTCCGATTTCAGAAACGAACTTGGGGATTTTAAGCATCGAAAACTGCCGTAAACAAACAAAGTTGGTTTGGGCTGGATGCACTTTTTACGCCCTAGCGTTTTGGGTAGTCGTGAGTCGAAAACGGAGATCGTATGCAAAAGTAATGACTGGTCGAAGTTGGTCGTCCAAAACAGCCAAAAACTACGAAAATTGACTAGAACTCGTGCCGTCCCACGGCTGGAAAACGGACGGAAATGGTGCCGGCGTGGTAGGAAAACTTCGTGCGTGAGGCGCTATGCGAGGTCGAAGGCACGGCAGAGAAAACGCGCAATGCGGTGCCGCCGCAGAAAAGGACTTGAGTCCGAGTAGGAGTAGGGTGTGGCAGATAATCGGCGCGATTTTGTGCACTGCAGAAGATGGACTGGATATGGAGTAGGAGTAGAAACCACGCGGCGGCATACTGAGACTTTCTTTACCGCGGAAGAAAAAGAAAATGCACTCCGATTTCAGCAACGAATTTGGGGATTTTGAGCGTCAAAAACTGCCGTAAACGGACGAAGTTAATTTCGGTTGGATGCATACTCCCCAAGCGGTTTGGGTGGTCGTGTGCAGAAAACAGAGAAAAGTTATGGCCGGTCAAAGTTGATCGTCCAAAACTACAAAAAAACTGCGGAATTTGACTACAACCCGTGTTGTCCCGTGGCAGGAAAATGGAGAGAAATTGTGCCGGCGCGGTAGAAAAACACCGTGCATGAGGCGCCATACGAGCTCGAAGGCACGACATAGAAAACGCGCCATATGGTGCCACGGCAGACAAGGACTTGAATCCGAGTAGGAATAGGGCGCGGCAGATAATCGGCGCGGTTTTGTGCCCGGAAGAAAACGGACTGGATACCGAGTAGGAGCAGAAACCGCGCAACGAAAAATTGAGACTTCCTGTACCGCGGTAGAACAAGAAATTTCACTCTGATTTCAGCAACGAATTTGGGGAATTTTGAGCATCGAAAACTGCCGTAAACAGACGAAGTTGGTTTGGGCTGGATGCACATTGTTACTCCTGAGCGTTTTGGGTGGTTGTGCGTCCAAAATGGAGTTCGTCGGCAAAAGTTATGGCCGGTCAAAGTTGGTCGTCCAAAACTGCCAAAAACTGCGGAAATTGACTAGAACCCGTGTTGTCTCGCGGCAGGAAAACAGACGGAAATTGTTCCCGCGCGGTAGGAAAACAGCATGCCTGAGAAGCTATGCGAGCTCGAAGGTGTGGCAGAGAAATCGCGCAATGCAGTGCCGCGGCACACAAGGACTTCAGTCCGAGTAGGAGTAGGGCGCGGCAAATAATCGGCGCGATTTAGTGCCCGACAGAAAACGGACTGGATAGCGAGTAGGAGTAGAAACCGCACGGCGACAAATTGAGACTTTATGTACCGCGGTAGAACAAGAATTTGCACTCCAATTTCATCAACGAATTTGGGGATTTTGAGCATCCAAAACTTTCGTAAACAGACGAAGTTGGTTAGGCTTGGATGCACCTTTTACCCCCGAGCGTTTTGGGTAGTCGTATGCAAAAGTTATGGCCGGTCAAAGTTGGTCGTTCAAAACTGCCAAAAACTGCGGAAATTGAGTAGAACCCGTGCTGTTCCGCGGCACGTAAACGGACAAAAATTGTGCCGGGGCGGTAGGAAAACAGCGTGCATGAGGCCCTATGCGAGCTCGAAGGCGAGGCAGAGCAAATGCGCAATGCGGTGCCGCGGCAGAGAAGGACTTGAGTCCTAGTAGGAGTAGGGCGCGACAGATAATCGGCGCGATCTTGTGCCCGGCAGAAAACGGACTGGATACCGAGTAGGAGTAGAAACCGCGCGGCAGCAAATTGAGATTTTCTGTATCACGGTAGAACAAGTTGCAATACAAATTCAGCAACGAATTTGAGGGGTTTTGAGCGTCAAAAACTGCCGTAAACAGACGAAATTGGTTTGGGCTAGATGCACATTGTTACTCCCGAGCATTTTGGGTGGTCCTGCATGGAAAACAGAGTTTGTATGCAAAAGCTATGGCCGGTCAAAGTTGGTTGTCCAAATCTGCGGAAATTGACTACAACCCATGTTGTCCCGCGGTAGGAAAACGAACAACAATCACGCTAGCGCGGTAGGAAAACAGCGTGCGTGAGGCGCTATGCGAGCTCGGAGGCGGGCAGAGGAAACGTGCAATGCGGTGCCACGGCAGACAAGGACTTGAGTCCGAGTAGGAGTAGGGTGCGGCAGATAATTGGCGCGATTTTGTGCCCGGCAGAAAATGGACTGGATACCGAGTAGGAGTAGAACCCGCGCGGCGGAAAATTGAGACTATCTGTGCCGCGGTAGAACAAGAAATTGCACTCCGATTTCAGCAACAAATTTGGGGATTTTGAGCGTCGAAAACTGTCGTAAACAGACAAAGTTGGTTTGGGATGGATAATGGGGCGGTGTAGTGCGACAACGATTGAAATTACTTTTTGAGCATTGAAATAATGGGCTTGTACTCCTTTTACTCTTTATATATAGAGTCCATGAGATCAACTGCTCCGGTGTCAACGTGAATGTTGAAAAGGATCCAGTGGAAACTGCACACACGTTTATATACATAGCCATGCATAACTCATCAATTACACTTAACACGGACTTAGCAAAATTGAAATGTGAAGGAATATGCATAAGACAGTAACGGTCACCTTTGTCTGTAAGGAAATAGTATTTCACTACAGTGAAATTGATTCGTCAAATACATAACGATGTTATCCTCTGTGACTTTAGGGTATTGCCCTAAAATGAAATCATTGACAACATATGGGTCAATGAACCCAATGCCACCGTTTCCATTACATACCTGAATCTTCAATCTGCATAACATATATCGTGCAGCGAGGATAATATAAGAAGAAATGATTGAACTAGCTGAGGTAGAGACTTACAGACAATAGTGTTGATGAGCGATTTGTCGAGTGCGTCTAGATTATATAAGGAAAAAACCTTAAAAATCAATACAGATCAAGTCCTCGCGGAAGTAATCCTGTTGTCTAATTTTCACCATGAGTTGGTCCAGTCCGTCCTTTGCGCTCTAGACATACCACTTATGCAGTTGGCGATTGAATGTTGTCATAGAGCCGAGTTGATCAGGTCTGACGAGAGATGTCCCTAAATCATATTTCCATGTCAATTCAGCCGTTGCAAAAGAGTCGGAATCGCTTAGCAATTGGTCTACTGTTATACCACAATCTCTGACAAACCTCGCAGCTGCTTCCATATCAACTGGATTGGAGGGAGTCTGTGTAGTGTCCAACACCTTGAGCGGGCGGGCCGATTGTTTTGGCTACTTCCCGAGCTGGGGAATTGTTTTTCCGTCTTCTTGACTTTGTTATAAGTCATCAATAATCCACGATCATAGTCAGATGGCAGAGTCAGCGGAACTTGGGATGGCATTTCCAGCAAATTCTTGAAGTGCTTCTTTACTGCCGGATCTACTGGTTCCTTTGGTGGATCCGAGGTTTTATTTCCCCACGCAGACATCTGACGTTTTGTGTCCGCAGTCACCCAGTCGTTGGTCTCCTCGTCATTCATCTCGTAAGCCAACTTTTCTAGCGGCGGCTTGGGTTTCTTCTTCAGAGCATGTTTCTTCTTTGGGGAAGACTGAGAGGCAGCATCCTTCCGCTTAGAGGACATAGTCGGCAATGGAGTCGGATCAGGCACCGGAGATCGAGCCGGACTCGGGCTGCTGACGTCCATGGCATCGACGTGTGATGGCTATGATCGAGCTGGACTCATTGTAGGTGGTTGTGCTAGCGGTGGACTGCGTCTCGGAGAAGTAGGTGGCGGTGGTGGCGCAGGACTGCTCATTGGAAACACTATGCCATTCTTTTTCCCATTGTATGATGGAATTGACGGCTTCTCCCAGTGTCCCCACCCCATCACCTCCGGGGATGTCAAGCCGCAGTATCCTCCAAGCCGCAGTATCCTCCAAGTCCTCCAAGTGTGATCGGATGGCTATGGCAGGTCGCTCCCTCTACACAAGGTAAAGTGTAGTCGTCCGCCACCTTGATGGATACGTTCGAGATTGACACGTATAGCTCACAGCTTGTCTTCTCCTTGATTTCATCCACGGCCTCCGTCTATGCAGGGGCATCAACAATCATAACTGCAGCGCCAGCCGGTACCTCCGTTGAAGCCAGGCTGCTTCAGTGTTGAGATGGGTCTGTTTTGTCGAATGTAGTGTCTTGCTCATTGGAGCACCATGCAGTAAGCTCATTATTCTGTTGTTGCTGCATCATCACTGCGGCTTCCAAGACACCAACCCGTTCTTCGACCTGCGCCTCCTTCCTTTTCTTTCCTCTCTCTCGGCTTCTATATGGATAAACACAATCTTCCTTCTTGAACCCAAAGCACCATGGATATCATCCTTTGCATCGTGTCCAGCCGCCATGCTCTAGATTCCCGGCGGCCTTCGTAAGCTCGTCATTCTCTCTATCTGGCTTGAACTCTCCCGCTTTAACCTCTTGGAACACTTTCTCAAGTGCCGCAAAGGGGACCTTTATTTTTTCAGTCATAATCAGGTTCCCTTCTGCGTCAAACGTCGCCCCATGCCCAAGCAACCAATTCCTTGACCTCCGCGGAAAATCATGTGTACCTGGAATGATAACCTGCTCTCGTAGATCTACCTCAAGTTTGTCAAACTTAGGCACTCCAACTCTGTAGCCACCTGAACCCATCTTATGGTGATATACCTTCCTCGCCGCATTTTCCGCATTCTTAGCTGACCTTCTCTTCCCCTTTTCTGATTCCTTGTACGCCCGAAATGCTGGCCAGTGTGCCTTCTGCTTCTCAAGCGGCCCCTCGAATTTTGGGACTGCTTTTTTCTTCTTATATTCCTTCCAAAATCTTTTCTTATAAGCATTGGAAGCCTTGGCCATCTTCTTCAAAGCCCAGTGCATCACTACGTCGCGCATTGCCTTTTGAGTCTTTGCGGTATCACATTCTGGGAGACTAAAATGGTTCATCAGCTTGTCGAACAGAGCTTGTTTCGACCTGTCTAAGACAAAAGAAACTGCCAGACGGGCTGTATGAAGGAGAAACCGTGTGTTTTGTTCTATTTATCTGCAAATCCTCCAGTTCATTGACCGTATACAAAGAATTTAGAGGGAAAACAAAGGTGGACTAATCCAAATACATGAACCATGCAGGTTTGATACATTATTACACAATAGTCTAGCAATATTACATGAACCGTGAAGGTTTAATACGTTATCCCCAACTAGTGCCGCCATTGTTTATTTTCTGCCTAGCCATGGAGCATCTTCATTATTTAACGCGATGCTTGGGTCAGTTTTCACTCTGAAGAGCGGAATTTCTTCAAAGTTATTATAATCTTCTCACATGTATGTCTTGTCCTCCACTCCCACGATGTTTATTTTCCCTGAAAAAACTATGTGGCGGTTCGGCTCATCGCATGATGTACTAGAATTCTTATCTTTTATTTTCCTCGGTTGGGTAGATATGTCCTTCACATAGAAAACTTTAGCCACATCTTCGGCTGGGACGAATGGTTCGTTTCTGTAACCAAGATTGTTGAGATCCACTCTTGTCATTCTGTACTGCTGGTCTACCTCTACTCATGTCATCTTGACCCATTGGCACCAAAACAGAGGGACCCTAAAATTAGGTCCATAGTAAAGTTACCATATCGCCTCTATGTAACCATAATATGTCTCCTTTTTTCCATTGTATCTGGTTGCATCGAAATGGACACCACTGTTTTGGTTGGTGCTCTTTTTATCGTGTGCGATCGTGTAAAATGTATTCCCATTCATCTCGTACCCTTGGAAAGTCAGTACAGTCGAAGATGGTGACCTGGCCAACAAGTAGAGCTGATCTCCAACAATGTTTTTATTCATGAGTTTTGTATGCAACCAGGCACTAAAACTATACATGTGTTCATCATTAATCTAGGATTCAGACAGCCTCGGGTTTTTGGACGTATAATATTCTTGTGTTCCCCGATATAAGGAGCCACCAAGGTGGACATTTGTAGAACTGTGTAGTGTGCTTTAGTGAAAGAATGTACGTCCATAAATATCTTTTCTTTCCTTCATAGCATGCCTTTTCCACTCATTCTCCCCTCATGCCGCGATTCAGGAACACCAATCGACTAAAGGTCTGGAAGAAAGTCAACACAAAACTCAATAACCTCCACTGTTCCATAACCCTTGGAGATGCTTCCTTCTTTCCTAGCACGGTTGTGAATATATTTCTTTAAGAATCCCATGAACATCTCAAAGGGGAACATATTGTTTAGAAACACAGGACCGAGAATGGTAATCTCTTTGACTAGGTGAAGTAAGAGGTGTGTCATAATATTGAAGAAGGATGGTGGTTACACCAACTCGAAGCTGACAAGACATTGGACCACATATGTTTGTAACGCTGATAGACTTTCTGGATTGAATACCTTCTGAGACATTGCATTGAGGAATGCGCATAGCTTCACAATGGGTAGTCAAACATTTTCTAGTACAATCCCCCTCAACGCAATCGGAAGCAATTGCGTCATCAGCACGTGGCAGTCATGAGACTTCAGGTTTTGGATTTTTTTCTCTGCCACATTTATTATTCCCTTTATATTCGATGAGAAGCCAGACGGGACCTTGATACTACTTAGTGCTTCAAAAAAGATTTCCTTCTCTTCCTTCGTAAGAGCGTAGCTGGCATGACCACCTTGAAACCACTCAGGATTCTTTTCGTCTCGTCCTTTAGTGTGTTGCTGGTCCTGTTGTGCTTCAGATGTATATTTTGACTTCCCATACAAGCCAAAGAAGCCTAGAAGATTCACGCAGAGATTCTTCGTCAGGTGCATCACGTCGATCACAGAGCGGACATCTAGGATTTTCCAATAGGGTAGATTCCAAAATAAAGATTTCTTCTTCCACATGGGTGCGTGTCCGTTAGCGTCATTCGGAACAGCTTGTCTGCCAGGACCCTTTCCAAAGATTACTTTAAAATCCTTCACCATATCAAATACATCATCACCAGGTCGGAGGATAGGCGTCTCCCGGGTATCTGCCTCGCCATTGAAATGCTTGCCTGCTTTTCTTAAGGGATGCTTGCGCGGAAGAAAACGACGATACCCGAGGTACACAACCTTCTTACATCTATCCAGATATATACTTTCGGTGCCATCTAAACAGTGTGTGCATGCATTGTATCCCTTGTTTGTATGTCCAGAAATGTTACTAAGAGCAGGCCATTCATTGATGGTTATGAACAACAGCGCTCGTAGGTTAAATTCTTTTTGTTCGTGCTCGTCCCACACAGGCACACCTTCTTCACGCCACAATTGTAAAAGTTCATCGACTAATGGCCTTAACTACACATCAATGTCGTTTCCCGGTTTCCTCGGGCCTTGGATCAGCACTGGCATCATAATGAACTTCCCCTTCATGCACAACCAAGGAGGAAGGTTATAGATACATAGAGTCACAGGCCAGGTGCTATGGCTGCAGCTCTTCTCACTAAATGGATTCATGACATCTGTACTTAAACCAAACCATAAGTTCCTTGCATCACCTATAAAGCGCGGGAACTTTCTCTCGATTTTTCTCCACTGTGACCCAACAGCAGGGTGTCTCAACATCTTGTCTTTCTTACGATCTTCCATGTGCCATTGCAAAAGTTTGGCATGCTCTTTGTTTCTGAACAAACATTTCAACCATGGTATTATAGGAGCATACCACATCACCTTTGCAGGAACCCTCTTCTTGGGGCACTCACCCTCAACATCGCCAGGGTCATCTGGTCTGATCTTATACCGCAATGCAGTGCGTACCGGGCATTGTTCCAAATTCTCGTACTTCTCACCGCGGTAGAGGATGCAGTCATTAATACAGGCATGTATCTTCTCCATGTCTAATCCTAGGGGGCATACAATCTTCTTTGCTTCGTATGTACTGTCGGGCAATTCATTGTTTCTAGGAAGCTGCTTCTTCACTATTTGCAGCAAGTTTGTAAATCCGCTGTCAGTCACACCGTTCTCGGCCTTCCATTGCAGCAATTCCAGTGCGCTACCTAGTTTTTCTGCCCATCTTCGCAATTTGGATACAACAATGTTTTGTGATCCTTTAACATCTGGTCGAACTTCACCCTCACCTTTTCAATTTCGCTTTATGTCTTTGCATCCGTAATGGCCTGGCCAAGATCATCGATAGGCTCATCTGGTGCCCAATCTTCTTCTTCTACTTCATTGTTATCTTCCATTTCAGTACCGGCACCGTATTCAGGGAACATATCATGATATTTGTCATCATTCTCTTCTTCTTCGTTGTCTTTCATCATAACCCCTCTTTCTCTATGCTTGGTCCAACAATTATAGCCGAGCATGAAACCAGACTGAAACAGGTGGAAGTGGATGACTCTGTGCGAAGAGTGTTCCTTCTGATTCGGACATACAGCACATGGACAACACATAAAATTATTCCTCTTGTTTGCCTGGGCCACCTCGAGAAAATAACCCACGCCTTTCATGAACGCGGCAAAGCGTCGGTCACCGTACATCCATTGCCGGCTCATCTGCATTATATGATTATTAATTAAGAACTGTTACAGAACATCATGAATAGAGAAATGACCAATGTTACATCGATAGATGAAAGGTTAAAGTTGGTACCTCGACCGAGGAGGAAATAAGGATGAGAAAGCTTATTTAATTAAGTGTGGCTCGGACAAATGGAATCATGTTTGTTTTCTGCAAGCTGAGATGGTGTTATGCTCCCCAGGCATTTCATCGAACACCTGTTGTGCATAGGAAGGAAAAACAAGTGAGCACACACCACACAACTAGAATATGTCCTCCAAAAAGTGAGTGGCGTGAGGAGTGGAGAGGGTTGGCAGGGTTTATATAGTGGGGGGTCTTTTGCCCCGGTTGGTTGCTCGAACCGGGGCAAAAAAAAACCATGACGCTCTGCTCGTTGCGGGCCTTTTGCCCCGGTTGGAGCCACCAACCGGGGCAAAAGCCCCCCTCCCCCCCCCACCACCACGCGCCCTGCTCGCCCCGGCCCCACCTCTGCAGCCTTTTGCACTGGATAGTGGCCGAGCCGGGGCAAAAGGGGTGCTCACCACCGAGCAAAAGCCTCGTTTTCCACTAGTGGATTGGGACAACAATTCTAGGATCATCAGGTTGATCCTTATCATTGTTACTCCTGAGCATTTTGGGTGGTCCTGCATCGAAAACGGCGATCGTATGCAAAAGCTATGGACGGTCAAAATTGGTCGTCCAAAACTGCCAAAAACTGCACAAATTGACTAGAACCCGTGATGTCCAGCGGCAGCAAAACTGACAGAAATCGTGTCGGCGCGGTAGGAAAACAGCGTGCGTGAGGCGCTATGTGAGCTCGAAGGCGCGAGGAAACGCGCAATGCGGTGCAGCGGCAAACAAGGACTTGAATCCGAGTAGGAGTAGGGCGCGGCAGATAATCGACGCCATTTTGTGCCTGGCAGAAAACGGACTGGATACCGAGTAGGAGTAAAACCCGTGCGGCAGCGAACTGAGACTTTATGTGCCGCGGTAGAACAAGAAACTGCACTCCAATTTAAGCAACAAATTTGGGGATTTTGAGCGTCAAACACTGCCATAAAGAGACGAAGTTGGGTTGGACTGGATGCACTTTTTACCCCCGAGCGTTTTGGGTAGTCGTGCGTCGAAAACGGAGTTCGTATACAAAAGTTATGGCCGGTCAAAGTTGGTCGTCCAAAACTGCCAAAAACTACGGAAATTGACTAGAACTCGTGTTGTCCCGTGGCAGGAAAACGGACAGAAATTGTGCCGGCGCGGTAGAAAAAACAGCGTGCATGAGAAGCTATGGGAGCTCGAGAGTGCGGCAGAGAAATCATGCAATGCGGTGCCGCGGCAAACAAGGACTTGAGTCCGAGTAGGACTAGGGCGTGGCAGATAATTGGTGCGATTTTGTACCTGGCGGAAACCGGACTGGGTACCGAGTAGGAGTAGAACCCGCGCGGCGGCAAATTGAGACTTTCTGTACCGCGGTAGAACAAGAAATTGCACTCCAATTCCAGCAACAAATTTAGGGATTTTGAGCGTCGACAAATGCCGTAAACAGGCAAAGTTGATTTGGTCTGGATGCACATTGTTACTCCCGAGCGTTTTGGGTGGTCGTGCGTCAAAAACTGAGTTCGTATGCAAAAGTAATGGCCGGTCAAAGTTGGTCGTCCAAAACTGCGAAAAACTACAGAAATTGACTAGAACGCGTGTTGTCACGCGGCTAGAAACAGACAGAAATTGTGCCGGCGCGATAGGAAAACAGCGTGCTTGAGGCGCTATGCGAGCTCGAAGGCACGGCAAAAAAATGCACAATGCGGTGTTGTGGTAGAAAAGGACTTGAGTCCGAGTAGGAGTAGGGCGCAGGAGAGAATCGGCGCAATTTTGTGCCCGGCCAAAAACTGACTGGATACCGAGTAGGAGTAGAAACCGCGCAGCGTCAAATTTAGACTTTCTGTACCGCGGTAGAACAAGAAATTGCACTCCGATTTTAGCAACGAATTTGGGGATTTTGAGCGTCGAAAACTTCCGTAAACGGACGAAGTTGGTTTGGGCTGGATGCACATTGTTACTCCCGAGCGTTTTGGGTGGTCGTGCGTCGAAAACGGAGTTCGTATGCAAAAGTTATGGCCGGTCCAAGTTGGTCGTCCAAAACTGTCAAAAACTGCGGAAATTGACTAGAACCCATGTTGTCCCGTGGCAGCAAAACGGACATAAAGTGTGCCGGCGCGATAGGAAAAAGCAGCATGCGTGAGGCGCTATGTGAGCTCGAAGGCGCGATAGAGAAAACGCGCAATGCGGTGCTGCGGCACACAAAGACTTGAGTGCGAGTAGGAGTAGGGTGCGGAAGATAATCGGGGCAATTTTGTGCCCGGCAGAAAACGGACTGGATACCGAGTAGGAGTAGAAACCGCGTGGCGGCAAATTGAGACTTTTTTTACCGCGGTAGAACAAGAAATTACAATCAGATTTCAGCAACGAATTCGGGGATTTTGGGTATCGAAAACTGCCGTAAACAGACAAAGTTGGTTTGGGGTGGATGCACATTGTTAGTCTCGAGCATTTTGGGTGGTTGTGCATCGAAAACGAAAAACTTATGGCCGGTCTAGTTTGGTCGTCCAAAACTGCCGAAAACTACAGAAATTGACTAGAACACGTGTTGTCCCGCAGCAGGAAAACGGACAGAAATTGATATGGGGTAACATGATCTTCTCGTTGAGCTTCTCTCTCTTTTTTTATTTTTCTGATATGTGGATAACAAGTGCTACACTGAGACCTCTCACTCAGCTGACCCCTGTTGCCAGATGCAACAACAATCAAGCTCTTTGGATATTCTCAACTACACACTCTTGCACAAGTAATCAAAGATCACAAGTGGTCCTGTATCCCCCTATTCCCAGATGGAATAACAAGATATCACGCAACTTTGCAGGGTAAACTTCAAGTAGTATGCTTAGCAGCAATACAAACTAGAGGCTAGGGTTTTGTTGGTTTTGGTTTAAACTTGTTCTCCAGCAGCTCCATCTTGTTTTCCAGTATGCCTTGAGGTCTTCCTCCATTCATGTTTGTGTTATCAATAACCCTGCTAATAAATAATAACATAGCTTAGGTAGTATAACATTCATATAATCACAAAGAATATTTAATAATAGGAAAGAATTCACCTTAAAATAATCATCAGTGAGACTTAATATTTCTTTCCAACTCAAGCATGAATAAACCTCATGGACCTCTATTATGTCCCTATCATCCTCCCTTTCTTCAAGACAAGACGTCCCCGGCTTGTTGTATGCTGAAAGTGGAATAAACAAAAAGAACAACGTGTATGCACAATACATATATCTATAATGTGGTGCATTAGTTGTTATCATATCATAAAATTGTGCATATGACATGTGACCACGAAATTTGCATGTAAATATCACATAATTGTCATAGGATCTCATAAAATGGCAATCATAATTGCAAATATAAGTGAAGCTCATAAAATCATGATCAAAAGGAGAGACATGTATGCATACTTTTTTATTGTTTAGTATCAAATCAAGTGTTCTCACAGAAGATCTATGATCAAATTTACGTTTATTAGTACACTCAAAGGTGGGAACATGCTTATTATTTTCATCATGAAAATTGCAACTTAATTTGCAAATATAAGTGAAGAACAATTTATTAGCACATGTACTTAACAAGTTTTGTGGCAAACCAAACATATGTGTAAAATCATGCTCACATGTAGGAAATTGTAAACAATCTAACCAAGGTAACACAATGTTTAATTCAGCCATTTTATCACAAGTAATACATATTCGATCCACCATAAAAAATTCCATCCATGTTATAGTCGCCAATCAAATTAAAAGTGAAACAAGAAGCATAGGTGCTAGAATTGACATACGAAATTTCAGCAACCTTTTTCATAGCACATTGCACATTAATTGGTTCATTTAACATGATGTAATTCACAATATATTAGGTGGTATTTTAGCAAGTACTTCTTTATGTAAAATCAAAACCACATGATTAAATTTTGAAATTAGCACATTATCACATGTAGGTGGACTATCTATGCTTGTTAACTCATAAGAATCAACTAGCAATTTAGTAGACTCACGAAATTCAGCACTTGAAGTTTTTAGCTCGAAATTAGCACCTTTATCAATGCCATCCTCCTCAGATTTAGTAGGTACCAATTCATCTATCTCAAGTGGTGATGCAGGTTATAGTTGAGGTGGCTCCCTTTCTTCAAAAGTAACCTGCATATCACAAGAAACAACACTAGGAGTAGACATGATTACGTTAGTAGAAACAACCTCACATGTCTTCTCAACCTCGACAAATCCCATAACTAAACGCTCAATTGTTTGCATCTCAAGTTTTTCAAGTCTTTGCTTTTCAAGCATTTGAGCAGAAATTAAGGGTTGATGTCTAATTCTTTGAAATTTTGTAAGCCATGCATGTATTATCAAATTTTTCTTATTGTTCCAAAAGAATTGTAAATCAGGATAATGGCTATCAAAATTAACTCTATATTTAGTGCACCATTGTTATCCCAACAAAAGATGAGAACAAATAATATCTCTAGGCATCACATGACATAAAATTTTCTCCTTATGGCCATGAATGGTTAAAGGAACAAAAACTATGTGAGTAATAATAAGTTCATCATCATATGTAGGTAACCTAAATGGATCACATGTGTGTGGAACCAGCTGCAATTCTTCAACAACCTCAGGACTAACAAAATTATACCGTGTACATTTATCAAGGGTAATAGCAACCTTGCTTTCCTTGATGTCTGCTGTGAAGTGGAACAAATCTTTTGCTGGAATCCCACTAGCATCCTCCTTCCAAAACGTAGCACTGCAAGCATGAACACTAGGAAAACCCATTGATTAATTTGTTAGTGAAACAAAATAACAATAGGTTGTGGTGTTCTCTCACAACTCACAGTGAAACCAAGCAAAGATGGCTTCACTTATTGTTCCAAAGTGAAAAGGATCAACTTACCACAAGTGCCAATGAAAACTGTACCAAGTGTGAGAAGAGAATATCCAGGATATGATAGTATCACAAAGACAAACAGGGTATTTGGTGGGGCTTGGTGGGGAATCCTAACAACACCAAAATAACAACTCCAATGGAACACACTCACACTGGGATACAAATGTGTCTTAGCAATTATATGGAAGAGATATTGCAAGCACTGGAAAGACACTAGCAAATACTCTAAGAAAACAGGCACAAGATTGCTCAAATATGTCCACAAAAATATCCAAGATATGATAAGCTTCCACTAGTGATAGTATGTATCGGCCTCTTTTTGCTTTTTCTCTTTCTATTTTTTATACTTTTTGTCACATCCCAATTTTGGAACACCTGTAAACACAGTTGTTTTGCTAATTGCTTTACTAATAAACCTTGGTTGTGTTTGTTTGTGGTTGTTTAAGTGCAACCAAACAAACTAATTATATAAACTTGCAAACTTAAAAGGATAGCAAAGCAGTGAACTAAAAATATTCAACATATTGTTCCAGGGATAAAAATATTCAACATATTGTTCCAATGACCTTGGCAATATTTTCTAAAGTAAATATTGATCAATGAGTTTTCCAAAAACTATCTTATGAAACTCATACTTGTTGAATATTATTCCAAGGCCTAAATTAAGAAAGAGGAAACACTTAATAAATTTCCATAAAGGATTATCAGAAAAAGAGGCATTCTTAGATGCTTCACCAAAATCTTATCAAATGTTTTTCCAACCTTGCAAGCTTAAAAACAAAGTATTAGAGAGCATTGACTTGCTATCTCTAGTCACATAAATATTTTGGCAAAGCATTGCTAAAGAAAAGCCAAGTGCTTTATTAAATAGAAATTCCAATATTTCCAGAAACAGAAAACTAAAACAAGTTACTATTGGAAACTTTCTTAAATGATTTGAAATTCATACCATTGCTTCCTTATATCAAATAAGGAGCACACACAAGAGGAGACCAAAAATTGAATCCATTAAAGTCCTGAAAACATGATTTTTCTCCACAGCAACAATTGGGATTTTGAACAAGTTTGTTCTACAAACTTTTTCCAAATGCCACGAAATAAATACCACATAGTCTATATCATAAATAAGGATGAAAACCAAAAGGGCACAAGTTTTTGAATAATTTAAGTTTCCAAAAACCCCTGTTTTCTTGACAGCACCTTTTTGAAATTTGAACAAGTTTGTTCTATGAAGTAACTCTAAATGACTTGAATTTTCTACCACATAAGCTACACATCAAATAAGGAATGTGTGCCAAAAATTATCATTTTTGGAAGCTCCCAAGTAGGTTAATAAATTCAATGTCCATTTATGCAGGAATTCAAATTTGAACAACTTTGAATTATCAAGTTTATTCAATTGAGCCAATTTTCACATATGTTGTACATATCAACTAATTAGAATTTTGGGCAAAAGGATTTAAAATTTAAACTTTGTTTGCTTGGTGAAAACAACCTTTTTCAGAAAGGACAGGGACCTATTTGTAATAGCCAGGGGCCTAAATGTAATCCCAGTCATCATCTTCTACCTCTAGCCCCTCTGTAGATGCAGTAAACCTAGGCCATGGCTTCGACTAGAAGCAATCCTTGGGGATAAGAGGCCCCCCATGTGCTTGTCTGCCCACATGCCCCCCTCTCTCTCCCCATTAGTTTTCTCTCTCTCTCTCTCTCTCTCTGTGCAAAAGTCTCAAAACCGAACCCTAGCTCTTTGGGTCGCCGTCGATTCGGCCGATAGAGGGCTCGCCGCCGGCCACCAAGTGTCTCATCGGCTCCGCATCGTCGTGGTGATACTCGGTGCAAATGGAATCGAGGTGGATCGACTCGAGGTGCCCGCGCCATCCCTTTCTTCACCGAGCCCGACGGAACTCCGGCGACGAATCGGCGTTGCCTCGCTCCTTCTTCGACCTTGCCGTGTGCTCCGTCGCGTTCAGGGTGAGGATGCGCTGCCTTTTTCCCTCTCACTTGCGGTCTTAAACCTCGCCGCGCCGCGTTCGCTTCCGGCCGCCGCGCGCGCGTCGTCGTCGCCGCGCTCCGGTCGCCTCCCTGGAAACGAAACCTTGCTAGGCTGGTTCCCCTCGTCGTATGCTACGTGTAGGTTCCCTCGAATCGCAAAATAATGCACGGTAGCGCCGGATTTTAGCTCGCCGGAGACGTCCCGCCGGCGGGTGACGCCGTCCTGGCGTCACGCTGACGCCAGCGCGCGCTGACCCCGCGCAGGACAGTCAAACCGGCAGGTGGGGCCGTAATCTGCGCGCGTGGCAGCCCCCGTGGCAGCCTGGCCCGCGGGTCAGCGGCTACGGCTGGTTTCCCTCGCGGTGCAAGAGATCCAGGCCGGCCCTTTTAGCAGATCTGGCCCATCTGTGATGTTTTTCCATTTAAATTTCCACAAAAAGTACCTGTTTACTTTTGGCTCTAAAATGCTACCAAAAAGATGAATTTGACCAAACTAAAATTCACAGTGGTACCTCAACTAATTCTAAACCACCTCCAACTTGTAGATCTACTTTTGGATGAATATTTTTGAAATGAAAAATGATTTGGCAACAGGTACCAGAAACACCAAAATGAGCACCATTTTTATTTTACAACTCAGAATGAAGTGAGGCAAATTGCATTGGAACGCCCTTGAAATTATCCAACAGGAGCAATTAACCTTGCTTCCAAATTCATTGTATTTTTGTAATGGCATGCAATTTGGTAAAACACCAGAGAGCACTTTGGTGATTTTTATAAAATTATTAAAAATGAATTTTGATGAAAACTCAACTGGATGGTCTTTTATATGTTTAGGTATATCCAAAACTAGAAGGGTTTAATTTTTAGAGCATCCTAGTATTTTTGGTGGACAGATCTTTGTTTCACCTGTTTCTGCCATTTTGGCATTTTAGATAATTAAATTGTGTGATTATATTTTTGTGTAGCAATGTTGTTTTCTAGCATGTAAAAGTTGTGTGAAATTGTTTTCTAAGTGTTAGTTAACTATTTTAGCATGTTAGATTGTGTGTACTTGAGTGGAGAAGAAATATGATTTTTGTTAATAGCATATGTTATTCTCTAGTTTATACTTGCATATAATTTTGAGTGATGAATTTATGTGCAAGCACTTGGATTGTTGATTAGATTCAGTACCATGTTGGTACTTATATTTTGTTAGTATCACCTCTGCTAGCTTGCATTTGAGTTGGTAGAAAAGCATGAGTAGCTTTGTCATGACTATGAAAATGTTATGGAAAAATTCCCTCATGTGTGGAATTTTTGACATAATCATTTGTGGTTGTGTAGCCACATATTTTTGGGTTGTATTCATAGGACCAGTAGCATTTTTATTATGTTTTTATGAGTACTTGAACCCTAGTGTTTTCACTTGTGTGGAAATAATAGCATGAGTAGCATTACCTTGTTATTTTAGCATCCTATTATTTTCTGCTAGTATTGTTATTGCACTAGGTGCTAGTTTAGGCTTTTGTAATTTTTGTCAAGTATGACCAGAGGCATTGTGACCTCTTAATGCTTTTTTATGCTAGTGGAACACCCACTGGTTTCATTGCATTTTTGGTGGAAACATTATTTCCCCCACACTAGATGTGTTTCTTTTATATAGTTTCATAACTAGTGAGTGCCTAGTATTTTTGCTTTGGGAATTTTTGTGCTAAACAAAAATGGGTATGCTTCTGCTTGTAAGTGGTTATAATCATGTGTGGCTTGCTAGGAAAAATCCATCTTTGGAGTGTTGTTTGATTCCTCTAGTAATGCCCTTTTTATTACTACTAGTATGTAGGAGTTGCCCTGCAAATGGATGCATTGTTTTGTTAAATGGGATATTTTTGTTATAGCAAGTATAGCTGTTTTTCACTACTGTTTTTGTGACATGGACCCTCTGGTTGTATTTCAATTACTTGATTGAAATGCATCCATTGATTCTTCATGTTTGAGTAGTACTAGTTTCCTTGCAGTTTTTGTATTGAATTATTTTTCCCGCCAACTTGTGTTTGGTAGATATTTTTGTATCCTTGCATGAGGACATGTTTTCATTCCCATTATGATAACATGGTTCCTTGTTTGCATTTTAGTACTTTACTTGTTATGCATGCTTGCATAGCAAACTTTTAGTAGAAAACATGTCTATAGGATTCCTACTTTTTAGTCATTGTTTCTATTGTTCTCACTATGAGAAATTGGGTGTTTTGTGATGAGTCTATTACCTTGTTACACTTGAGTAGGCTCACTGATTTGTAAAAGTAACTTTTGCAAATCATGTGTCTCATTTATTCTTGTTGTGAATTTAGGCTTAGCAGAGTAGCTACCTTTTTCTTTTTGTTGTTTGGTTGATAGACCCATTGCCATGATTAATGTGGTGCATGTTTTATATACTTTTAGTAGTCTCACCCTTGTGAAACTAAGTATATTTTGGGTTTATTAATATCTTGGTATGAGAGTGGCACACCCACTGAATCCATGATATTAAGGTTGTGAGATATGGTCCTCCAACCTTGAGTTGCCTTATTAAATGGCATTTCTGTCAAGTGTGTTTGTTTGATTGTTTGCCTCCATTAATAAATTGTGTGATTGCTTATTAGTAGATTTCCTTGCTGTATGTATTGTTATGTATGGTTGCTTGCCTTGATTGGTTCTGAATGTGTGTCCTTTATTCCTTTTTACGACGTTAGAAAACAAAGAGGAAGGAAGTGTCGTGAAGCTCTGTTTCAAGTTCCAGTCACTCCAAAACCAGGGACACAAGGAGATACCAGGCAAGCCATCCTGATGCTTGCTGATACAATACTTACCATTATCTACCATGCATGTTTTACCTCTGAAGTTTTACCAAAACTTGATTATCAAAACTATTTTTGATGTGGTTATTATAAATATACTACTATATAGGTCACTATCATGCCAGTAGTTAAACTTGGTAATACCAAGCCCATAAGCCACCATATGGTATTTATTACCATCAAATATACTAGTCCCTAAGTGGACACCCTAAAATTGTGATTCTACAAAACAAAGGCTTTACGGAAAAACCCGGAGAAAAGGCGGATCCTTGTTCTCCGGAGGAATGTGGAAGTGGTCATTTTTGAGAAAGTGGTGTTTTCAAAAATGACACATAACCTAGTCTTCGCCGGACAACCTTTACCGTACTGCCACCCTACCCCAATATGGGCATGGGGCTTAACTTGAAGTTTGTTCTTATTAGTGTGTGCTATCTCAATGTGCTATAGGGGATGCGATCCTCTGAACCGAATGTCGCGGAGACATATAAAGTGTGGGATTAATTTTCCCTCCGGATGCATCAGTTGAGGCATCCTGGCTTGGCGGGGATTAGCTCGGTGCCGGGGATGTGGCAAAACTCAACTGAGAGATAGGCATATTCTAGCTTGAACATAGTGGATGGTTATGATCAGATACCTGATGTTTACATACTGTTGTTACAGTCCGTGATTGTTCACGGGAGGTGTACTGGATCTGGTGGATGTGTACACCTCTGCAGAGTATAACTTTTTCGAAGAAGCCGCGTCCTCGGATATGGACAGTTGAATGGCCATGTAGCTAGCATTGTGTCAATGTTTTCAAAAAGGAGTTTTGAAAGGGAAATTTTGGAAAGGAAGTGTTGAACTTGTGAAGTTCGGAAAGGAATGGAAACTTATACCGTGGAGGTATCGTTGATGATAAAAAGCCAGATGCTGATATACAAAACAAAATGTTTTGCAAAGAAAACCTTTTCTACTCTAAGCAAGAATTCTGGAAACTGATTCCAAGAAGTTTTGCAAAGAGAAAATATTCTTTAAACAAAACTTTACCAAACCTCTTGTACATGTGATATCTACAAGAGAAATAAAACTATATTATTTTCTTCTGAAGTATCTTCTTCAACGAAGATACAGATTAACCTGACTGCAACTGTGGTGTCATCATATATGAACACCATTGGTAGTGAACCCTATTTATAGCCTACCTATTCCACCATATAAGCATATTTGCATGTTTGGTAAGTGACATGATGGATGTCTTGCTGAGTACATTCAAATGTACTCATTATGGTTTCGCCCCTGGTATCTACTTATCAGATTTTGAGAAGGAACCTCCGAAGGATATCTATGAAGAGAAGTACGGAGTTGACGGCTTTGCGAACTAGGATCGTCTCCGGGTCAGCAGCCTGTAGGTTAAGGCGTGACTTGGGCTCAACTACGTTGTGTTTTTTTTGTCTTCCGCTGTGTTTGTTAAGTTGCCTGCCCTTTGTGGCAGTTGCTTAAACTTGATCATGTGATCATTTGTGTAATACCTTTATGTATTCGTGTAATGGATGATGTATTTCTGTGTGCCAACTGTGTATGTTGTTCACGACTGATCTTTCTGGGATCGTGAATGTATGCATACGTAGGGTTTCAGACTGCCGGTCTGGGGTCCTTACAGAGTTGGTATCAGAGCCATCCTGACCTTAGGAGACCTTAGTTAGCATGGACGTCAGATAGGAAAGAAAAGTATTTTTGAGTAAAAACCTATTTACTATCTACATTATTTTTATCTTAGGGAATTTTAGTATATTTTCCCTCCTTATTATCTTTTCAAAAGATTCTAAATGCATATCAAGGGCGTCCTTGAACAGTGGTTCGAAGGGCGGGCCTTACAGAATTGGTATCTCTCTCGGTTAAGAGTTTATTTCTTACTTGTTTGCAACTGCTCCGCTCTGTTTTTGAAACATCTCTCGTATTTGAAGTTTTCTATCCAGAAAATAGTTGGAGTTTCAAAAACAATTTGTTGCATAAAGTTTTCTCGAAACTTTACTTCTATTATCTTGTTTCCATACAAAAACTTTTATACTTGCCGATGTCCCGAGAAGACCAAAATATTTGCCTAGCTCTACAGTGATGATGGTCAGAAGTAGATATAGTTCTTCAGCCACTTCTAGGATTTTGGATCATCCCCCGACGTAGCTCCCATGGAGCCTTGCTTGTGTGTTTTGGCTTGCTTATGTGTGTCCGTAGGACTTTGTGATATTGTGTGGTGTAGAATTTGATTCATCTAGGCTTCTATATGTTTGTGGGGTGCTCAAAATTTGCAGATTTGTGCTTGCCCCGCTCTTGTTTTTGAATCGCCTCCTGTTAAATTTTTGCAAGCAAAAATGTTTGTATAGCATTCAAAAACAAGAATTTGTTGCTTAGACTTATACTTGTTTTCGCTTCATAATGCGACCCGTCGTGAACCACCACCATCTCCCCCGCAATCAATGAAAGTACCGTTGGGCCTATATAGAGGTCCATCAAGCCACACGAGCTGATAGCGTTGCTACCAGTGATGCACTCCAACTGATAAAGCTCCAACTATGCCAGCCTTCAAAGAAGAAAAGGCGTGAAGAAACCAACCACTACTGACCAAAACCTCTATGTTTGTCTGTTTGCAAAAGACTCGTTTTGCTCTGTTGGCTAAATGTTGCACTTTTTTTATGTCCCCTTTTAAAAGACCAAACAAGAGAAATCCTTTTTAAAAGTTATATACCTACCTCCTCTGGAGAAAGGTGCAAAAAGAAGTCTTCACATGCCATGATGCGCAACCCCCTCAAAAGCTAATCCGAAGAGCACAATTCAATATTCGACGTACGATGACACTAGTCGTATCTTGTCGGACAAACATGATTAATTAGAAAGCTAACAAGACTAACATGCTTTGCCTAATATTAGGTTGACACCTAACCAAAGCATGCGAACTACTGACAACTCTTTCTAAACCAAGGAATTAAGTGACTTAGGACACCTTTTAATCTAGTTGGTAAAAAGGAGAAGTCACGAGAAAATAAGACGATGACCTATTCGTTTACTAGTCAATAGGATATCATGTGTATCCACTGTGTAAACCAAATCTTAGTAGACGTTGTAAGTACTATGAAATTCGAGATTTATAAATAAAGTGAACGATGAAATGGTGATGATAGATCAAGAAGACAACAGTTTTCCTGTTTTTGTTTCTTTGTGTGCTCTTGATTGAAATGAATTTGTGTTTTATTCGATCTTGCTTCCTAACTTATATGGAGTTGTTAGGACTTGTTTTTATGATTGTTTTATTACAATAAATCTACCCTAGAAAGTGTGTGCATGATTGGAAACACGAACAAAATGAAATAGCATTTGTTACCTTCTAGTTTATTAATTGGAAGTATTGTGAGAACTAGATCGGTGTATACTTTCTTAGTAGATTTTGTACTATGTTTTCTTTGAGTCCAGTACCATTTAGGTACTGTTATTTTGATGCTTGTAACTATGTTAGCTTGCATGTATCTTAATAGTAAAACATGTGTAAGCATTACTATCAGTATGCACTAGTATTGCTTCACTAGATTAAATAGCCTTATATTTTTATCTTGTATGCAAAGTTTTTCATGAGTAACCAGCGGCTTAGTACCTATATTTACTTGGTATTAGTGGGCCATAGCCCACTGGTCCCATTGTATTTTTGCTTGAGGATGAAAATCCCCAACCATACACAGGTGTGAAAATAGCATGTTTCACTATGTGATGGATTTCTATTTTCCACCATGGAAAATATAATTGTTTCTTTTCAACTATGAAAGTGAGAAGTTTATTTCTTATTAGTAAATACTAATATGTTTAGGTGTGATCCTTTTGTTAGCATAATATTCCTTAGGGGTATCATGTTAAGAAATGTTTCACTATCGTGTGCTAAAATTAAATTGTTCGCAAATAAAATAAATTCCTCTTGATTGGTAGATTGTTTGTGAATAATTTTAAATTGAGTGTATGGATTATTGAAAAAGTTTAGATAACTTTTCATTAATTGCATAGCTACTGGTTGTGTGAGTTATACCTTGCTTGTTGCTAGTAATTGGTTAAAGAAAAACAGAAATTGCTAGAAGAAATTTATGCATGTTTAATAGTTGTTTCATGGGATTGTTTTGATGTTTGTGCTTACTAGCATGAGTAAGTTTTGTGTACTGTTATTAGGTACATTTATATTCATGACTTTCTTGTTTAAGTTTAAACATCATGATAGCATTGTTTGCTTCTCTAGCGCGAAAACTAGTTTCACCACTAGAAAATGGTGATTTTTGCTCTAGTATTACCCTCTTTTTATTTTACGAGCATATGTGTTGATATAGCATGTTAGGAAGTTATTACTTCTGTTATCATGCCATGAATTATTTAGTTTCATGTTCTATGATTATAGGATATGATTATCTCTTATAGCATGCTCGTGTAGATTTTTCATACTAGTGTGTGATTTGTGCAGACCTTTTTCTATGCCTGTGTAATAGAAGTTTTATCTTGTGTAAAGATGGTGTTTTAGAGTATCTTTATTATTGAATTAATTAGTTTTTAGCTACTGGTTGTTTGCTAATTGTTCATTATTGATGGATTCCAAAACCTCTAATAAACAATAACCTAGTGAATAAATAGTCTATTCATCTGTGGTGTTGTTTGCTTGCTTTTTGGATGTTGTAAATGTTTTACCTTAGCATGAGTTTATACTTGTGTTATGATTGTGCTTAAGAGTATCTTATGAAACTAAAACATCCAACTAAAATCATGAACACTTTAAGTGATAGTTGCTTGTGGTGAGTAATAACCACTGCCATGGGTATTTGTTCTGTCTGTTTGTTTTACCTTAGCAACCTAACCTTTTTGCACCCACAAGCTATACTTTTAGCTTCTTATATACCTTATGTACCACTCCATATGTGTTATGTAAGATGTGGGATATAGCTAGGAACTCATGTAATAATTAACGGTACATTTCCAGGTAGTTCTGCACTAACCTTAATTTTTATTCAAACTAGGAAACAAAAGTTTTGGACCTAAAAAAAGTACTGGTGTATTTTTTTTAAATGAATTTGCTAATTTAGGGATGTACCCCACCTCCCAAGAAAAGTCAAAGGGGGGAAGCACCTGCACTCCAACACTAACATTGTGTTTGTTGGCCCTCCCTTAGTCCTCGCTTGCGAATCTCGGGGACGAGATTCTTTTTAAGGGGGGAAGACCTGTCACATCCCAATTTTGGAACACCTGTAAACACAGTTGTTTTGATAATTGCTTTACTAATAAACCTTGGTTGTGTTTGTTTGTGGTTGTTTAAGTGCAACTAAACAAACTAATTATATAAACTTGCAAACTTAAAAGGATAGCAAAGCAGTGAACTAAAAATATTCAACATATTGTTCCAGGGATAAAAATATTCAACATATTGTTCCAATGACCTTGGCAATATTTTCTAAAGTAAATATTGATCAAAGAGTTTTCCAAAAACTATCTTATGAAACTCATACTTGTTGAATATTATTCCAAGGCCTAAATTAAGAAAGAGGAAACACTTAATAAATTTCCATAAAGGATTATCAGAAAAAGAGGCATTCTTAGATGCTTCACCAAAATCTTATCAAATGTTTTTCCAACCTTGCAATCTTAAAAACAAAGTATTAGAGAGCATTGACTTGCTATCTCTAGTCACATAAATATTTTGGCAAAGCATTGCTAAAGAAAAGCCAAGTGCTTTATTAAATAGAAATTCCAATATTTCCAGAAACAGAAAACTAAAACAAGTTACTATTGGAAACTTTGTTAAAATGATTTGAAATTCATACCATTGCTTCCTTATATCAAATAAGGAGCACACACAAGAGGAGACCAAAAATTGAATCCATTAAAGTCCTGAAAACATGATTTTTCTCCACAGCAACAATTGGGATTTTGAACAAGTTTGTTCTACAAACTTTTTCCAAATGCCACGAAATAAATACCACATAGTCTATATCATAAATAAGGATGAAAACCAAAAGGGCACAAGTTTTTGAATAATTTAAGTTTCCAAAAACCCCTGTTTTCTTGACAGCACCTTTTTGAAATTTGAACAAGTTTGTTCTATGAAGTAACTCTAAATGACTTGAATTTTCTACCACATAAGCTACACATCAAATAAGGAATGTGTGCCAAAAATTATCATTTTTGGAAGCTCCCAAGTAGGTTAATAAATTCAATGTCCATTTATGCATGAATTCAAATTTGAACAACTTTGAATTATCAAGTTTATTCAATTGAGCCAATTTTCACATATGTTGTACATATCAACTAATTAGAATTTTGGGCAAAAGGATTTAAAATTTAAACTTTGTTTGCTTGGTGAAAACAACCTTTTTCAGAAAGGACAGGGACCTATTTGTAATAGCCAGGGGCCTAAATGTAATCCCAGTCATCATCTTCTACCTCTAGCCCCTCTGTAGATGCAGTAAACCTAGGCCATGGCTTCGACTAGAAGCAATCCTTGGGGATAAGAGGCCCCCCATGTGCTTGTCTGCCCACATGCCCCCCTCTCTCTCCCCATTAGTTTTCTCTCTCTCTGTGTGTGCAAAAGTCTCAAAACCGAACCCTAGCTCTTTGGGTCGCCGTCGATTCGGCCGATAGAGGGCTCGCCGCCGGCCACCAAGTGTCTCATCGGCTCCGCATCGTCGTGGTGATACTCGGTGCAAATGGAATCGAGGTGGATCGACTCGAGGTGCCCGCGCCATCCCTTTCTTCACCGAGCCCGGCGGAACTCCGGCGACGAATCGGCGTTGCCTCGCTCCTTCTTCGACCTTGCCGTGTGCTCCGTCGCGTTCAGGGTGAGGATGCGCGTCTCCCCGTGCCTTTTTCCCTCTCACTTGCGGTCTTAAACCTCGCCGCGCCGCGTTCGCTTCCGGCCGCCGCGCGCGCGTCGTCGCCGCCGCGCTCCGGTCGCCTCCCCGGAAACGAAACCTCGCTAGGCTGGTTCCCCTCGCCGTATGCTACGTGTAGGTTCCCTCGAATCGCAAAATAATGCACGGTAGCGCCGGATTTTAGCTCGTCGGAGACGTCCCGCCGGCGGGTGACGCCGTCCTGGCGTCACGCTGACGCCAGCGCGCGCTGACCCCGCGCAGGACAGTCAAACCGGCAGGTGGGGCCGTAATCTGCGCGCGTGGCAGCCCCCGTGGCAGCCTGGCCCGCGGGTCAGCGGCTACGGCTGGTTTCCCTCGCGGTGCAAGAGATCCAGGCCGGCCCTTTTAGCAGATCTGGCCCATCTGTGATGTTTTTCCATTTAAATTTCCACAGAAAGTACCTGTTTACTTTTGGCTCTAAAATGCTACCAAAAAGATGAATTTGACCAAAGTAAAATTCACAGTGGTACCTCAACTAATTCTAAACCACCTCCAACTTGTAGATCTACTTTTGGATGAATATTTTTGAAATGAAAAATGATTTGGCAACAGGTACCGGAAACACCAAAATGAGCACCATTTTTATTTTACAACTTAGAATGAAGTGAGGCAAATTGCATTCGAAAGCCCTTGAAATTATCTAACCTGATCAATTAACCTTGCTTCCAAATTCATTGTATTTTTGAAATGGCATGCAATTTGGTAAAACACCAGAGAGCACTTTGGTGATTTTTATAAAATTATTAAAAATGAATTTTGATGCAAACTCAACTGGATGGTCTTGTATATGTTTAGGGCTATCCAAAACTAGAAGGGTTTAATTTTTAGAGCATCCTAGTATTTTTGGTGGACAGATCTTTGTTTCACCTGTTTCTGCCATTTTGGCATTTTAGATAATTAAATTGTGTGATTATATTTTTGTGTAGCAATGTTGTTTTCTAGCATGTAAAAGTTGTGTGAAATTGTTTTCTAAGTGTTATTTAACTATTTTAGCATGTTAGATTGTGTGGACTTGAGTGGAGAAGAAATATGATTTTTGTTAATAGCATATGTTATTCTCTAGTTTATACTTGCATATAATTTTGAGTGATGAATTTATGTGCAAGCACTTGGATTGTTGATTAGATTCAGTACCATTTTGGTACTTATATTTTGTTAGTATCACCTCTGCTAGCTTGCATTTGAGTTGGTAGAAAAGCATGAGTAGCTTTGTCATGACTATGAAAATGTTATGGAAAAATTCCCTCATGTGTGGAATTTTTGACATAATCATTTGTGGTTGTGTAGCCACATATTTTTGGGTTGTATTCATAGGACCAGTAGCATTTTTAATATGTTTTTATGAGTACTTGAACCCTAGTGTTTTCACTTGTGTGGAAATAATAGCATGAGTAGCATTACCTTGTTATTTTAGCATCCTATTATTTCTGCTAGTATTGTTATTGCACTAGGTGCTAGTTAGGCTTTTGTAATTTTTGTCAAGTATGACCAGAGGCATTGTGACCTATTAATGCTTTTTAAGCTAGTGGAACACCCACTGGTTTCATTGCATTTTTGGTGGAAACATTATTTCCCCCACACTAGATGTGTTTCTTTTATATAGTTTCATAACTAGTGAGTGCCTAGTATTTTTGCTTTGGGAATTTTTGTGCTAAACAAAAATGGGTATGCTTCTGTTTGTAACTGGTTATAATCATGTGTGGCTTGCTAGGAAAAATCCATCTTTGGAGTGTTGTTTGATTCCTCTAGTAATGCCCTTTTTATTACTACTAGTATGTAGGAGTTGCCCTGCAAATGGATGCATTGTTTTGTTAATGGGATATATTTTTGTTATAGCAAGTATAGATATTTTTCACTACTGTTTTTGTGACATGGACCCTCTGGTGTATTTCAATACTTGATTGAAATGCATCCATTGATTCTTCATGTTTGAAGTAGTACTAGTTTCCTTAGCAGTTTTTGTATTGAATTATTTTTCCCGCCAACTTGTGTTTGGTAGATATTTGTGTCTCTTGCATGAGGACATGTTATCATTCCCATTATGATAACATGGTTCCTTGTTTGCATTTTAGTACTTACTTGTTATGCATGCTTGCATAGCAAACTTTTAGTAGAAAACATGTCTATAGGATTCCTCCTTTTTAGTCATTGTTTCTATTGTTCTCACTATGAGAAATTGGGTGTTTTGTGATGAGTCTATTACCTTGTTACACTTGAGTAGGCTCACTGATTTGTAAAAGTAACTTTTGCAAATCATGTGTCTCATTTATTCTTGTTGTGAATTTAGGCTTAGCAGAGTAGCTACCTTTTTCTTTTTGTTGTTTGGTTGATAGACCCATTGCCATGATTAATGTGGTGCATGTTTTATATACTTTTAGTGGTCTCACCCTTGTGAAACTAAGTATATTTTGGGTTTATTAATATCTTGGTATGAGAGTGGCACACCCACTGAATCCATGATATTAAGGTTGTGAGATATGGTCCTCCAACCTTGAGTTGCCTTATTAAATGGCATTTCTGTCAAGTGTGTTTGTTTGATTGTTTGCCTCCATTAATAAATTTTGTGATTGCTTATTAGTAGATTTCCTTGCTGTATGTATTGTTATGTATGGTTGCTTGCCTTGATTGGTTCTGAATGTGTGTCCTTTATTCCTTTTTACGACGTTAGAAAACGAAGACGAAGGAAGTGTCGTGAAGCTCTGTTTCAAGTTCCAGTCACTCCAAAACCAGGGACACAAGGAGATACCAGGCAAGCCATCCTGATGCTTGCTGATACAATACTTACCATTATCTACCATGCATGTTTTACCTCTGAAGTTTTACCAAAACTTGATTATCAAAACTATTTTTGATGTGGTTATTATAAATATACTACTATATAGGTCACTATCATGCCAGTAGTTAAACTTGGTAATACCAAGCCCATAAGCCACCATATGGTATTTATTACCATCAAATATACTAGTCCCTAAGTGGACACCCTAAAATTGTGATTCTACAAAACAAAGGCTTTACGGAAAAACCCGGAGAAAAGGCGGATCCTTGTTCTCCGGAGGAATGTGGAAGTGGTCATTTTTGAGAAAGTGGTGTTTTCAAAAATGACACATAACCTAGTCTTCGCCGGACAACCTTTACCGTACTGCCACCCTACCCCAATATGGGCATGGGGCTTAACTTGAAGTTTGTTCTTATTAGTGTGTGCTATCTCAATGTGCTATAGGGGATGCGATCCTCTGAACCGAATGTCGCGGAGACATATAAAGTGTGGGATTAATTTTCCCTCCGGATGCACCAGTTGAGGCATCCTGGCTTGGCGGGGATTAGCTCGGTGCCGGGGATGTGGCAAAACTCAACTGAGAGATAGGCATATTCTAGCTTGAACATAGTGGATGGTTATGATCAGATACCTGATGTTTACATACTGTTGTTACAGTCCGTGATTGTTCACGGGAGGTGTACTGGATCTGGTGGATGTGTACACCTCTGCAGAGTATAACTTTTTCGAAGAAGCCGCGTCCTCGGATATGGACAGTTGAATGGCCATGTAGCTAGCATTGTGTCAATGTTTTCAAAAAGGAGTTTTGAAAGGGAAATTTTGGAAAGGAAGTGTTGAACTTGTGAAGTTCGGAAAGGAATGGAAACTTATACCGTGGAGGTATCGTTGATGATAAAAAGCCAGATGCTGATATACAAAACAAAATGTTTTGCAAAGAAAACCTTTTCTACTCTAAGCAAGAATTCTGGAAACTGATTCCAAGAAGTTTTGCAAAGAGAAAATATTCTTTAAACAAAACTTTACCAAACCTCTTGTACATGTGATATCTACAAGAGAAATAAAACTATATTATTTTCTTCTTAAGTATCTTCTTCAACGAAGATACAGATTAACCTGACTGCAACTGTGGTGTCATCATATATGAACACCATTGGTAGTGAACCCTATTTATAGCCTACCTATTCCACCATATAAGCATATTTGCATGTTTGGTAAGTGACATGATGGATGTCTTGCTGAGTACATTCAAATGTACTCATTATGGTTTCGCCCCTGGTATCTACTTATCAGATTTTGAGAAGGAACCTCCGAAGGATATCTATGAAGAGAAGTACGGAGTTGACGGCTTTGCGAACTAGGATCGTCTCCGGGTCAGCAGCCTGTAGGTTAAGGCGTGACTTGGGCTCAACTACGTTGTGTTTTTTTTGTCTTCCGCTGTGTTTGTTAAGTTGCCTGCCCTTTGTGGCAGTTGCTTAAACTTGATCATGTGATCATTTGTGTAATACCTTTATGTATTCGTGTAATGGATGATGTATTTCTGTGTGCCAACTGTGTATGTTGTTCACGACTGATCTTTCTGGGATCGTGAATGTATGCATACGTAGGGTTTCAGACTGCCGGTCTGGGGTCCTTACACTTTTTCTCTTTTTCTCTTTCTTTTTTTTTATTTTGGATAACTAGTGCTACACTGAGACCTCTCACTCAGCTGACCCCTGTTGCCAGATGCAACAACAATCAAGCTCTTTGGATATTCTCAACTACACACTCTTGCACGAGTAATCAAAGATCACAAGTGGTCCTGTATCCCCCTATTCCCAGATGGAATAACAAGATATCACGCAACTTTGCAGGGTAAACTTCAAGTAGTATGCTTAGCAGCAATACAAACTAGAGGCTAGGGTTTTGTTGGTTTTGGTTTAAACTTGTTCTCCAGCAGCTCCATCTTGTTTTCCAGTATGCCTTGAGGTCTTCCTCCATTCATGTTTGTTTTATCAATAACCCTGCTAATAAATAATAACATAGCTTAGGTAGTATAACATTCATATAATCACAAACAATATTTAATAATAGGAAAGAATTCACCTTAAAATAATCATCAGTGAGACTTAATATTTCTTTCCAACTCAAGCATGAATAAACCTCATGGACCTCTATTATGTCCCTATCAGAAATTGTGCCGGCGCGGTAGGAAAGCAGCATGCGTGAGGCTCTATGCGAGCTCGAAGGCGCGGTAGAGGAAACGCGCAATGCGGTGCCACGGCAGACAAATACTTGAGTACAAGTAGGAGAAGGGCGTGTCAGATAATCGGCGCGATTTTGTGCCCGGCAGAAAACAGACTGGATACCGAGTAGGAGTAGAACCCGCGCGGCGGCAAATTGATACTTTCTGTGCCGCAGTAGAACAAGAAATTGCACTCCAATTTTAGCAATGAATTTGGAGATTTTGAGCATCAAAAACTGCCGTAAACAGACGAAGTTGGTATGGGTTGGATGCACTTTTTACCCCCAAGCGTTTTGGGAAGTCGTACATCGAAAACGGAGTTCGTATGCAAAAGTTATAGCCGGTCAAAGTTGGCCATCCAAACCTGCCAAATACTGCGGAAATTGACTAGAACCCTGTTGTCCCGCTATGCGACCTCGAAGGCGCGGCAGAGAAAACGCGCAATGTTGTGCCGCGGCAGAAAAGTACTTAGTCCGAGTAGGAGTAGGGCGCGGCAGATAATCGGCGTGATTTTGTGCCCGGCAGAAAACGGATTGGATACCGAGTAGGAGTAGAAACCGCGCGGTGGGAAATTGAGACTTTCGGTATCTCGGTAGAACAAGAAATTGCAGTCCGATTTCAGAAATGAATTTGGGGATTTTGAGCATCGAAAACTGTCCTAAACAGACAAAATTGGTTTGGGCTGGAAGCACATTGTTACTCCCGAGCGTTTTGGGTGGTCGTGCGTCTAAAACGGAGTTTCTACGCAAAATTTATGGGCGGTCTAAGTTGGTCGTCCAAAACTGCCAAAAACTGCGGAAATTGACTAGAACCCATGATGTCCCACGGCAGGAAACGGACAGAAATTGTGCCAACACCGTAGGAAAACAGCTTGCGTGAATCTCTATAAGAGCTCGAAGGCGCGGTAGAGGAAACACACAATGCGGTGCCGCGGCATACAAGGACTTGAGTCCGAGTAGGAGTAGGGTGCGGCAAATAATCGGCACGATTTTGTGCCCGGCAGAAAACGGATTGCATACCGAGTAGGAGTAGAACCCGCGCGGCGGCAAATTTAGACTTTCTATGCCACGGTAGACCAAGAAATTGCACTTCGATTTTAGCAACAAATTTGGGGGTTTTGAGCATCGAAAAACTACCGTAAACTGACGAAGTTGGTTTGGGTTGGATGCACTTTTTACCCCCCAAACGTTTTGGGTAGTCGTGCATCGAAAATGGATTTCGTATGCAAAAGTTATGGCCGGTAAAAGTTAGTCGTCCAAAACTGCCAAATACTGCGGAAATTGACTAGAACCCGTGTTGTCTCGCGGCAGGAAAACGGACAGAAACTGTGTCGGCACGGTAGGAAAACAGCGTGCGTGAGGCGCTATGCAAGCTCGAAGGCGCGACAGAGCAAACGCGCAATGCGGTGCCGCGGCAGAAAAGTACTTAAGTCCGAGTAGGAGTAGGGCGCGGCAGATAATCGGTGCGATTTTTGCCCGACAGAAAACGGACGGGATACCGAGTAGGAGTAGAAACTGCGCGGCGGAAAATTGAGACTTTCTGTACCGCGGTAGAACAAGAAATTGCAATCCGATTTCAACAACGAATTTCGGGATTTTGAGCATCGAAAACTGCCGTAAACAGACGAAGTTGGTTTGGGCTGGATGCACATTGTTACTCCCGAACGTTTTGGGTGGTCATGCATCAAAAATAGAGTTCGTATGAAAAAGTTATGGCCGTTTTAAGTTGGTCGTCTAAAACTGCCAAAAACTGCAGAAATTGACTAGAACCTGTGTTGTCCCGCGAGAGCAAAACGGACAGAAATTGTGCTGGCGCGGTAGGAAAACAGCGTGCGTGAGTCTCTATGCGAGCTCAAAGGTGCGGTAGAGGAAACGCGCAATGTGTTACCGCGGCAGACAAGGACTTGAGTCCGAGTAGGAGTACGGCTCGGCAGATAATCGGCGTGATTTTGTGCCCGGCAGAAAACGGAATGGATACTGAGTAGGAGTAGAACCCGCGTGGCGGCAAATTGAGACTTTTTGTGCCGCGGTAGAACAAGAAATTGCACTCCGATTTCAGCAACGAATTTGGGGAATTTGAGCATCGAAAACTGTTGTAAAAAGACGAAGTTGGTTTGGGCTGGCTGCAGTTTTACCCCCCGAGCGTTTTGGGTAGTCGTGCGTAGAAAACGGAGTTCATATGCAATTGTTATGGCCAGTCAAAGTTGGTTGTCCAAAACTACCAAAAACTCCGAAAATTGATTAGAACCCGTGTTGTCCCGCGGCAAGAAAACGGACAGAAATTGTGTCGGCACTTTAGGAAAACAGCGTGCATGAGGCGCTATGCAAGCTCGAAGGCGTGGCAGAGCAAACGCGCAATGCGGTGCCGCAGCAGAAAAGTACTTGAGTCTGAGTAGGAGTAGGGCGCGGGAGATAATCGGCGTAATTTTGTGCCCGGCAGAAAACTGACTGGATGCCGAGTAGGAGCACAAACCGCGCTGCGGAAAATTCAGACTTTTTGTACCGCGGTAGAACAAGAAATTGCACTCCGATTTCAGCAGTGAATTTGGGGGTTTTCAGCGTCCAAAACTTCCGTAAACGGACAAAAGTCGGTTTGGGCTGCATGCACAGTGTTACTCCCGAGCATTTTGGGTGGTCGTGTGTCGATAACGGAGTTTGTATGCAGAAGTTATGGCCGGTCAAAGTTGGTCGTCCAAAACTGTCAAAAACTGCGAAAATTGACTTGAACCCGATTTGTCCCGTGGCAGGAAAACGGACAGAATTTGTGCCGGCGCAGTAGAAAACAGTTTGCGTGAGGCGCTATGCGAACTCAAAGGCGCGATAGAGAAAACGCGCAATGCGGTGCCGCGACAGACAAGTACTTGAGTCCGAGTAGGAGTAGGGCGCGGAAGATATTCGGCGGAATTAAGTGTCCGGCAGAAAACGGACTGGATACCGAGTAGGAGTAGAAACCACACGGCGGAAATTTGAGACTTTTTGTACCGCAATCCGATTTCAGCAACGAATTTGGGGATTTTGAGTATCAAAAACTGCCGTAAACAGACGAAGTTGGTTTGTGCTAGATGCACTTTTTACCCCCGAGCATTTTGGGTAGTCGTGCGTCGAAAACGGTGTTCGTATGCAAAAGTTATGGCCGGTCAAAGTTGGTTGTCCAAAACTGCCAAATACTGCGGAAATTGACTAGAACCCGTGTTGTCCCGCGGCAGGAAAACGGACTAAAATTGTGCCTGCACGGTAGGAAAACCGCGTGCGTGAGGCTCTATGTGAGCTCAAAGGTTCGGTAGAGGGAAAGCGCAATGCGCTGCCGCGGCAGAAAAGTACTTAGTCCGAGTAGGAGTAGGGCGCGGCAGATAATCGGCGTGATTTTGTGCCCGGCAGAAAAAAGACTGGATACCGAGTAGGAGTAGAAACCGCGCGGTGGCAAATTGAGACTTTATGTATCTTTGTAGAACAAGAAATTGCAATCCGATTTCAGCTACGAATTTGGAGATTTTGAGCATCAACAACTGCCGTAAACAAACAAAGTTGGTTTGGGCTGGAAGCACATTGTTGCGTTTTGGGTGGTCGTGCGTTGAAAACGGAGTTCGTATGCAGAAGTTATGGCCGGTCTATGTCAAAAACTGCCAAAAACTTCGAAATTTGACTAGAACCCGTGCTGACCCACGGCAGGAAAATGCACAGAAATTGTGCTAGCGCGGTAGAAAAATAGCTTGCGTGAGGCTCTATGTGAGCTCGAAGGCACGGTAGAGGAAACATGCAATGCGGTGCCGCGGCAGACAAGGACTTGAGTCCGAGTAGGAGTAGGGTACGGCAGATAATCGGCGCGATTTTGTGCCCGGCAGAAAGAGGACTAGATACCGAGTAGGAGTAGCACCCGCGCGGCGGCAAAATTAGACTTTCTGTGCCACGGTAGAACAAGAAGTTGCACTTCGATTTTAGCAACAAAATTGGGGATTTTGAGCATCGAAAACTGCCGTAAACAGACGAAGTTGGTATGGGTTGGATGCAGTTTTTACCCCCCAAGCATTTTGGGTAGTCGTGCATCGAAAATGGAGTTTGTATGCGAAAGTTATGGCCGGTCAAACTTGGTCGTCCAAAGCTGCCAAATATTGCGGAAATTGACTAGAACCCGTGTTGTCTTGCGGCAGGAAAATGGACAGAAATTGTGTCGGCACGGTAGGAAAACAACGTGCGTGAGGCGCTATGCGAGCTCGAAGGCGCGACAGAGCAAACGCGCAATGCGGTGCCGCGGCAGAAAAGTACTTGAGTCCGAGTAGGAGTAGGGCGTGGGAGATAATCGGCGCAATTTTGTGCCCGACAGAAAACGGACTGGATACTGAGTAGGAGAAGATACCGCGCGACGGCAAATTGAGACTTTCTGTACCGAGCGGTAGAACAAGAAATTGCAATCCAATTTCAGCAACGAATTTGGGGATTTCGAGCATTGAAAACTGCCGTAAACAGACGAAGTTGGTTTGGGCTGGATGCACTTTTTACCCCCGAGCGTTTTGGGTAGTCGTGCATCAAAAATGGAGTTTGTATGCAAAAGTTATGGCCGGTCAAAGTTGGTTGTCCAAAACTGCCAAATATTGCAGAAATTGACTAAAACCCATGCTGTCCCGCGGCAGGAAAACGGACAAAAATTGTCCCTTCACGGTAGGAAAACCGCGTGCGTGAGGCGCTATGCGAGCTCGAAGGCGCGGCAGAGCAAAGGAGCAATGATGTGCCGTGGCAGAAAAGTACTTAGTCCGAGTAGGAGTAGGGCGCGGCAGATAATCGGCGTGATTTTGTACCCGACAAAAAACGGACTGGATACCGAGTAGGAGTAGAAACCGCGCGGTGACAAATTGAGACTTTTTGTATCTTTGTAGCACAAGAAATTGCAATCCGATTTTAGATACGAATTCGGGAAAAAAAATTTAAGGATACGGCATGGAAAGACGTGTCTGTTTCATAGAAGTGGTGGCAAGATGCCAATTACAACGTGTTCTGGCACAGACGCACAGAACGCAACCCACTCACTCCCTAACGGGACTACTCGCCAACCCTCCACCGATCCACTTGCCTAAGGCTACCCCTAAATAGATTTGCGGCGCTCCACAAGGTTGCTTTCCTCTCAACCAAGATAAGCACGCTCTCCACCGACGGATTGTGCCCGTCGAAGACAATGCTGTTCTGGTGCCTCCACGAACACCAGCAAGTTAGGATGACGGCCGTCCACAGATCCTTCTTATCGACCCCATCCAGCGTCCGGTCAGGCAGCCACTCAGCCAGAGAGTCGAACTGATTCGGTATCCACTCAACCAGCCTCTATCTACCAATCAAAACTTCCCACACCTGCCTGGATAGAACACATCCAAGCAGCAGATGGACGATGCCTTCTTCATGCTGGTCACAGAAGGGGCATGCCGCTGGATGCGGGAGTCCCCTTCGGCTCAGCCTATCGGCGGTCCAACACTTGTTCCTCAAGGCTAGCCAAAGGAAGAATTTGCACTTGTTCGGGGCACGGGATTGCCAGATTTGCTAGGCACCACCCAAGCCCTCTAGCCCGTAGAACAAGGCCTTATAGGCCGATCTGGCGGAGTAGACGTGATTAGCCTCCATGTTCCACCGGAAAGTATCTTCCACACCCTCAGCGAGGGTAACCCTGGCCACACAGTCCGCTAGGACGAAGAGCTCGCGCAACTCTACCTCCCTCATGTCTGGTGGGCGTCTAGTAACCAACCACCGGCAAGACCCTCTCTTACCCGACGCGTGTTGCGGGCACGCTTCGGGATCCGGTTAAGAAGGTTGGGAGCAAGGTCCTTCACCCTACCCTCCACCAGCCACCTGTCGATCCAAAAGTAAGTCGATGCACCAACCCCAAGAACCGAAGTGGTGGCGGCCTCAAACAACTGCCTCACTAACTCTGGGAACTGAATGTTGAATTCCATCCACGACTTTGAGGTGTTAGTCCTCTTAATCCAGAGCCACCGCGTCCTGAGCGCCATGTTCATCGGGAGGAGGTTGGGGATACCAAGACCCCCCAGCTGCTTGGGCATGCAAACCCTATCCCACGCCACCAGACAGTGGCCCCCTTGGACGTCTCTTCTCCCCTTCCACAAGAAGCCCCATAGGATCTTCTCAATGTCCGAAACTGTCTTAGCCGGGAGATCCAGAGACATCATTGCAAAGATTGAGACAGCCGAAAGGGTGGCATTGACCAGCTCGAGTCTACCTCCACGATTAAGCAAGTTAGCCCTCCAACCAGGCAGGTGAGCCGCCACACTATCCACAATGTACTGGAGTTGAGCAGCCGACAGCTTCCTGAGAGAGAGCGGCAGGCCCAGATAACGCAACGGGAAAGGTAGGATAGGGCATTGGAGCTCCTGAGTAACCAGCTCTTCCTCTGCTCCACCACATCTAATCAAGTGTGCTGAGCATTTGTCCAGATTAGTTCTTAGCCCCGAGGCTTCACCGAAGTCTTCCAAAATCCCTGAGAAGACGCGAAAATCCACGGCCGACGGCCTTAAGAAAGTGACAACATCATCCGCATAGATAGAAGTCCGGTGCCTCAGGACAACCTGGGAGAGGCGGGAAAGCAATCCCCAGGTCGTCGCCCTCTCGATCATAAGATGCAGGACCTCCATGATGAGGATGAATAGCTGCGGCGAGAGTGGGTCCCCCTGCCTGAGACCACGCCTGTTGAAGATCTTCAAACCAGGCCACCCGTTGAGCAACACTCTCGTCGAGGCCTTAGACAGGAGAGCACAAACAATGGAAAGCAAAGTATCGCTGATGGGGGGATAATAACCCGGTAGGCCAACTCCAAGGCATAACCCGGCCCAAGGAACACGGTGCGCAATCTGGTTAAGGATAATGGAGCTTCTGGAAGGCCCAAAGTTTGTAGGCCCCGTAACCCGGATTGTGGGTTACGGTAAGGAAAGTTAGGGTTTGTAAGCGGTGTCCGGATAGGATTCAAGCTGCGCCTTGGAGAGTAGGGCCAAGGGGGTACGGGTGCTTTATAAACCGACCCCTAGGTCTAGTTTAGACAGAAATCTAAGAACCCTAGTAGTACCGCTTGATATCGAGCATCCAGTGTAACCCTAGAGTTGAGTTATTATATCAAGATCGGAGACTCGGCGACTTTGATTGCCGGCTACCAGATTGATTTAAATCATGTTTTCCTCTGAGCTAAACCCTCTCCCAAACGCCTGTGTCGTCTTGCCCCAAGATCAGTTACCCCCGGTAACGTCTGCCGTGATTATCCCACGACAGTTGGCGCCCACCGTGGGGCCTGCGTCCAAAGGTGTTGGGAGAAGCTCGGAAGAACATGGAGAATCTTGTCGTCGGCGAGATCTACATCGACCACAAAGGAGAAAAGACGGTGGACGATTCCGGCTGGGGGCCAGAATCGGATCACCTCGAATCCGGATCTGTCGTGACGATCGGCCGGATCAGCGTCTTCATTGGTATGGTATGTACTTCCGGTTCGATCCCTGACAATTTTGGATCTGATTCTGTGTCAGGGGAAGCCACTTCTATCCGATCAGATGATGAAGAATCGATTGGAACGACATATCCGGCGGGAGAACCCATCGCGAAGTGGGAACAGCCGGAGGAGCCGGCATGGACCCCGCGCGACCGGGTCGAGAGAGAGGATGATACCGAGTCTATCCTGGATCTGCTGGAGAACCGGTACGAGGAGAATAACGGCGAAGAAGAACAGCATGAATTTACACCGAGTATCATACGCCGAGTTGCGGTTTACACGGCTCCCGTGGCCAACCTCAACCAAGAGAACGCAACCGCGGCAGCAGTCGGGGCGGCTCAGGCATTGGCCCAGCAGCAGGGCGCGGCTAACGGAGACCCGGTTCTGGCCCGGGTTGATGGAGAATCGGCATCAGTGACCAGCCGCGCAGCAGACGAGGAGTTGCACGCGAATACGTTCGGATTCCTGGGAAACCGGACACCAGGGGCGGGTCCTTCGAACCCGCGTCACCCGGCCTTATTCGATAATAATCTGATCCTAGACCCCATGGTTCTGGCAACGGTTATCACTCCAGAAAACGCAGCGGAACGTGTCAGGGATCTGGATGTGGCTCGTCGTGCGTTGGAACAGCAAAGAAGGCAAGTAGAGGCAGAAAGGCAAGGGATGGCCACGCGGCAACGTGAGCTGGATGCGCTGGAAACTCGGCTCCGAGAGGAAACATCTAGAGTGCATCAAAGGCATCAAACTAGGTTACCAGCAACGGGCGGGGTTATTAATCCGGCTGCTTTATTTATCACACCTCAGGATCAGCCGATACCAGTGGTGAACCAGGGGACCGCACCCCAACCGGCAACAGCGGGGGCACATCCGGCAAATGAGCGGGCCAGGTTACCCCCACCACAGACTAGAGTCACGACCGGCAACGATCTACCACCACCGCCACCACCACCATCACGATTTCGCACACCAGCAGGTCACTACAACAATCCCATGGACAACGTGTATGCGGCAACACTCGCATTAAACCAAATCCCCGTGGAAGAGTCACCCCATGCAGAGAAGACCCGGCAGGCAATCGATCTGTTGCACACTGCGGTGGCGCAGCAAGCCAATTATCCGGATCATAGAAGTGGGATGCACGGGACGCCATACGTCAGTCTACAACAAGGGAATATCCAAACAAGTTCGGCACGGCGGAGGGAAGAGCAGCAGCAAATGCCGCCTCCTCCCCGCGTTCAGGCAGCATCAGCAGCACAGGCTGTTGTGGACAGTTCCAGGGCTCGGAGGGCCGCGGCCGGGTCTGCAGCGCATGGACTACCCGCAGCGCCGCGCCCAGCCGCGCCCCCCGCTGTATCACACGTTTCTCGAGCAAGGCCGGCCTCGACCATTCTTGCGGGACCCAAATGTCTCTCGGACAATATCAGAGCTGAACCTTACCCGGAAAAATTCAAGGAGCCAGGAAAAGTAGTGAATTACGAGCCAACTATGGATCCAGAAACATGGCTAAGCAGTTATGAGATGGCAATGTCGATTCGCAACGCATCTGAGAATCTCCAAGCCAAGTTCATGTACTTAATGATGTCAGAAGGAGCAGCAAAGTTGTGGTTCACCAATTTGCCGGAAGGATCGATCAAGTCTTGGGAGGAATTGAAGACCGCGTTTGTCAAGCACTTTCATGGGACGTGCAGAAAATTGTTCACTATTGATGACCTAGAGCGATGCGTCCAGAAGAAGGGAGAGTCGGCACGCAGTTGGGTGCGCCGGGTTATGGAGATACTTCACTCGTCCACAGATATTCAGCCCAAGGATGCACTACAAGCCATGGCAAAAACATGCAAGTATATACCTTTAGTGCAAAAGTTAACTCGCATGAAATCAAGTCGAAATGCGTCGGAAGTCACAATGGGAGAATTGATGGATGCGTGCAACAAGCACGCTGCGACAGATACTACACAGGAGGAAGTTGACGACAAGAAGGTAAAAGCAAACACAAGTAATAGCGGAAGAACCGGCAATGGATCAGCACCGGGTAATAACGGAAATAGCCAGAACAAGCGCCCGTTTGAAGGAGGCTCCGAGTTTGTCGCCAACACAGAGGCCGGGTCTTCGAGACCCAGAGCAGAAGGAAACTTCAACGGAGGCAATCACAATGGAGGAAACTATCAAGGACCACCAAGGCCGAGTAACAACTGGGACATATTCAGAATGGCATGCCCGAAGCACAGCAGGAACGGCAGGCCAGCTAACCACTCCTTGGAGCAATGCGCCGACTTACAAAGATGGAAAAATGAGGAAGTGAACAGAGCTATGCGAGGTGCAGGACGGGGAGGAGGACCGGGTCCAGGGGGAAACCCGGGCAACGGCCCACCCCCAGCTGGTAACCCGGCGGCTGGAAATCAAGGTAATAACCAAGGGGGGCAGGAGGTTTCCAGGCTAACCCCAAACAATTGGGTCAATATCATGTGCATACCAGAGGAGGTTCTAACAAGGACAAAAAGATACTGAAGCAAGCGGTCAACTCAGTTTCGTCAGCTGTCCCGAGATACCTGAGATGGTCAGAACAGGAGGTAACATGGAGCAGAAGGGATCACCCAGAAAGAGTAGAACACCCAGGAGTCTTGGCATTAGTAGTCGCACCACAGGTCAATGGGTATGAGCTGAAAAAGGTTTTGATGGATGGTGGAAGCAGCATCAATATACTGTATTGGGAAACCTTCCTACGCATGGGCCTCAAGGAGTCTCAGCTACAAAAAAGCTCAACAATTTTTCATGGGATAGTGCCGGGTCATTCAGCGTGCCCCGAGGGAAAAATCGCATTGGAGGTAGCTTTTGGGGAGTCAAAGGATAACTATCGAGTTGAGTGGCTCACCTTTGAGGTAGTCAAATTGCGCAGCCCTTATCACGCGTTATTCGGAAGGCCGGCTTATGCCAAATTCATGGCTAGGCCGTGTTATGTGTACCTACAGCTAAAAATCCCGGGGCCCAAGAAGACCATTACCATACATGGAAATCGAGACATAGCAGCTGAATGCGATGAAGGAGACGCAGCAATGGCCGAGCAAGCCTGTAGAAAAGAAGAACTCAAGCACTACCGGTCTCAAGCAGACCCGGAGGACAGAACCACATCAAAAAGGCCGAGTAGTGAAGGCGAAAGAGCAAAGTCCAAGGTAGCACAAGATACTAAAATGGTGGCTTTTATCGAGGATGACTCCCCCAAACAATCCGCTATAAGAGAAGAAACTGCACGGCCGCTCACAACCAGCCACGTCATGGAAACACCTCACCCGGGTTGGCTAGTAAACCCGGTACTCATCATGAAAAAGTCAAACATGTGGAGAATGTGTATCGGTCACGCCAGCCCGGGACCGGTGCCCAAGAAGAACTAAACAATGTAACGGGCAGCAGGTTTCAGACGCGCTCTTTTCCTACCCAGGGTACCTAAGGGGACTGGAAGGTTTTTAATGAGGCGGCTTGCTGATCCAAACTTTCTCGCATCAATAAAGAGATGGTTATCAAGTCTTATCTTGTCACAGCGTTTATCCCGATTACAAGTAAGTAGTATCCATGAGACATCAATACATCACTATCATTAAGAATGTTGAGTATATATAGGTCGCGGGGGCTGGTTGCTCAAGTAGCGCAGCCACAAACCCAAAGACCCGGCCTTGATGCCTATAAGTTGTAAGGGCCGGTTATTCGCAAACGAGTACGGCTGCAATCTTATAACTGGACAAAGGAGCCAAATTTTCTTGACTTTTCTTACTTAAGCTCGATGTGACTCGCACTAAAGTGGCATGATTTGCTCGCTTACGATTACAATCAGCCATGAAGCCCAATGGGACTTGTCTGACCCTGTTTTCGTATAGATGTAACAACATGGTATCCACGCGAAAGCCGGCTTACAGTACAAGATAGTCAAAGGGGTCATCTAAACCACAAGTTATGCAGAGTACAAGGCTAATAGCTGGAAACTCAACGCTTATCAAGCATAACTTCATTATCCATATGAAACAATTTCGGGTTTCGACTTAACGACAACAAGTTTGTTCTCTTTGAAAAAACCACACACCACAGACTCGGAGATTCGGGCCTTGGGGACTGTGGGTTTCGAAACAGAGTCAAGCTGTGTCATCGCTAAGCTCGAAAGACCCCAACGTCCGAGTCGTGGGGACTTGGGGACTTAAAGAGAAGTCCACCTGTCAAAACCCACGGTACTCAGCAGTAAAGAAGGAAATAAAAAGAAAGTCGGATATCAAGAATAAGTCCAAAAATAGGCAAGTATCAAGTTCATCAAAAGGCCTAGAAAGGCAGGAGGTGTAGCGCAGAATTAAAGTGCGTTACAAGTTGCGACACTAGTATCAAGGGTGCACAGGCGCACTGTCAAAAGAATACTTGTTTTGAGTAAAAACATCAAACGATTGAAGTATTTTTACGGCGTTTTTGCTCATTCGGCTTCCTGAGTAGAGTCCACATTTTTGCCCTCACCCTCCGGGTTTTGCTCCTGGACTTGCTTTTTTCCGGCATCATCACTCGGATTCCTTGCGGCAGGACGGATTGGTGGAGGAACAGCTGGGGTAGAGGTGGCTGGCCCTGATAACTCGGCCTCTCTCTTCGCAGTTGCTTCCGTCTTCTTAGCTGAATCAGCAGCCCATTTCTCCAAAATATCAAAAGGCGGGGGTGCTTCCTCTGTAACAATTTTGCCTTCAGCGTCGTATGAACTCATAATCGTGTTCAGATCCATACTGTCGGCCAAAGTGGTGGCCGAATGACGCACTGCAGACTGTACGGCCTTGAAGTCCTTGGGTGTAAACTTGGAGCCATCCGCTTTAAATTCTGGAAACCCGGATATCATCTTTGCCGGGTCAAGCTTTGGAAAGTAAGCCTTAGCCAGGGTAAAGGCCCGGGTCATACCAATCCGGCATGATGAGCGTTTCCATATTTCAATCCAGCCAGGCACGGTGGAGCAGGCTTTGACGAGATTTTCCTCACCCGGATATACCTCCGTAGGCCACTTCACGGCATCCAGTATAAATTTTGTGCCGGCAAAGAAAGTCCGGAGCACAGTCTTCAGGGTTCTAGCCTTCACAATGGCATCCTCCTCGGGGGTCGCAAGGTTGGCACCTACAGTTGAAACAAAAGAAAGAACGTCTCAGTAATCCCGAGTATCATATAATAAAGCAAAGACATGAAGTCAATCGGCAGCAAAAACTTACTAAGCAAGATCTGATAAGTATCGGCGACCTGGTCCGATAGTTTCTTCAGTGCGGTCTGAGCGGTATTGCACTTCTTCTTGTATTTAGAAACATCCTTCTTCAAAGTCTTCATGTCATCCTCAAGGGTTTCCCTCCGCTTTACCTCGGCAAGAAGAAGTTGTTCCGTCTTGAGTAAAATTTCATCAGACCGGGTTATCTGCGACTGTAAGTAGCAAGGAGCACAAGTATCAGTTGGATATTATGGTAAGCTGAGTATTGCATAAAGTACCAAACATAACTTTAGCAAGTCATGCTCGGAACTTGGGGACTAGGCATGCACTACGAGATATCAAGTGTTGTTACCTGGCGCTCTGCGGCCATGCGCTCCAAGATATTGCTCTCTGAAGTCTTCATAGTGAGGAGAGTGTTCATCAATTGATCAAAAGTGTCTTTACCCGTATCAGAGGCCCCGGGGCCTGGGAAATTCCGAGAAGGAGTTTTCTTCTTAGTGGGAGAGGGCACCCGGGTCATTTGTATGTCGGAATCCGATGCTCCTTCTTCTGCACCCAAGGTTGTGACTCTGTTCTTCTTGCTTGCGTGGGAGGCAATCGGATACTCGGCTTCTTGCGTGTCCGGGTTTATCGGTGACGCTTGTCCTTCGCCGCTAGACGCGGCTGTTGTCTTATCAGCCAGGCTCCCCTTACCCGGGCCCTCGGTCTCCATATCCTCTTGGTCGCTGGTACGACCGTGGCCCTATAGATATTATGAGTGAGCAGCTAGTGTACAATCAGGAAAGGGTGATGAAAACATGGTAGAGCATTTTACCTGGTATTCACCGCGAAGTCCGAAGGGAATCCGTCGCTGGACCCGGGAGAGGCTGGAAAGTATCAAGTAATATTTCATAAGGGAATGGTTCAAGAAGAATGTTTCGTCCGAGAAAGGATAGGGTAAATACCAGCCCGCCGAGTCGGAGTCGATGAAATACCCGGGTTAAGAGCACGATCACCCGGGTGGTTTCGAGTTGACCTGCGCTTGGTCATGGGCGACTCCTTCGAGTGTGGCCAGTGGAACAACGTCAAGGTAGCTCATGTATATCATTAAAGGAATACGAATTGAATGCAAGGAGGTGATACGAAACCTTGGGGGTGGCCTCTTGGGGTTTTCTCTTTGATCCGACTTTGACTGTCGGCTCCAATTCCTCCTCGTCGCTGGCAGATTCTACTTTGCCGTCGGTGTCTTCTTCTTCGTCATCTTCTTGTTCTGGATATCATCAAAGTTATAAGTTGGAAAATGAAGGGTCTATGATGAGCTTAAAGGAACCAAATAAAATCCGGAGAGCACCTTCGTCCGAGTTAACGGCTTCTTCTTGCTCCTCTGGACTCTCGGAGCTAGGGGAAGCGTTGATTTTCCAAAAATCATCATCAGCCTGAAAGGTATCAGTACAAGGGTCATTACTTGTATCGAGTGGAAAGAGCAAAGGTAAAGACGTCAAGATCGAATCTTCACCTTGGGGGCTGGGTTCTCGAGTGTGAAGGGCTCTAATCCGGCTATGTTCCGGATTACCTCAAGCTTTTCTGTCAGAAAACCCTTGATGGTTTTATGAGTGTCACCAGCCGCGAAGCTGTTGTCAGAATACCGGAGCGGGTCTGTAGATTGCCCCGAATACTCGCACATCAACTTTGTGCGGATGGAATTGGGTTGAATCCGGAAATCGACCCAAGTTTTCACCAGGTTGAGCCCGATGAGACCTTGGGCCGTGAGAGTGGTGATTTTGGCTAGCAGAGGTTGAATTGCCTCCCTGTCCGAGTCAGAGGCAAAGGCACTAAATTTCTCAGAGATGTCAAGAAGGCCCTCTGAGTAACCCGGCAGTTTCTTTTGGCCGGGTGGGGAAGTGTCTCGGCAGTAAAAGTACGAGAGCTGCCAGTGCTTGACGTGGGAGTTAAGGGTAAGGGGTGGCATCAGAGAATTCTTGCGGCGCTGGATAGAAACCCCGCCGCAAGCGAGAAGTGCCCCGTCACCGGTTTCGCGGCACGGTTTGCACTGGAAAAGCTCAATGAAAAGAGCCAGACTTGGCGGAGTGCACAAGTATGACTCGGAAAGGACGATAAAATGGGAGATATTTAACACAGAATTAGGACCTATGTAAAAAACACGAAGGCCATAGTGGCTCAGGACGTCGCGGAAGAAGGGGTGACCCGGAGGACGAAAACCCCGGGTCACGTGCTCTACAAAGCATATTACCTCATCTTTTGCCGGTGTAGGCCGGGTCTCCTTGCCCGGCACCCTCCACTGGATATCCTCTTGAGGAGGGAGAACTCCCAGCTCGACCAGCTCCTCCAACTTGGCCTTGGTGACTGTAGACCGCGCCCAGTTGGCGGATATGGACTTGGCGGTTTTGGCTTTAGTTGGAGTTTTTCCCTGCTTCTTGGGAGCCATGTGGTTGACCTGCAAAGCACAAGGTGGAAGGATAAAAGGAATAAGGCACGGAAGCTGTGAGTCGGCCAAGTATCGTCAAGGTAATATCGAGACACGAAAATTACGTATTATCCGGGTGTCAGTCTGCAGAGTGAGGTTCGAACTATCCGGGTATCGAGTATTATAGCAAAAATTATGGGGATCTAAGCGTTGAAAGAGCTTTTGAGGACGATGGATGGCTGCACAGGCACTTAGTGCGAATAAAAGGAACTGGAAAGGGGAGGATTGGCCGGGTGATTGAGACAAAGGCGGAAATTTTGAGTGGTTCGAGCCCAGATTGGAGATTCCATTTTCAGATTTATGGCGAAATTAATGATTGCAGGTAGTAGGAGAGTGAATTGGAGTCTATATCTTATCTATTGGGCGAGCTAGAAAGAATACTGGCAACCTAATTCGGTATGACCGAGAAATCATTGGCGGGTCGATTTAGATCTAATCTGAGGTGAAATCAAGAAATTGCAAGGGCAAATTAATGGATGCAAGAGACTTACTGGAGGAGATCTGAGTGAAGCTTTGCGGAGGCAGATGGCGCAAGCCTGGTGTCCCTTCGCGATTCCCGGCAGGCAGGTCGGAGGCCTGGCGGCGGATCTTGGCAGTGGGGCGGGGCGCGCAGTGGCGGAATACAGCCGGCGACGGATGGGCTCCGGTGATGCGCGTGAGGTTTCCGTAATGGTGCTCTGTGGGCTTGCGCACGGAGGGAAGAAGGAAGAGAAATGGGGGAAAGTGAGCCGTTGGGGTTAGGGTTATCCCTAAGGGTCTATTTATAATGGCTCGGGTGGAAAAACTCAGTCCAACGGGCGGGACCCGGGAATTACGGGGTAGCAGCTGCCTGTTCGAAGTTTGCGAGATGCGCTTCAAACACGGAGCAAGAGATCCTCTCCGGGGTATCAGGATCAACTATCGAGCAAAGTATGGAGTTTCGGCATTTTATCAAAGATTAAACCGGGAAAGTTAAGCAAAGTATCTGGAGGGAAAACCGGGTTACTATATGGCTGCCATGGAGTTAAGCCTAGCTACACAATAAAGCGCTTTAACCCGGCCTTCTTGCACTTGTGCGTTTGATATTTTTGCAGGGAATAGCCAGTGCTTCAAGGAAGGATCCGTGAAGCCCAAGCTATTCTGGGGACTACTGATGGGGGGATAATAACCCGGTAGGCCAACTCCAAGGCATAACCCGGCCCAAGGAACACGGTGCGCAATCCGGTTAAGGATAATGGAGCTTCTGGAAGGCCCAAAGTTTGTAGGCCCCGTAACCCGGATTGTGGGTTACGGTAAGGAAAGTTAGGGTTTGTAAGCGGTGTCCGGATAGGATTCAAGCTGCGCCTTGGAGAGTAGGGCCAAGGGGGTACGGGTGCTTTATAAACCGACCCCTAGGTCTAGTTTAGACAGAAATCTAAGAACCCTAGTAGTACCGCTTGATATCGAGCATCCAGTGTAACCCTAGAGTTGAGTTATTATATCAAGATCGGAGACTCGGCGACTTTGATTGCCGGCTACCAGATTGATTTCCATCATGTTTTACCCTGAGCTAAACCCTCTCCCAAACGCCTGTGTCGTCTTGCCCCAAGATCAGTTACCCCCGGTAACGTCTGCCGTGATTATCCCACGACAATCGCCAAACCACATCTTCCTCAACACCTCCACTAGGAAGGCCCAGCTGACAGTATCGAAGGTCTTGGTAATGTCCAACTTGAGGAGCACCGCCGCGGTGACCGATCTAAGGAGTTTCCTCGCGGTCTCCCGGAAAGTCATGAATTTGTCATGAATACACCGACCGCGGACGAAAGCGCTCTGGTGCACACCAACTAGCTGGGGCAAAACTGGGGCAACTCGACTGGCTAGAACTTTTGCTACCAACTTGGCGAAGCCATGGATGAGGCTGATGGGGCGGAAATCTCTTAGCTCCTCTGCACCTGCCTTTTTAGGGAGCAAGGTGATAAGAGCCTGGTTCAGCGCCCCAAACCCACGCACGTCTCTCCATGCCAATGATCTAAACGCCACCATCACGTCGTCCTTGATGATCCCCCAGCATGTCACGAAGAATCTGTTTGTGAATCCGTCTGGCCCAGGACACTTGTCTAGGGGCATGACTCTGATCGCATTCCACACTTCCTCCTCGGAGAAGTCCTCATCAAGGTGACCTAGATCCAGAGAAGGCAGCTCCAGAAAGTCCAAGTCCACAAAAAAATTCCTCTCCACCTCTACCCCCAAAATATTGTCGTAGAAGGTGTCCACGGCTTCAGCCACTTCCGCATGACTAGTCTGCCTAACCCCGTTCACTAACAGATGTCCAACAAAGTTCGTCCTTCTGCGATGACTGGCCTGAATGTGGAAGAATTTAGTACACGCATCCCCCTCACGGAGCCACAAAACTCGGGCCCTTTGTCTGGCCATTGACCTCTCCAGAGAAGCCAGCCCCAACAACTTCCCTTTTTGCAGGCACCGTAGAGACTGCTCTTCGCCCGACAAAGGGCGGGAATTCATAGCCACCTCCAGTCTCAGGATCACCTCGTGTGCTACCAGGATCTGAAGTTTGACGTGCCCAATGAACTTTCTACTCCAACGGTCGAGACGTTTCGCGGTCTCCCTAAACCTCAAATCCAGGCGCCTAAAGGGGTTGTTATTTCCATGGCCTACCGACATCCACGCCTCTTGGACTACGTCAAGAAAACCATCCACTTTGGGCCAGAAGGATTGGAATTGGAACCTATGCCCCTTCTGAAAGTCTGGAGAAAGATTTAAGATCAGCGGACAGTGGTCCGACGGCCCCGAAGAGCCAGCTGAGAGAAAGGCATCCAGGAAGCACGTCTCCCAATCCATGGTCGAGAAGACCCTATCAAGTCTTTCCAGTGTAGGTTGCTGTCGTTCGTTAGACCACGTGTACCTCCTTCCGTTTAGGTACATATCTTTGAGCTCCAAGGCCAAGAGCGTATGGCGAAAGCGACCCATCATGGGGCGATGAAGTGCCCCCTGGTTTTTATCCTCCGGGTCAGTGATGAGGCTGAAATCACCAACGACCAACCACGGGCCAACGTGCAGATCCCTAATGTCGCGGAGCTCCTGAAGGAACTCCCGCTTCCCCTCCACGCCATGCGGGCCATAAACTCATGTGAACCACCAGTCTTGCTCCCCACCCCCCAAGCGAGATATCAGCAGACAACGCATTCGTGGTGAGGTGGGGGTTTGAGATCGTCACATGGGTCGACTGCCACGCCAACAGAATACCTCCACGAGTGCCCACAGCCAGAAGAAAGAAAAACCTGTTGAACGCCGCACCCAGACACTCCCTCACTACCAGGTCCGTGATAACCTCCATTTTTGTCTCCTGAAGGCAAACAGCTTTAGCATCGTAGGCTTCCAGCGCCTGGAACACAGCGGCCCGCCGAGCCAACGAATTCAGTCCACGCGCATTCCAAATGGCGAAAACAAAATCCATAGCCAACATGTTTTAACTAAGCTAGAGTTGCAAAATCAACACGCGCAAGACGAAAAAAAGGTACAACACCACGCCCTAGACAAAGCACTCCACCGGCAAATCCTCCGTCGAAGGTAACGCCTCGGGCAACCACCCAAACAGACCCAGGATCACATCGATATACTCCTTCGCAAGGGGCTTGTCGAACAGACTCAGGTACACCCTCAAAGCCTCGTCACCGACCACCTCACCTTCTCTTGCAATTTTCAGCCGGTGGATTAGCTCCCTCTGCTGCCGCCGAATGGGTGTACCGGCAGCGAACTTCCCCATGCACCTGGAACTGCGACGGACAGGTCCAATGTATGTCTTCTTAGCCCGGGCCTTCCTAGACGGCCTGCGAAGAACAGGCGAGACCGGCTTCTGGCAGGCCATCCGGAATGCCTCCACCAACGTTGTGGAATCCACACCCAAAAGGGCACCAGCGCATACACCAGCTGTCTCAACCACATGGAACACCACGGGCCCCTGGACCTCCACCGAGGCAGACGCTCCGCGCGCGGTTGAGCGAGGCGAGGACAAAGCCACCCAAAAGAAGTCCAGCACCAAAACTGGGGACCCCACCAGCTGGTCATCCTTGCGCTACGGCCGATCCGTCGTTGCCACGCTGCAACCAGATGCAGATGAGAGCAGACCCGGCGACAGCAACTGCCCCACGTTCTTGAACCATCGGCGCAAAATTCCGCGCCGGTGTGACCAGGAGATTCAAATTTTGAACCCAGTCCACCCCCGCTGGTGCAACAGAGGCGCCCGACCCCACATCGAAAGTAGAGACTAGCCGCGTTGTAGGCGCAGGCCGTGTTAGGCCCACCCTGGCGGCCTCCTTTTGACTCCCGGCAGAAACGTCCAACGCGGGCGCTCCGGGATCCGCGCGGCCCCACACTCCGGTGCCCGATCCTCTAACCGCACCAACCGCAAGCTCCATCTCAAGCAGCATGGGGTCCCATCTGTCAACCACACTCCACGTGGCCCCAGTACACGCGTCACCACGCTGACCTCTCCCTGCGCATTTGGGCTAGATGCACATTGTTTCTCCCCGGCGTTTTGGGTGGTTGTGCGTCGAAAACAGATTTCGTATGCAGAAGTTATGGCCGGTCTAAGTTGGTCGTCCAAAAATTCCCAAAAACTGCGGAAATTGACTAGAGCCCGTGTTGTCCCGTGGAAGGAAAACGGACAGAAATTGTGCCGGCACGGTAGGAAAACAACGTGTGTGAGGCTCTATGCGAGCTCAAAGGTGCGGTAGAGGAAACGCGCAATGCGGTGCCGCGGCAGACAAGGACTTGAGTCCGAGTAGGAGTACGGCGCGGCAGATAATCGGCGTGATTTTGTGCCCGCAGAAAACGGAATGGATACCGAGTAGGAGTAGAACCCGCGCGGTGGAAAATGGAGACTTTTTGTGCCGTGGTAGAACAAGAAATTGCACTCCGATTTCTGCAACGAATTTGGGGAATTTGAGCATCGAAAACTGTCGTAAACAGACGAAGTTGGTTTGGGCTGGATGCACTTTTTACCCCCGAGCATTTTGGGTAGTCGTGCGTCGAAAACGGAGTTTGTATGCAATAGTTATGGCCAGTCAAAGTTGGTCATCCAAAACTGATGAGGACATCCCTAGCTCTTCACCAACAAACACACATGATAATGTTGCTACTCAAGATAACACTAATGGAGTGAGACTTGGACCTATGACAAGATCAAGAACCAAGTTATTAGAACAACAGGTGAACTCACTCTTAATAGAATTTGATGTTTGTGATCATGAGAATTTTATACTGCCTAAGTCTATGCATTTATGTATGATCAGGGTTGTTGATAACACAAACATGAATGGAGAGGAGCATCAAGAGGAGCTGGAAAACAACAAGAACAAGCTGGAAAACAAGAAGTACATGCTGGAAAACAAGAAGGAGCAGCTGGAAAACAGAAGCCACAAGATGGGAAACAAGTTGGAGCTGCTGGAAAACAAGGGAGAAATGGATGGAAAACATCAAGGGGGCGCCCCACACCTTGTGGATGCGCCATAGAAAGAGTCCTGGTAGTTTAGGAGAAGTGGACCTGCGAGTCCTTATTTTATAGGACTCTTCTTTTAAATTTCGGATTGTAATAAAAGGGGGGATAGAGTCCCACCCGAACACAACTAGGGGGGTGCGCCCCACCTCTTTGGCCGCACCCCAACCCCTCATAAATAGCCGGCCCTTGCGCCCCAAATAGGTTAGATTAAGTTTTAGACAATTTCCCTTACACCTCAGATTGTATTGCTTGTTTAAGCTTTCATCTTGAAGTAAAGATCCGTTGCAAATTCTGCGTGTTATCATCTATTCCATTGGGAATTAGAAGGTACAGGACCACTTGTAGTCGGTTGATTACATTGTGCAAGAGTGTGTAGTTGAGAATATCCACAGGGATTGAAAGCTGTTGCATTGGCAATCAGGTATCATCCAGGAGAGATCTCAGTGAACCACTAGTTATCATATCAATTTGTGTTGCTCTTTGAGAAGATCGGGCCACCCCATATCATCTTGGTATCAGATTTCCAGGTTGCCTCTTTGAGCAATTTCGTTTTCATTCGTTTTTTAGATTGTTTTCTTCCTATCCAGAAAAAGCCACACAAAAAGAGAGATTGGAGATTTCGCCATAGACTAGATCAACACCAATTTGCTTCTTCTTTTACTGTTTTCTGTTGATTTTGTGTCCCTGTTTTTCTTTTTGTGTCTTTGAGTTTCTAGGTTTAGGTTTCTAGTTCATCTTGTTCGAGTTCTATCTTTTTTCTATTCAGATCTATACCAGAAAAAGTCACACCAAAAATATCTTGCAGTTGCAAGAACATTGGAGATTGGATCTATTGCTCTCAGGAAAACAACCATAGCCCTTGCAAAATTTGCTTGTTGGCATTGTTTCGAAGCAAGATCTATTTCTATTCCGAGATTGGAGATTGTTCCAAGTTGGTTTGGTTTTCATATACCCTGCCACGAAAAAACTTCTTCAAATTCCATACGGAATATTACTCCTAATCGGATCCGAGTTGGACTCCTGCCCGGCACAAAAACAGGAGAATTCCTGCCGTGGGCAAATATTTGGGTTGTTTTTCTTCGTTTTCTTCCCGTGTTCTTTAGGATTTCCTTGCTGATCTTTGTGAACTATAGCCAAAGCCATTCTACATCACAAATACTAGGAACTTTCCTATAAGACTGGCATATTTTGTGCTCATCAGGCTGCTCAATCGATTTTTCCATCGTGCTGTTTTTCGGGAAAAAAAATTCTCCGCGGTGCGACATATTGTGGTCAAAAAGAGGAAAAGAAAAAAAAAAATTTGTCCGTACAGTCCGTACAGATTGGACAAATTGGGCCATAAGAGTGAAAAAATAGAAGAGAAAAAACAGAAAAAGCAAAGAGGAAAGAGGCCCCCCAAAGTACCGATCATTGCCACACGTTTGGAGCTGTTTTACGGCTGTCTGCACTACTATTTTGAGCAATCTTGTGCCTGATTTACATTGAGCTTTTGCTAGTGTCTTTCGAGTGCTTGCAACAAATTCTACCATATAGTTGCTCGCCACATTTGTCTCCGAAAGAGTGTGTGTTTCCGGGTCAATTTTTATATCACATTGGACAGTTATTTGGAGTTGCTTTTTGGTGTTGTTAGGTATCCCAACCAAGCCCCACCATATATCCTGATTTTGTCTTGTGATAACCGAGATCCCTGATATTCTCTTCTCACACTTGGTACATATAGCTGCCACTATTTGTTGGTGAAGTATTTTTTCTATTCACTCTGGAGAAGTGAGATACACCATTATCTTGCTGGATTGAGTGACTTGAGAGAAACAAACACCCACCTATACTTGTTTTGTTTTCACTAACATAATGGATTCTGCTAGTGTTGCTGATGTGCAGGCAAAGAAGAAACCAGAGGATTTGGTGCAATGGAATGAGTATGAGGCACTAAGAGATACCATGTACAAGAGAATAGCTACAGAAATAGATAAAAATGATGATGCACTGAGGCAAGAACTAAACACTCTAGATCTGAAGATAGAAGCTGCTGCTACTCAAGAATCTGTTGATGTGCTCCAGGAATCTGTGACAAATTTAACAAGACAGATTGCTAATTTAGCTACTCTAGTACAACAAAGAGCTCCTAATGCTGGTGCACACCTGCATGATGAGAATAATCTTGATAACGGCCGAGGCAATGATGGCCATGGCCGTGGAGGAAATGTTTTTGCTCGAAGAGTTCAAGCCCCAGAAAACAATAGGGAAGATGATGGTTTGGGAAAACCTAAATTTTCTATCCCTCCTTTCACATTTGATCATGATGATGTGGAAGAATATTTGTTATGGGAGCTGAAAATAGAGAAGCTATGGAGATTGCATGATTATACTGAGGATAGAAAAATAAAACTTGCATCGTCTGGGTTTGATGGCTATGATCTTTTATGGTGGGATAATATCACCCAATTAAGAGCAGAAGTAGGTGATCCAGAAATTGTTACTTGGAGAACTATGAAGCAAGTAATGAGGGACAGATTTGTACCCAAGAATTACATTAGAACACTATATGATAAACTCCAACAGTTAAAGCAAGGCTCATTGTCAGTTGATGCTTACTATAGGGAGATGGAGCTGATTCTCCAAAGAGCTCGAGTTAGAGAGGAGCCGGAACACACTATGCAACGCTTTCTCTCAGGGTTGCAATTTAAAATAAAGAGCATTGTGAGGCATCTCCAATATAATGACATGAATGAGTTATTACATCATGCTAGAGAAGCGGAAGCACAATTGGCCGAGGAGGCTAAGCTGAGTGCTAGAAGGAGTTTTCCTCCTAGAAATTCTTCTTTTTCATCACCATCACCACAAGGGTCTCAATTTCGTGGTGCACCAACCTCCAAACCTGAGACTACCACTTCTAATAGCAAGAAAACATCCCAACCAGCTGCAAGTGCAGGTAGTTCTACCATGTCCACAGCAAGAAATAGAGATATGAGTTGTCACACATGTGGAGGAAAAGGGCATTTCAAGAGAGATTGTCCTAATAAAAAGGTCATGCTTGTTAATGAGGATAATGAGTATGAAACTGGTGATGATGCTGATCCCGATGAGGAGGATAATGATGATGTAGATGGTCCAGTTGATGCATATGCTACGCATTATCCCACTATTGTTTGCACACAAAAATCAATGGCGTTGAGTGTTACACCAAGTCCAGAAAATCAGAGATGTAATTTGTTCCAAACTAAAGCTATTGTAGGCCCTCAAATGGCTTGCAAAGTTATTATTGATGGAGGAAGTTGCAGAAACTTAGCAAGCAAAGATTTATGTGCAAAGCTAAAGTTGAAATATATCCCACACCCTCATCCTTATTACATTCAATGGTTAAGTGATAAAGGAGAAATGAAGGTGAGCTACATGGTGAGAGTTGAATTTCAAATTGGACCATACACAGACACCATTGAGTGTGATGTGGTACCAATGTCTGTTTGTCACATGTTGCTGGGAAGACCATGGCAGTTTGACAGGAATGCTATTCACAATGGAAGGTCAAATACATACCAGTTGAATTGGCATGGGAAGGACATCATTCTGAGGCCTATGACACCACAGCAAATTGTAAACGAATCTCGTCAAAAAACAGAAGTGAATTTAGAAACTGAGAGTGAGAGAGATGAGATGAGAGGAAACAAAAATACTGTGAGTGATAATAGCAAAGCCAAGCTGAGTGGTAAAAATAAAAGTGAGGGAGTGAGCCTATTATGCATGTTAGCCACCAAAGATGACTTGAGAGAGTTTAGTGAGGATCCTAGTTTAGTACCTATAGTGCTCATGCACAAGGGAGAAATTTTGGTTTCTAACGACATGACCCCTCTCTCTATTGGTGTTTCTAATGTGTTGCAGGAATTTGATGATGTGTTTCCAGAGGAGGTACCAGCAGGGTTGCCACCATTGCGTGGCATAGAACACCAAATTGACTTGATACCTGGAGCCACATTACCAAACCGAGCCCCTTACAGGACTAATCCCCAGGAGACGAAGGAAATTCAGAAACAAGTACAAGAACTCCTTGATAAAGGGTATATTCGCATCAGTCTTAGCCCTTGTGTTGTTCCTGTGATTTTGGTTCCTAAGAAAGATGGTACATGGCGCATGTGCGTAGATTGTAGAGCAATAAACAACATCACTATTCGTTATCGTCATCCTATTCCAAGATTGGAAGATATGCTAGATGAATTAAGTGGTGCTACTGTTTTTTCTAAGATTGATTTGCGTAGTGGTTATCATCAAATTAGGATGAAAGAGGGGGATGAGTGGAAAACAGCCTTTAAGACAAAATTTGGTTTATATGAATGGTTAGTGATGCCTTTTGGTTTAACCAATGCACCTAGTACTTTCATGAGACTTATGAACCATGTTTTGCGTAACTTTATTGGCAAATTTGTGGTAGTCTATTTTGATGATATTCTCATATATAGCCACAATGAAACTGAACATATTGATCATATTAGACAAGTCTTGCATGTGCTAAGAGAAAACAAATTATTTGGTAATCTTGAGAAGTGCACTTTTTGCAAAGATAAGGTCATATTTCTGGGATATGTTGTTTCTAAACATGGGATTGAGGTAGATGATTCGAAAATAGAAGCTATAAGAAATTGGCCTACCCCCATGAATGTGAGTCAAGTGCGTAGTTTTAATGGTCTTGCTGGTTTTTATAGAAGATTTGTTAGAGATTTTAGTACCATTGCTGCACCTCTGAATGATTTAACTAAGAAAGGAGTTGATTTCGAATGGGGTGTTGCTCAAGATATGGCATTTGATGAGCTGAAAAATAAATTGATTTCTGCACCATTGTTGATGCTTCCAAATTTCAATAAACAATTTGAGATTGAATGTGATGCCAGTGGCATTGGAATTGGAGGAGTACTTATGCAAGAAAAGAAACCTATTGCTTATTTTTCTGAGAAATTGCATGGTGCACAATTGAATTATTCTGTCTATGATAAAGAGTTGTATGCGCTTGTTAGAGTTCTTGAGGTTTGGAAACATTATTTGTGGCCAAAAGAATTTATCATACATTCTGATCATGAGGCATTGAAGTTTCTGAAGAGCCAATCTAATCTTAATAAGAGACATGCTAAATGGGTAGAGTTCATTGAGTCTTTCCCATATATTATCAAGTATAAGAAAGGATTGGACAATGTGGTTGCTGATGCACTATCTAGAAAGAACATGCTTCTTACCAAACTAGATGTGCAAGTTCCTGGTTTAGAGAGTCTACGTGAATTATATGCAAATGATACTGAGTTTTCTATGCCTTTTGCTAAATGTACTAGTGTAAAAGCATGGGATAAATATCATATTCATGATGGCTTTCTGTTTAGAGCTAACAAATTATGTGTTCCCGAGTGTTCTTTGCGTTTGCTGTTGTTGCAGGAATCTCATAGTGGAGGATTGATGGGACACTTTGGACGGGAGAAAACATTACTCATGTTAGCTGATAACTTCTATTGGGCACATATGAGGCGAGATGTCTATAGATTTGTGCAGCGTTGCATCACTTGCAACAAAGCAAAGTCAAAATTAAAACCTCATGGGTTGTATACCCCTCTTCCTGCACCTACTACACCATGGGAGGATATTAGTATGGATTTTGTGCTAGGATTACCAAGAACCAAGAGGGGACACGATTCAATATTTGTGGTAGTGGATAGATTTTCCAAGATGTCACACTTTATTGCATGCCACAAAAGCGACGATGCGTCGCATATTGCTAATCTGTTTTTCAGGGACATAGTGAGATTACATGGAGTACCCAAGACTATTGTTTCTGATCGAGACGTGAAGTTCATGAGCTATTTTTGGAAGACACTTTGGGGGAAGCTGGGGACAAAGTTGCTGTTTTCAACTACATGTCACCCCCAAACTGATGGACAAACGGAGGTGGTGAATCGCACATTATCACAATTGTTGCGCACCATGATCAAGAAGAACCTGCGGGAGTGGGAGGAGTGTTTGCCTCATGTTGAGTTCGCTTATAACAGGGCTGTACACTCCACTACTCAGCTATGCCCGTTTGAGGTGGTGTATGGTTTCAAACCCATTACTCCACTAGATATGTTGCCGCTTCCCATATATGAGAGAGTTAACATGGAGGCTTCGAAGCGTGCTGATTTTGTAAAGAAGATACATGAGAAGACCAAGATGGCTATAGAGCAGAAGGGACAACATGTGGCTGAACGCATGAACAAGAAAAGGAAGGAGATGATATTTCGGGCTGGTGATATGGTTTGGGTGCATTTCCGCAAGGATAGATTCCCAAAATTACGCAAGTCCAAGTTGATGCCACGAGGAGCAGGTCCATACAAAGTTCTTGGTCGAATCAATGATAATGCATACATGATAGATCTTCCAGCTGAGGAGTTTGGTGTTAGCAATTCCTTCAATGTTGCTGATTTGACACCATATTACGGAGATGACCTTGATGCGTCGAGGTCGACGCCTTTTCAAGAGGGGGAGGATGATGAGGACATCCCTAGCTCTTCACCAACAAACACACATGATAATGTTGCTGCTCAAGATAACACTAATGGAGTGAGACTTGGACCTATGACAAGATCAAGAACCAAGTTATTAGAACAACAGGTGAACTCACTCTTAATAGAATTTGATGTTTGTGATCATGAGAATTTTATACTGCCTAAGTCTATGCATTTATGTATGATCAGGGTTGTTGATAACACAAACATGAATGGAGAGGAGCATCAAGAGGAGCTGGAAAACAACAAGAACAAGCTGGAAAACAAGAAGTACATGCTGGAAAACAAGAAGGAGCAGCTGGAAAACAGAAGCCACAAGATGGGAAACAAGTTGGAGCTGCTGGAAAACAAGGGAGAAATGGATGGAAAACATCAAGGGGGCGCCCCACACCTTGTGGATGCGCCATAGAAAGAGTCCTGGTAGTTTAGGAGAAGTGGACCTGCGAGTCCTTATTTTATAGGACTCTTCTTTTAAATTTCGGATTGTAATAAAAGGGGGGATAGAGTCCCACCCGAACACAACTAGGGGGGTGCACCCCACCTCTTTGGCCGCACCCCAACCCCTCATAAATAGCCGGCCCTTGCGCCCCAAATAGGTTAGATTAAGTTTTAGACAATTTCCCTTACACCTCAGATTGTATTGCTTGTTTAAGCTTTCATCTTGAAGTAAAGATCCGTTGCAAATTCTGCGTGTTATCATCTATTCCATTGGGAATTAGAAGGTACAGGACCACTTGTAGTCGGTTGATTATATTGTGCAAGAGTGTGTAGTTGAGAATATCCACAGGGATTGAAAGCTGTTGCATTGGCAATCAGGTATCATCCAGGAGAGATCTCAGTGAACCACTAGTTATCATATCAATTTGTGTTGCTCTTTGAGAAGATCGGGCCACCCCATATCAAAAACTGCCAAAAACTGCGGAAATTGACTAGAACCCGTGTTGTCCCGCGGCAGGAAAACAGATAGAAATTATGTCGGCACTGTAGGAAAACAGCGTGCGTGAGGCGCTATGCGAGCTCAAAGGCGTGGCAGAGCAAACGCGCAATGCTGTGCCGTGGCAGAAAAGTACTTGAGACTGAGTAGGAGTTGGGCGCGGGAGATAATCGGCGCGATTTTGTGCCCGGCGGAAAACTGACTGGATACCGAGTAGGAGTAGAAACCGCGTGGCGGCAAATTGAAACTTTTTGTACCGCGGTAGAACAAGAAATTGCACTCCGATTTCAGCAATGAATTTGGGGATTTTGAGCGTCAAAAACTGCCGTAAACGGACGAAGTTGGTTTGGGCTAGATGCACATTGTTACTCCCGAGCGTTTTGGGTGGTCGTGCATCGAAAACGGAGTTCGTATGCACAAGTTGTGGCCGGTCAAAGTTGGTCGTCCAAAACTGCGGAAATTGACTAGAACCCGTGTTGTCCCGTGGCAGGAAAACGGACAGAAATTGTGCCGGCGCGGTAGGAAAACAGCGTGCGTGAGGCGCTATGCCAGCTCGAAGGCGTGATAGAGAAAACGCGCAATGCGGTGTCGCGGCAGACAAGGACTCGAGTCCGAGTAGGAGTAGGGAACGGAAGATAATCGACGCGATTTTGTGCCCGACAGAAAACGTACTGGATACCGAGTAGGAGTAGAAACCACGCGGCGGCAAATTGAGACTTTTTGTACCACGGTAGAACAAGAAATTGGAATACGATTTCAGCAACCAATTTGGGGATTTTGAGCATCAAAAACTGCCGTAAACAGACGAAGTTGGTTTGGCCTGGATGCACATTGTTACTCCCGTAAACCAAAAATCACTTAAATTGGTCAACCAAAATTTGTTTTAAATTTTTTTTTCAAATTTGACAAACAAAAATATGTTGAGGTTGGAAATTTTGTGAGGATTCCAAAAACTATTTTTGCCAAATTTTCTGTTCAAAAAAGGCCATCAAAACAATGATTTCTGTTCTGTTTTGAGATAGAAAAGGACTTGTTTGTGTTTTTCTCAAAATCTAGAGGTTTTTTGCAATTTCTCCTTTTGTCTCTTCCCCGCGCGATAGGCAGGCAGGTCGCCGCCGCCGCCACGTCCTGCTACCCCTCCCTTTGCGCGGATAGCTGGGGAGAGGCGTCCCCATCTCGCCCTCTCCCTCCTCGCACTCGCCCTCGAGTTCTCTCTCTCTGTACCCTCACCGACGGCCGGAACCCTAACCCTAACTGATGAACCTCCGCAGCGCGTCGTCGCCTCGAGCCCCGTTGAGCGTCCAGGGAGCTCCGCCTCGCCTCCTTCCTTCCCCTCGAGCACGCACAAGGAAGCAGACGACCTGAGGAACGCAAATTTGGCCGTCCCCTTCCTCTCCGGCCGAGGTCGCCGTCGAGCCATTTTCACTGTCTTCGGCCTCTCCTCGCCTCCCCGACGCCTCCAGCGAGCTCGTGGTGAGTCCACGGTGCTCAGGCACCCCTCCATCCCCCTCCCTCTCCCTCCGGTGAGCTCGTTCGATGTTCACCACCGCCGGCCGCCGTAGTTCGTGCGTCGCGCCATTGCTCCGGCGACCAGTAGCGGATGGCGCCGCCACCATTTAGTTCGCCCCGTCTAGGCCATCCCAACGAGCCCGCTTGCGCTTCCGGAACGTCGGGAATCGCCGCCGGCGAGCTCCACTATGCCCTGTCGGAAGTCGCTGACGTCACGGTGACGTCATGGTGACGTTGCCATGGGGCCCCCCTAGTCAGCCAGTTTTCCTTTTTGAAAAATAAAATGAATTTAAATTGACATGTGGGCCCTCCCCTTTTATAATTACTAAAATGATTAAAAATTGAATAATGAATATCTTTTAATCGGTAAATTAGAAAAATAAAATATAAACATTGAAATGCTCAGAAAAATGAACTCTACATGAGTACGTCATTTTTCATACATGTTTGACAAACATTAATTTGACCATTATTTTAATATTGTTTAATTCATTTAAAATAGAGAAAATAAGTTTTTATTCAATAAAATCAGAATATTAAAAGTTATATACCAAATTGTTCAAAAATGGCAAATGCAACCCATTTATGATGTTTTCAAACCCATTTGAGCAATTAAAATTGGACTCACTTCCAGAATCGCCCGAAGTGTCCCTCCTGGGTCTATTTCGGGATAATTCGAGTAAAAAAGTATAATTGACACACGAACCCTAGCAACCCATTGAACTTGTCTAGGGCTTTATTTCAGTGCATTAACTTGCTCATGCATACATGTTGAGCATTGCATCGATGCGATGTGTTGATTGTTGTTTCTCTTTCGGTGTTTTGTTTCTGACCGGTAGAACGTGACTCCAAAGAGAAGATCGACAACGCCATGACGAATACTTGATCCTTACATACAAGTCAAGCACTTGTTCCAGAAGATCCATTCTTTTGTTTTCTTATGACCAAGGCAAGCATAACCTCTTATCTGCTCATACATGTTTTCCAACGACATTTGATTCTCGTACTTTGCATTCGGTTCCAAACTATTTGAGGTCAGTAGATATAGATCTCCTATATACTGCATTACCTCAGTACCATGATCCACTACTCCTAGCCGCCATAGATTTGCTTGTGCGCAACACCAGAGTCTTATATCTGCTATGCTTAGTCATATAGTTTTGTTTAGCTCTGCTCCATCCGGTTGATGAATCAGAGTTGCGCATGAATCTAGTATGATAGGTTGAGATCGTAAGACGGTCACTGTGTGGTTAACTTGACTAAGTCTTGGACGGGAGGCCACTTGGGAAGTGGTTGTTTGTTCCGGACTTGCCAACCCTAGGAGTAAGGTCAGGCGCAGAAGCCAAGACTGAGCGTACAACCATGCGCGATGGCCATGAGCCTCGCTCGACTAACATGAACTGTCTCTGTGGCATCTTGTCAATAGGTTAGTCCTAGAAAATCAATAAAAATGGCATAAAGTGTAAAGAAAATGTGTAGTATATAGCATGGAAACAACATGAAACATTAGAAATTATGGATACGTTTATGACGTATCAGTGTTTCACTGAGATCTCTCCTGGATGATACCTGATTGCTAATGCAACAGGTTTAATCCCTATAGATATTCTCAACTACACTCTTGCACAATGTAGCCACCGACTACGAAGTGGTCCTGTGCCTTCTGATTCCCAATGGAACAGGAAGTAACACGCAGAATTTGCAAAGTATCGTTACTTCAAGATGAATGCTTACAATCAGATTCAATCTAGAGGTTCTGAGGTATTTGTCTAAAACGTAGTCTAAACCTATTATGGCTCAACGGCCAACTATTTATGAGGGGAAGGGGGTGCGGCCAGAAAGGTATGGCGCAACACCTCCTTATTGTACTCGGGTTAGACTCTAATCCAATTTAAATTAATACAAACCGAACACATAGGTATTCGGCCAAATAAGGACTCGCGGGTCCTATTCCTAGTAGACTAGGACTCTCCTCCCGGTGCATCCACAAAGTGTGGTCGCCACCTTCTCCTTGCTGCTTGTTTTCCCTCTTGTAAGCTTTGTTTTCCAGCAGCATCTCTTTGTTTTCCAGCAACTCCATCTTGTTTTTCTCCATTGTCTTCTTGTTTTCTAGACGCTCCTTCTTGTTTTCCAGCATGTACTTGTTATTTTCCAGCTCCTCTTATGTTCTCCCCCATCCATGTTTGTGTTATCAATAACTCTGATCATACATAAATGCATAGGCTTAGGTAGTATAAAATTCTAATAAGCAGAAACATCATATTCTATTAAGAGTGAGTTCACCTGTTATTCTAATAACTTGGCTCTTGATCTTGTCATAGGTCCAAATCTCACTCCGTTATTATTATCTTGAGCAGCAACATCATCATGTGTGTGTATTGGTGAAGGGCGAGGGATGTCCTCATCATGCAGCCCACGAGGAGCTAAACGCAGCGCTGCAGTTTGCATGTAGCGATGTGGCGAACAACCACAGTGTCTAGATAACCAAGCTTTCCGCCAGGCCCGTGAAACTTAGGAGCTGGACTAGGAGGCGCAATGGCAGCAAATACTATGCATGGAGGAAAGTGCTCGACACCATGATCGGTGCCTAGGCGCGCACTCACAGCAAACGAAGGTGCACCGAACTAGAGTGCAAGTTAGGGTGTTAGGGTGGAGCGGCGCTGGATCGCACAGGTGGGAGGCCGTTCACCTGTCTACCTGTCCTATTTTGACAATTGGACGGCAAACAACAAGGCTGGCCCCTCCAACATAGCGACGAGGAGGAAGGCCCAAGCGGCATCTAGGATTGTTTAGGTCAAGTGGTGGGACCGTTCACCTGTCTCCCCGTCCTATTTTGACAATTGGACGGCAAACAACAAGGCTGGCCCCTCCAACATGGCGACGAGGAGGAAGGCCCAAGCGGCATTTAGGATAGTTTAGGTCAAGTTCCGACGGTCTACTATAGTTTAATTTTTTATCAAAATATCTAGCCGTTGAATCCAAGGTATTTGCGTTCCCCTGTTCAGAGGTGCCGCTTAGAGCCTTTTTGGATTTAAGACAGACACTAGGCACCCCCAAACAGAAGAATAATTGGGGGACGCCGGACACAAATTTGGTAAGTGCCCATGGAGAGGAAACAAAACAGGGCACAATCATGCCAACCCCACAACACGATTCCCGCCTACGGAAACTGCACAACAGCAAAACGTCCACGGCCAGTTTGCTTGGACAATCCCACGCGCCCCTCTCGACTGCTGCACGTTTCCACTCTCTTTCTCGGACAACGTGACATTCTCTCTTCCCAGATCCTCTCACCTACTCCCTCCGTTCCATAATATGAGATGTTTTAGCTATTTCATATGTTGTCTACATACATACTAAAGTGAGTGTACATATATACTAAAATGTGTCTAGATACATGTGTATGTATGTGAATGTGGAAAAAGTCTAAAACATCTATATTGTGGAACGGAGGGAGTAGTATAAAGTATTACTACCATTCCATAACAAAGCATCAATAAAATAATGGGAAGGAGGAAGAATTAAACCAACTTGCAACACGACCATAAGACGACGCGCTGCGCCGCGACAAAACTTGCTGCTTATAAGTAGGCACAATGCTAGCCTCCAGTACCACCACCCCTCGACAACAAGCTCCACACGCACACAGCAAGCAAAGCAAAGTAGACACAAACGAAAACTCGAACCAAGTCATCTAAAGAGTAGTCATCATCACAGTTCTCTTCATCAATCATCAATGGAGGTGCAGAGCAATGAAGGCGCAGTGATGTTCTCCTCCATCGCGCTGGTGCAGCAGAGGTTCAGGGAGCTGGAGAGGGTCAAGGAGAAGCGGGAGGTGAGGCTTCTCCACATACTCACCCCTCATGAAGCCGACCTCCCTCACGGTGCCGGCGTCCCTAGTCACACTATCGCTGCTGCTGCTCCAACGGAGCAGCCGGTTAGATGGTTCTTCCACCCGGAGCTGTTGTATCCATGCAGGCCTCTGCAGAGCACCGCTGCCTTGTTTCCGCTCGTGCCGGCCACCACAACTGCTTCTGAATGCAAAACCATCAGCGACTCCCTCGCCGTGGACCTGTGGCCCAGTAAGGCCTACAAGCATGCCTCCAGTGAAGTTGATGTCGACACTTCACTGCACCTCTAGATTAGTGCTACTATTGCTGTTAGAAATGTTGCCCTAAGCTGTTAGCCTCTCCTCTTTGTTACTCTTGCTGTTTTTGGTAACCAAGCCTACTATGTTTCTCCCCTTTTCACTTCTTCGGTTGTTGTAAGTTGTAACTAGGGGCAGGAGGATGGTGAGCTGTAATTATTGCCAGTAGTACAATGGTGCTTATTGTTTTCTTTGTTACCTTGTCGCTGTAGAACTGCCAGCATCTTCTAGCTCCGCACTCTTCTCATCTGAGTATGAAACTAGCTCTGCAGGGCAACCATTTTTTGTTATATCAGGGCACTCCTCATCATCATCACTGTCCGAAGAATCACCAGCGTTCTTTTTCTTCCTTTTGATAATCTTTTTCGACATCAGCCGGTTCACACCCTTGTTGTCAATGTCTACACATTCGCTGCTTATTGGCTTGAAACGTACTTTACTGACCTTTCTTGCATTCGCTTCCAGTACCTGCATGCATGTAAAGAAGGCCAGGACATTTTAATGGGCAAACATTTACAAAAAACTCAAAAAAATATAGTAAAATAGGCTTAAAATATGGACAATTTATTTCTCCTTTACAAATATGTATTCCTAATCGAATTGACTGATGACACAACTAACCAGAATTGTGTAAGAAACTTCGGGGGTATGGTAGTTGGCAGCAACTAAACTAGATTTTGTTTGTTATTTTGGATGAACATTAGTCGCGACTTGAATAAGTAGATTTTCTAGACAAAATATGGCCGAATTTCCCTGCACAAACTTGAAGAATAAAGGTCATTGATAAGGAAAGTGATATACAAGTATGGTTTTGTACATCTTACTCAAAAACAACTCAAAGATTAAAGGAATTTTTTATCCCTTTTGGATGAACATTAGTCGTAACTTGAGTAAGCAGATTTTCTAGACAAAATATGGGTGAATTTCCCTGCAGTAACTTGAAGAATAAAGATCATTGATAAGGAAGTGATATACAAGCGTGGTTTTGTACATCTCACTCAAAAACAACTCAAGACTAATGTATTTTTTTATCCCTTTTGATAATACAGCCCAAACTTAGCATTTGAATACACTAGGTTTTTTTCATATATTCATTAAAGAATGGTTGTTTTATAAATTACAATGCATTTTATACTAGAGAAGAGTGCAAAGCTAAAGAACCTAATAGTTGTTTTCTAGATTGGCTGGGTTCCATTTAACTAGACAGGATCGTCCAGTTTCTGGAACATTTCACTGAACGGAAAGGAATGAACATATTATTTGTTGAAAATCCTAAAGGCAACAAGCAAGGTTTTGGGACCCTGCATCAAAGCCGGTTAAGTCAATTGAGCCGGTTAAAATACTTCTGTAAGGTACTCCCTCCGTTCACTTTTAGTTGCTAATAATAGGTACTCCCTCCGTTCACTTTTATAAGGCATTTTAATTTTGTCCACATACATTCTAAAATGAGTAAATCTAGACTCATTTTGACATAGATTCACTCATTTTACTATGTATTTGGTCAAAATTGAAATTGCAAGTAGTGTGCCTTATAAAAGTGAACGGGGGGGGTATATTTGTTCTATTACTAAAATAGATTCAAGTATTCAACCAAGAAGTTTCTATTTTGGAAAGGACAAAAAGAAAATAAATAAACAGAACCAAATCATCAAACATACAAGTATACGATGGCAGAGGATATGTGAAGGGTCAATCAATACAATTGGCACAGATACAAAAGGAAATAGCATTTAAACGTTTACCTCAGAATGATAGATCATTGTGGTACTAAGAGACTCGAGCAAGATTTTGCTCCACAAAAAAATGTGCACAAGGTATTGTCACAATTACCTCGAGTTCATAAGCTTGAGTCGTTTCTCGATTATCTTGGTGCTCAGACCCCTCCTCCTTATATTCATCGTTATCTTCTCTTTTATCCCTTTCAAGTATGACAAGCATTTTCCCACCTTCTTCTGGTATATAGCCAAAGGATTCACAAACAAAACCAGACACGGTCTCATACTGATGGCCCTGCAAAAGGATGTATTTCCATGTTCATGATTTCAGTCAATTCTAAAGAAAAATACATATAACGGAACTACACGGTAACATGTACTCCCTCCTTTCCGAAATATAAGATGTTTTAGCTTTTTTCTAATTCGCATGTATCTAGACGCATTTTAGTGTAGATTCATTCATTTTACTTTGTATGTAGTCCACATTGAAATATCTAAAACATCTTATATTTTGGAGCGGAGGGAGTAGTGATCGCCAAGCGCGTGTCACTAAAACAACCTTTCCTTCAATACAGTTCACGTTCCAGAGTTCTCTAAGGGTAGAAGATGCTTTATGCAGGAATCAAAAGAAAACCTTAAATGGATGGGGTGTCAATAAAGGGAGGACTAGGTATCCATTTTTACTGAGTCTTCACAATATAGGATGTTCCATTGCTTGACATGAGTCGAATAATTTAATGGCATAGACTACCATCAATTAACCATTCATCAATAGCATATGTGTATTGCATATATCGGTAACCTTCAAAACAGCACGAAATGATGCACAAATTGTATGATTTTCCATTTAGCATTTTCCGTTTTTGTGGCTCTCCTATATCAGCCCACTTCGGCTAACTTCACAATACGAGCAATCAATTTGAAACTGTACCATAGAGCATGGGTGCTCATGCCTGATCCAAACCCTAGCCAACACCCACTGCTTGACCAGCAACCATCTGCTGGCAACTGCCAACTCAGGCCGAAGAACCGTCCCAAGCCTCTCTGAAGATGCAGCAGCTCTACCGCTCCAGAGAATGGCAACAAAAAGTATTCGAATAAACAGACAGTAGGGTCGATCTTTACCGGGACTAATCTCAACATTTATGGAGCTTGTAAAAAAAGCATCTTGTTTTTGTTGGAGCATGATATGATATGAGCTCACTACAGTAAAACAAGAACCACCATGGTAATATGCAGCCAAACTATTTGAAATTTCACAAACATGTTTGTCAATATTTACACCATACAAAAATGTCATGCGGATCTGTCTCAAAGTTGCATGTCTCATACTACTACGTGTAAGCACATACACTGCTTTAGCGCTTTGAGTACACTCATATACTATTTCTATGACACCCAAAGTGAACTACATGCAAAAGATGCAAGTCATTTTAGCATATTACAAAAATACCTTTTGTATTTGCACATATGAAGGAGTACTTTAAAATTGTATACATATCACCTAAAAAGTACTCCCTCCGTTCCTAAATATAAGATGTTCTAGCCATTACTCATGTTGTCTAGATACACACTAATATGAGTGAACATATATGCTAAAAGTTGTCTAGATACATTTAGACATGTATGGATGTAGAAAATGGCTAAAAACATCTTACATTTAGGAACAGAGGGAGTAGTATATACATACTACCTAGGTGGTCTTATACCATACTACATATGCACACTACCTGTTATGCTCAATACGCCTTACATTATACGAACGAAAAACGCTTCCCAGACTGTACCAAGAATTACGAGTCGATCTGGAGTAGCGACTCGTACACTAGTCGTGACTAGTCATGACTCATGTAGACTAGTCGACATGAGTATACAGTAATATGTACTATAAAATACCATATTATATAACTACTGTTAGTATAATACAAGGCTACAAGCAATTAGGTGTGCACATAAAATGCTGGGGACAGGGCGGCATCAAGGGGCGGGAGGGCCTGGCGAGGGACGGTGCTCGGTTTTTTATTTCACGGGAAAAAGGGGGCGCTCGATCTAGGTTTGCAGCCAGGTTAAAGCAATATCTCTCCTATCTAAAAAGAGAATTTGGTTCCTTCTTCGTCCTCTCCCGCATTCTGCCTCTCTTTCGTCAATCATCGTAACATGCGTACGTTTTTTTTTTCAGCACCGCTCCGTGGTTTATTCCCTAAATTACGCTCTGAGTTCACAATAACAAACATCAATCAGCAGTAATTGACGCCTCAATCATATCTCCTTCGTCCCTCCACTCCGCAACCCAAACGCCCCTCCCCCTTCTCCCTGTCGCCGATGCCAGCCTCCATTCGCTTTGCTGGCGCCCGTCTCCTTCGCCTCCTCAGACACCGCTAATTCCGAAGCCAGAGACCTCGAGGTCGCCCGCATCTGCGCCGTCGTGGATGCCACTCCGAAGGATCTGATCACCTCCGCCATCGCCAACATGGTCGTCGACTTCACCAAGCCGCTCCTAGCCAGCCTCCTACTCTCTGCCTAGAGGGAGGCTCTCCTGATTGTTCACATGGCGCAGAGGAAAAGGGAGGCCGACAAGATGTGAGTCTTGGCCCAATCTCCTTCTCTTTGTCTGCAAATCTGGAGTCCAGGGCCGCATCTTGATCTGATTTTGTTTGCGTCTCGTCTCCTAGCTACTACTCCCTCCGTTCCTAAATGTAAGATGTTTTAGCCCTTTTCCACATTCACACATATCTACATGTATCTAGACAACTTTTAGCTATATGTTCACTCATATTAGTATGTATCTAGACAACATGAACAATAGCTACAACATCTTATATTTAGGAACGGAGGGAGTAGATCCCAAGAGACCAAACCTTCTCGATTTTTTATCTCTTGTCCTCTCATCCTCTTTTCCTAATCAAAGCCCAACTTCACTTCCATGGCGTCTGAATATTTTGTCTGCTTGGTTCTGACTGAATGCTTAATACTTGCAGTTGCAGCGATTCTTCCAGCACATGTCCTTCTCTCCCATAAAGATAGTGCAGGAGGGGGGTTGTGTGCATTGTACACTTTTAGTTAGAACTTGGAAGGAAACAAATTTCTACGATGATGACGAAGGCGGAGCGAATCGCTTAATCCCAGAGGCAAGATGTTCAACATAATCTTGATATGATACAAGAGGAGGAGAAGGAAATCACTGTATAATCATTTGTTTCTTCAGTGAAACTTCTCAAGTAATTTGATCATTTGATCTTTGCTTTTGCAGGTGTACAGACATCCGAGCTGTGGCAGGTTAAGGAGCAAGGGAACTGCTGCCCCTGCCCGCGTGCGCCGAGGAAGCGCAACTGCTCCATGGTGTTCACCCTCAAGGAGATGGAGGAGGCGACCAGCAGGTTCATCGACAAGAATCTCGTCGACAAGGGTAGCTTCGGCCGGGTCTACAGGGGTATGCTGAAAGATGGGCAGGTACCTTAATATTTTCGGAGAAATTACGTCCCTTAATTTCAGAAGATGGTATTGTTTTTGTCAGTTAGTTTTTCCTGGTATATAGGCGAGTACTAGATATTTTCAGAGAAAATATGCCACTAATTTCAGAAGATGGTGCTGTTTTGTCATTTAGCTTTTTTCAAATGTAATTTCAAGTTTATATTAATGTTCGCACCAGATTCGGTTGAGAAGAGAACTTCCTGTTTCGTTTTTTATATTTCTACTGATTAAATGATGTCGGACACACTCACCTGACCTGAATGTGATAATCATGTCCAACAAGACAGCCAAGATCAGAGAGGTGTCAAATATGCTCTTGAATTCCTTGCCAATAAAGGCATCTGCCAACCACTAGTCAAATATGATCAAGCATTCAAGCATCAATTAATTCTAATGATATATATCTTGCTCTGTGGCCCGCCTCTACTTCAACACCCAGGTCGCCGCTAACCAGCTTGCAATGGGGGTGTTCTTCACGTGTGAATCTAGGAACCATCGAAGGTCAGTTGGTTCTTTAATTCTTTTCCTCCAGTTTCATGCTGTGTGGACAAGTCTTGGATCGATCTTCAGTTGGTTCTTTACTCATGTATGGATGTCTAAGATGTGACCTAAAATTAGTTCCTCAGCTTTCCTGCGACATTAGATTAAGTTTTTTTTGCGACGAGCAGAATATCAGCATGTGATCTGGCACCCAAAATTTTGATTTGAAATACGGCTCGTAATTAGCAACACCAGATGGATGAAGTGTGTATCAAAATTTAGCAGTCTGGTAAATACGAAAGAAGACAATGAGTTATCTCCTGAGAAATCAAATGCATAGATGATGCATGGCTAAACTGTATTAAATTTGGCATGTTATTCTGAAAAGTGTGCACAACATAATCTGGGATTCTGAACGAACTGGTACTGTACTGTATTTTAGTCATCAAGCTGTGGTAGTATATTTGAATTATCATGTACATCAAGCGTTTGAATGCACTGTACTCAGCACTCAAGTGTTTGAATATCATGTGAAATAGTTATCAAGATATTTGAGAGGCATAAAGCCATAAACTGTTGTCTTGGTGGATGATGCTACTGGTTTCTGTTAATGGAAATCAAAGAGAAACCCTATTACCAATTAACCATTAGGATATAGACTGTTTGTGGTTGATCTGTAAAATAGTATCATCTGTTTTGTTACAACTTAGTACATTGAGGTTCAGAAAATGAGATCACCGAGCACGCATGGTGTGGGTTTTTTTTACTTTATGAATGCTATTTTAAGTTATCGAGGTGTGGTATGGTGTGCTTATCTACACCTGTATGTTGTGCAGATTTAATTCGAAATGGATGAGGGTTCATAATTAGTTGCAACGGGAGCGTTTTGCTCCTCTTCGACACACCTTCACTTGTCCGTCGCAATTAGTGCTACAAATCCCAATAAGCCCTTAAATGTCCTCCAGTATCATAGTATACTGACCCATGCATTTCTCTGTGTTGGCCTCAATTCCAGTAGAAGATGTCCAACAATTTTTTGGTGTTATTTAAATCTATCTCAATTATGCTGCATCATATCTGTGTAGATGTTAACTATGCAAGAAAAAATAATTACAATCTCCATTTCGATTAATGTGCGAATAATTCTTTCGGCCATTTTAGAAACCTCATTTGTACCGACATCGAAGCTGCAAAAGTCACCATATAATTTAGCTTCGCTTCTTATTTACAGCGGAAAAAATGATATGTACTTATCTCATGGAATACTCTATATTGGTGCTGTAAAGCTGCTACCAAGTGAATATCTTTACTATTAAGGTTATTGTGGTGGTATGGTGTCACACTTCAACATAATTACACATCAAATGCCACCGTACTTATCTTATTTTTGCATGCAGCCTTATCTTGTCAAGGATGTTAGATTTGTTGGCTACCTTGATGCATGCAGCCTTATCTTCTCTTCTCTCCTCTCCTCGTATCATTTCTCTCCTATCTCTCCTATCTAAAAAAACGAAATTCGTTCCTTCAACCGTCACCCAAAACCATCCTGTCGTCAAGACTCCCGTTCGCCGAAAATCCCGCGTGACCAAAAATAATCGCCGTGTCCGTCTGTGAATCTCTCTCCCCCCAATCTCTCTAGCCCTGCCCCAAACCGACCCCTCATCTCGTTCCAAGATCCTGCGTCAGTGCACGGCGAATCCCTCGTCTATGTGCAGCTCGGAGGAGCGGAGAGCTGCATCGGATCTTCGGAGCTCCGCGAGGACGTCAACAAGGGACGGATCTGTAGGGCCCCCCAACCCCTTTGCGTCACTATCGCCGCTGGGTATGGTTTGTCGCGTAAGAGCTCCAGATATGAGATCCCTACAGCTCCGCGTCGCCAACCCCATGCCCCTTTCCTGGAGTGGTCCCTCCTCGTCGACCACCTCGTGGTCACCGGTCACGCCGCCCGCGTCTGCTGCACCGCCGACGAGATCGCCGTCGCCTCCGTCTTCAGCTGTCGGCCGAGGCAGAGTCCACTGTGTCCTCCTGCCTGGCCTTCGCGAAGGACCGGACGGACCTTCTCAGTGAAGTGAATCAATTGGCCATCTGGCCGACTGGGTTTTTCGTGTTGCTAATTAGTTGGGTATGAATGCAGCTTGCTGCCAAGGAAAGATATTGAGATTGTGGTGGTGAACACTGCACTGGCTCTGTTCAAGGATGGGCAAGCATCTGCCCAGTGGCTGCAGCAGTACCTTGCCGGGGAAGAGGACGATGTGAGTACTTACCTGTTTTGCAAGTTGGTCGCATTCCTAATGATTTGTGAAGTACCTATATACTATGCTCTACCGGATTTATAGTCGTATATTGTAAAGGTGTATTAACAGCAATTCCATTTTCACGAGTGTCTCAATCTATGTGGAGTCGGGATCACAGGCAGCTGCTGCTATATGTCATTTTGTAGAAAGTGATACAACGTCATGTAGCTATAAAATCACCATGAATTTTAGCCTTGATGCATTTAACTTGCATTCTAGCAAGCTGTGAAAAACAGAGCTCATCTAACAACTCGTATAACCACCAAGTCATCAAACATAACCTTTAGAGCATTGGCATGATGGCATCATATCCCGCGGCGGAGGCTGCAGCATCGGGAGGAGGTAGCCATTAAGGCAGGAAGATTTCCATTAACATATATGATTATAAATTTGACTCGCGCTTTGGTTTGAGATGCATCAGGGTAGAATCGTAGCAGATAGATGTTTCAGGGTAGAACCGTAGCAGACTAGAGGTATTCCCATTTATTCATTTGGGTATAATCCACATAAGTGTATCCTGTATGGAAGTGCTGATGGCATACATAGTCTTCAATCTGTAAAAGCATTGAAATATGCAAATGGCATACATATATCTGAAGACAATGCTATTTGGGCAGACACTTCTTTCTTTTGGAACTAAAAGCAGCTGTTGGCAGTGGACATGGTGTCTTTGCCATGTACCATATAATGTATATCCTTGGGTACACTTGTGAACGCCAAATGACAGACGTCTGTTTATCAGCAGATAATTACAATAATATATAGTAATTATCTGCTGATAATTACTATATATTAGACTATTCACTCGGGTTGCTTGCTTAGACTGAAAATGATGTTCTAAACCGACGGTACAAATTAAAGCTCTACATAGGTTTTGCAAAATCACATTTCATTTTCAGAAATATTTTTTGCAGTCATGGCATGCAGATTGAGGATATTAACAGAATCCAAATGTTACGTGCTTGATTTCACTGGTTTGTATCTTGCCTGTTGCCACACAAAGCAGTGGTGGAAAGCACGTACGTACTTATATATACTTGTCCATTATTCGCTACAGTTATGTCTTGTTTCTTGTCTGCATTTCCTCATCGATGGTGAATTTCTTAGGCGGACAAAAGGGAGATCAGAATCTGTAGTTAATTGTCACGAGGAGAAGGATGTGTTTTGACACACTTGTATTCCCATGGTTGGAACCTCACGAGCGAAATCTCTAGGGTATCCTAAACCATACTGATGAAAATGTAGTCTATTGTTCCTGTATGTGTTTTTTTGTCCTCTTTTCGTTGTACCATAGACCAGCTGGTGACTGTTTTCAAACCTTATGTATAAAGTGCAGTTTGCCAGGCTGTACATCTGATGTTTGGTTTGGCCAGTTTCAGGACTTCTCTTAGGCCAGGTGTTCAGGTAGCAGGGGAGTGATATCTAAATTTAGTGGCTGTTTTGTCTACCTTTTGCTTTGCCCATATAGGAATTAGAGTGATATCTAAATTGAGTAGGTTATAGAAACTACTTGTTGAATAATTGCTTCTACACGTGGTTTGCCAAAAGTCGATGAGTTGCTTAATTATGTATGTAACATTGAAGCCCCATGGAGAATCGGTGACCAACTGCTCTTTTCTGTGACATATTTAAATGAGTGAAGCTTTTGTTATAAAACACATTCTCATTATTTATTGCATAATTTTAATATTTTTTGGCAATGGATATATGTATTTATATATTTAGGATTATATGAGGTTATACTGTGCTAAAAAATTGCAGGTTGCATGGGGTGGCGAGCTGGTGGTGGTGGGCTTGAAATTCTTCAATAGAAGATTTGGATGAAATTTTTTGATGAAGAGAATTGGAGTAGGTTAAGTTGTTTAGTTCAAAAAAGTGGGGCTATTTTTTCTATGATGTACTTGTTGATTCTGTGACAAAGATGTAAACTGAGGAAGAAGAGAAAAATATTTAAGGTTGTTGTGGACAAAGTCCCAGGTTTGTGAGCTTGCAGATCTGTGGACTTCTTTAGAACCTGAGAAATGTTGTCTTAGATGATGCATCGTGACGAGGTAGCTGGCAATTTGGCTAACATTGTCGTTTCTCTTTCCAGTTTATGTATGGATGAGGTTGTTAGAGCATCTCTAAGCGACACCGAAAAAGTTGGGCCTTAAAATCGGTATAAGGGGCACGGATTCCGGCGAGTTCCGGGCAGATTCTGGGCACTTTCGCGGCGGCGCGTCTACTCCGGCGAGGTTTGACCATTTTACGGGTGGACCGTAAACAGCCTCTCCAAAAACACATCTGGGGTTCTCGTGGATATTTTCTCGGTGCCCTATAAAATGTTTAAGCGTCGACCAAATTTTGTGGTATCTGTTAGGTGCCTTTTTTCGACCATTTTTTTTTTTGCGGGTTTGACCGCTTTTGCGTTGTCTTCTAGAGATGCTCTTAGGCAGTCAGTTGTGATGCCCTGTGTTTCGAAAAAAGACCCAATGGGGATGCTTATCCCAATTTCATTATTATGGAGATGTGGAGCTCCTAAATTCAAACAGTTATGTCTAGAATATTAATTTCACATGTGATTATATATTTTACACAATATGTCTTGAAGAGTAAGGCCTAGTTTGGCATCACAGTTTTCTTAAAATCAAAGTATTCTAAAACTGAAGTATTTGAGTGCCTGGGCAACAAATACTGCAGTTTGTTCATACTGAAGTATTCCTCAGTTTTCGCAAAACTGCAACGCCGTTTGGTAAGTATTGTTTTACTGGTGCTTTCACCGGTTGATACGGTGCATGCATGGTCTATTTGACCGATTGATGCATGCATGGTTGCTCAGTGAGTTTCTAACCGCAACCGATGTGAACATGAGACTTGAATGGAGGCTAACCGGAACTGAAAAACTGCAGATGATGATAAGAAAGCTGTGGATGTCATGCACCACTACATGAAAATTCAGAAGATTATCAAGCTAACAATGATAATGCTTCAAGGAAAAGGCTTGAGATGCGTTCCGTGTAGCACAATCGACCTGATAATATGAGGCATGCGAATCTGCAGGTTGCATGCATTGCAAGCGTACATGAAAATAGGAAATATGGGTGCATGCATGCTTCCTGCTAGGATACTGCTCGTGAAAACCTTCACATTTTGTTATGCACTACGGATGCTGCAGGGATTTCTCATGAGTAAAAGATGCGTTTCTCTGTTTAGCAAAAAAGAGGTCGGAACCAAAGTCTCCAATACGTCAAAAAAACTGCACTTTTTAGGATACTTCAGTTTATAAAACGTCATTATTAATTGGACCCAAACAGGTTGAAGTATTCAAAACTTTATTATTTTTAGAAACTGAAGTATTCCGAAAATACTTCAAAAAAACGGAGCTCCCAAACTAGGCCTAAAGCATGCACATGAAGTATTCTCTCCGTCTTGAATTAATTGTCGTAGATTTGTCAAAATATGAATGTATTTAGACATATTTTACTGTATTCATACGTTCATATTTTGATGGGAGTACATGGTTATTATAAGATGTATGCCCGAAATGCAAGAATGTGGTCCCTATCTCTCTCGCTCGACAAGTTCAGAGAACAAGAACAGGAGACAATGGTGTTTTGCTGCGTGCAACGTCTGCAGCTTTTCTGGTTTTCTCTTCCTTTTATTGACAGATAGGTCGATCGTGGCTGACTGCACGATACCCACAACGGACGTGCCATCCCATGTCTAGGTACTCGAGCTTCCAACGACAGGATCGGGTCAACTAACTAACCGAATCCTAGACTCCTAAACCTCCTGAAGAATAGCCTGAAACTGACGCTACTGAAACTGACACCTAAACTGAAACTTGACTGAAACTGAAAACGGCTAGATTAACTAACAAACTCCCCCTAATCTAGTTGTCTTTCACCTTGACGACTCCAATCCGTTGGCGCAGCTGCTGGAACTGCACACGACCGAGGGCTTTCGTCATGATGTCAGATAGTTGATCCTCAGTACGCACAAACTAAACTTCGATGTCGCCATTGTCCACGCACTGACGGATGTAATGGTAGCGAGTCTCGATGTGTTTGCTCCGATCGTGGAAGACCGGGTTCTTCATCAGCGCGATCGCTGATTTGTTGTCGACGCACAGCTCGGGGATGCCACCATCTTGTCCGATCAGCTCGCCGTGGGAGCGCTTTAGCCATACTCCCTGGCATGCCCCGCCCGTGGCGGCCACATACTCGGCCTCGCAAGAGGACAAGACAACGATCCTTTGCTTTGCCGACTGCCACGAGATGGGGGACCTCCCAAAGAAGTAGATCATCCCACTCGTTCTCTTCCGATCGTCGACATCTCCGGCCATGTCAGCGTTAGTGTAGCCCACCAACCTGGCGCTTGAATCATGTCGAGTGTAGCAGCACCCGAAGTCATTTGTCCCGGAGATGTAACGGAGAAGGTGTTTCAACGCCTCCCGTGGGCGCATCCATGTACCTGCTCAGGTATCCAACTTCAGGCCGCCCACCACGCCCCGGTACAGCGGCGTGTCCATGCCTTTGCCGCTGGTATTCTTTCTCAACTTCAGGCGTGGCTCCAAGGGGACTGCCACAGAGTTGCAGCCGCTCATCCCCATCCTCTCCAGCAGCTTCTCCGCGTAAGCTGCTTGTCCAAGACGAATGCGGCCTGGTTGCTGACTGACCTCGATCCCAAGGTAGAAGCTCAGAACGCCCAGGTCACTCATCTTGAAGAGGGCCATCATCTCATGCTTGAAGTCGTCGATCGCTTCCGTAGATGTGCCGGTGACAATCAAGTCATCTACGTAGACGCCCAGCAGTAGCCGTGATCCACCCTTGCTGCGTGCATAGACCGCGTGCTCCGACGGGCACTGCACGAAGCCGATCATGGCGAGGCTGCTATCCAATTTCGCGTTCCAGGCGCGCGGTGCTTGGCGCAGTCCGTAGAGCACCTTTCGTAGGCGCAGCACCTTCTCTTCCTGGCCGTCCTTCACGAAGCCAGGTGCCTGCTCGACGTAGACCTCCTCCTCAAGCTCGCCGTTGAGGAAGGCCAACTTGACGTCGAGGTGATGGACTGCCCATCTTTCTTGTGCGGCGAGTGCGAGCACCTCCTCAAAATCCACTCCCTCGCGCTGCACGTATCCCTTCGCCACCAAGCGTGCTTTGTGCTTGACGACGATGCCTTGCTCATTGCGCTTCACCTTAAAGACCCATTTCAATCCAATGGCCTTGTGTCCACGCGGCAGATCAGCGAGTTCCCATGTTCCATTCTCCTCGATGGACGCCATCTCCTCGAGCATCGCCTTGCGCCAGCACGGGTCCTTCTGTGCTCCTCCTGCGCTGGCGGGCTCCTCCGCGGTGGTGAGCAGCAGGCGCTCTGCGAGGCCGGGTGCCTCTGTGTGACTCCCGAGCACGTCGTCGACGCGTCGGTACCGGTGGGGCTCCTCCGGGACGTCGTAGGCGTCGTAGAGCTTGGGGTTTGGCGAGGAGGGCGGCGTGGCAAACTCCACGCCGGTGGTCGTCCCTGAGCTTGCTGGTGACGACAGGGTTGGCGAGCACGCGCCAACGGATCCCGCCGCGCTAACAGCGCGACTGCTTCCCTCTTCCGCCCTGACACGGCCTGCATCCGCTCTGACAGAGGGCGGAGTGTCCATCACGGTGTACTCCACCGTGAACTCGGCCCCTCCTTGAGCGCCGTCCTCTTCTCCCTTGTCCCACGCCCAGCTTGTTGTTTCGTCGAACACGACGTCGCGGGAGACGTGGACTCGGCGAGTTGAGGGATCGTACACCCGATACGCCTTTGTGCCAGGCTCGTAGCCGATGAACACCATCGGCGTACTCCTGTCGTCCAGCTTGCGCAGGCAGGGTCGCGCCGACTTGACGTGGGCCACGCACCCGAACACGCTTAAGTGCTCGATGGATGGCCTCCTCCCGTACCATACCTCGTATGGTGTCTTCCTGTCGACGCTGCGGGTGTGCGCGCGGTTCAGGACGTACAACGCGGTGAGCACTGCCTCCCCCCAAAAGTTGCTAGGCATGCCCTTTGCCTTAAGCATGCATCGAGCCATGCCCACCACTGTCTGGTTGCAGCGTTCGACAACGCTGTTCTGCTGGGGAGAGTACGGGGCCGTCAGGTGACGCTTGACACCGTGTCTGCGAAGTGCGCGGCGAGGGCGTTCGACGTGAACTCGCCACCGCGGTCCGTCCGCAACGTGCAGAGCTTGCGCCTCGCCTCCGTCTCTGCTTCGGCCTGGAAGCGTTTGAGGGTGAGGGCGGCGTAGGAGCAGGAAATAGCGGCGTCCGCCCGGCGTGGCCGGCGTGATCGCGCCACAGAGATCCACGTGCACGAGTTCGAGCGGCTCCTCCGCTCTGAACCGTGCCTGCTGCGGGAAATGGAGTGCGCCGCTGCTTCCCGGCTCCAATGCTTGGAAGCCCGTGGACCATGCCGGTGCGGGCCATCTGCTGGAGCGCCTCGAAATGCAGGTGGCCATACCGCTCATGCCATCGCCACGAGTCCGCGTTGTGATGCGCCGTGAGGCATACATGCTGCACGGGTTGCATGGTGAGCTTGTAAAGGCGATTGGGAGAGCGCCTCACCCTTACCATGAGGTTGTCGTGTCGATCGTAAATCGTGAGCACGCCGTGGAGAATGCGTATGTCGCTGCAGTGCTCGTCGAGCTGTCCGAGGCTCACGACACTGCTCTTCAAACGCGGGATGAAGTAGACGTCAGTGAACGAGCGGAGAGGTCCGCCGTCGACGCTGAACGTGATCGTCCCCCGTCCCTTGATCTGCACCACGGAACCGTCACCGAAGCGCACGGTGCCCGTTACCTTCTCGTCCAGCTCCGCGAAAGCCGATCGATTCCCGGTCATGTGGGTGGAAGCACCCGTGTCGAGGTACCAGACGTCGTCGACGGGGTCCACGGCGTTCCCCGGCACGACCTTGGCCTTCTCTTCGTTGAGGAAGACCTGCGCACGCGCAGCTTCAGTGCTTGTCGGCGCGGACACCGCCGTGTCGTGCACTGCGCTCCGGTGCGACGCGCAGCTCCAGTGCTTGGCGGCACGGACAACGCCGCGTCGTGCACCACGCTCACCTCGACCTCCTCCATCAGGTTGATCACCGGCTCAGCGTCCTCGTCAACCTTGGCGAGATGGGCCTCTTCCCTCTTCTTCCTGCATTCACGCGCCCAATGACCTTTCCGACCGCAATATCGGCAGGTGTCGTCGCGCCTGGGGCCGCCGGAGGAATTGGATCCATCCTCGGCCGAACGCTTGTCCTCACGCCCTTTTCCCCGGCCTTTTCCTTGGCTATGATCACCGCCAGATGTGCCGCCGCCCGAGTCCGGGCCGCGCTGCTGCTGACGCACTCGCCACTCCTCCTCAGTGAGGAGCAGCTTGCCCGTCGTGTCCGCTTCCGGCTCCCCGCGGCCGTCTGACGCGGCGGCGCCCGCTGACCTCTTCAATGGACATGCCCTCGAGGTCCAGCAGCGTCTCGATCGAGCACGCCATCTGCGAGTATCTCGGGGGCACGACGCGCAGGAATTTCTGAACCGCCATGAGCTCCATCGTGGCGTCCCCCAGTGAGTTGAGCTCGCTGAGGATTCCAGCGAGTCGCAGCGCGAAGTCCTCGATGGCCTCGTCCGCCTTGAAGGAGAGATTCTCGAAGTCGCGGCGCAATTTCTGCCGGCGTGCCTCCCAGACGCGATCGACACCGTGCGGATCACTTCCCACGCGATCTTTGTGTCGTCCTTCGCGGCGAGGACGGCGGCCATCTCGGGTGGAACTGATCGCAGAATCGCACCGAGAGCCTGTCGCTCCTGCCGCTCGTACGCCGTGTCGGGGTCGATCGCCTCCCAAAGGCACGCCCCTTGCAGCTGCACGCGCATCAGGATCGCCCACTCGGTGTAGTTCATCCGAGTGAGCATGGGGAGATGCATCGGACCTCCCCCGCCACTACCTTCCCTCACCACCTCCCGGATGACGATCTCGCGCTCGCCGCTCTGCCCGCCACGCCGTGACAGGCTCCGACTGCGGCTGCGCTCACGCGAGTGGGCAGGTGGAGTCTTGGCCTTGGATGGCGGTCGTGACGATGGCTTGTCGTCCACCATCGCGGCGATCCTTGATCAGCGTGGCTCTGATACCACTTGTGGTCCCTATCTCTCTCGCTCGACAAGTTCAGAGAACAAGAACAGGAGACAATGGTGTTTTGCGCTGCGTGCAACGTCTGCAGCTTTTCTGGTTTTCTCTTCCTTTTATTGACAGATAGGTCGATCGTGGCTGACTGCACGATACCCACAACGGACGTGCCATCCCACGTCCAGGTACTCGAGCTTCCAACGACAGGATCGGGTCAACTAACTAACCGAATCCTAGACTCCTAAACCTCCTGAAGAATAGCCTGAAACTGACGCTACTGAAACTGACACCTAAACTAAAACTTGACTGAAACTGAAAACGGCTAGATTAACTAACAAAGAACTGAAAAGGATAACTAAATGAGACAAATGTGATTGGCGCCTCCATGACACAATTTTTTTCTCCCCCGTAGCAACGCACGGGCATGTTTCCTAGTTACACATGTGTGCTACTAACTACGAGGAAACTTGATTGGGCAGATTGGGTCTTGTCTTTGCTAATGTACATTGCTGATAAATTAAACTATTCTTTGTTGACTTGTTACAGATTGGCCATTCTTCAGCCTGCAGCGGGTCATCACCTTCATGGCTACAGGGCGCAGCCTGATCTGGGACCAAGAGTGGCAGCCTAGGGGGCTTTTTGATAGTGATAGTTGGTCCTCAAGCACGACCGCTCAGACACAACAGTCATTGCCACCATATTGGCTAGAGCGACTGTGTCATGAGATTTTCTCAATGCTTATTCGCATGTGAAGCCACTAGCAAATTTCGCATCAGTTTGGCTGCTAAAGGTTGTTGTATTTTGATTTTATTATACGAGTTGTCATATTTTTTCGTACATGTTGTGGCACCATGGAGGGAAGTTAAACATGTGTGGCAGCTTGAGTTAACTTGGCACAAGTTAAATAAACATATATGAGTTAACATTTTCATTACTTATTATCTCTCTCGAATACGTAAGTCTTTTTCACAATGTTCCATCGAACAAGTTTGTCTTTAGATAATATCTTCGACTAATACCATGCTACATTTCTACGTACGTGAATTTTAAGGCAAGGAGATTAAATTGTGTTTAATTTCTGGCGATCAAATTGTTGTGAATTGTTGGATGACCCAAAAAAATTATATGCTAAATTAGGATAATTGTTTGATCTATGCCTGCAAATGTTGTTTCTATTTCGTTCCTCGTTGGAAAAAAATATGATGTGGGGCCTTTTTTTTAGTCGATCAACTCAGGAGTTGCGACTAGTCAAGATTATTCAGGACTAGTCGATCGAGTCTGAGCGACTCGCCCAACTAGTCGAGTCGACAGTTCGAGTCGACCTCAACTCGCCCAACTAGTCGAGTCGACCTCCAGGCAGCTACTCGTCGACTAGTCGAGCGGCTCGTAATCGATGGACCGTACAGAATAAAACCTTTCTTCACAGGAGTATGAAAGAGTGCATAGCAACTTGATGAGAAAGCAGAGATCAAATGAGAAGTATACCTCTGGTATTTTAACACTAAGCTCTTCGGATAGATCGTCTATTGATGTATTTGCATCAACATCAAATGTTCCATCTTCCAGCATCACTATATTACCTGTTTTCTTCTGGATTTCCTCCTACAGGGGTAAATAAGTAGCATAAGGAAATGAGAAACTAATAGAGCTCATGGCTTCCCAAATAGAAAAAAAAAACTGTTATGACTTATGATCAAGACATGCAAATTCAGTGGGTGCTGTTCCAGCATCAGCAAAGTCAGGATAAAAAATTCCTGTCGGTTTAATACTATGTTGATCTTGATTTAATCTGGGTCAGGGTGAGTTATGACCAATTCAGAATGTTAGTCAAGATTCCATTAATCCATTTGAGTAGCAATTAGTAACTTGTAAGACAATGTAAGTAAATTGATACTCACTTGCACTTTCTCAAGTTACATGTCAGTTCACATTCGAGTAAATCGTGGAACAGATCAAATAAGCATTTAATACGCTAATTGGCAATGCTTTATATACTGAGCATGTAATAATTCAGAATATTATTCCTCTCGGTTTAATACCAAGTCGATGCTGATTTAGTCTGGGTCAGAGCGAGTTATGGACAATTTCAGAATGTTATTCAAGATTACATTAATCCATTTGAGTAGCAATTAGTAACTTGTGAGACAATGTAAGCAAATAGATACTTATTTGCAGTTTCGCTAGTTACATGTTAGTTGAGAAAGTTACATGTCTCCTATAAGTTCTTATTCACATTCGAGTAAATCGTGGAACAGTACAATAAGCATTTAATATGCTAATTAGCAATGCTTTATATTATATTTCGTGTTGGTAGAGTAACATGTACGATCATCACCAGTTTAATACTTGAAAGGTCAAAGCTAACAACTGTTGATCATGTGACTTAACTACTAGCAGCACCTGCTGCGCAGAAAAAACTGTAGCAGGATGCTTTCGCTGAAGCCATGTACTGTAGCACAAGTCAACAGCACCATTGAATATAAATTTGTTTCAGTTCTGATATGTTGGTTTCACCAGGAGAGCGTGACTTAGGTTGGAGTGTCAACTAGATTGAATACTCGATAGAGTGAAACTGTGCACATTTCAATTTACTAAATTGAGCGAGAAATAGCATGTATTTATCTCATCAAAAAAAATTCACCCTCATCTATTGTAACCTTCTTCCCCATTCTAGTATCTCATCTCCTTCAAGCCAAGCCGTTCCGGACCTATTTTGTACTGTACTTATATAATTGATCTACTGAACAGAACTCCTCACTCCAGATGAAATGTCACTTCTTCAAATACATGAATAAATACAAGGGATAAAGGGAACTTGACCAAAAAAAAAGGAGTGCAACTGATCACCGCTCGTAGAACTTACACAACAGAGACATAAAACAGTATGCAAATAAATGGCACCAAACACTGAACTGATAAATTCGAATTGAGAAACTTCTTTAATAATCACCTTTGAATCATTCTCGTCAAAGATTTCACCGACAATTTCTTCCACCACATCTTCTAATGTCACAATCTGCAATTTTTGCAGGTTAGAAATTATTCCCAACATAAAGAGGGATAAATGAAATTAGAAGTTGCTGGAAGAGAATGCATCAGTATAATTAGAAGCAAGCAAAATAGTTGCAAGTTGCAACATGTGCTTTTTTTGGAGAAAATGCTAAGCTTGCATCTCAATGCATTGATAGAAAGAAAGTTTTGCAACTGTACAAGCCTAAGACCAGACTGAAACAACCGGGCACTGCCATCCACAAAAACACACAGGACGCAAACCCTACACACGAAGCGAGAATCCAGCTTCAAGAAGAAGGCAAAGTTGGGCCACTCCCGCTTTGGAGAAGACAGATGGCATTGTCAAATTATTTGGGCAACTTTGGTGAGCATGGGTTATTGAGTGATGAAATACAGTGCAGTACAGGACATGCTGCCAGCTGTATTGCATGAGAAAGCCACCAACCCATCCCAAATTTGACGCCAACAACGGTTTATGTCATTGTAACAGTCCATCTTATTTACCATCAATTGCCAAATTACAAGGGAAAAAACCGAAAAAATTGACATGGGGAATCTGTGGAGGCAAAGGCGGGATCAGCTCATCAACACCAACACAGGATCAGCCGGATGAAGCTGACACCGCCCACATCATCATGACCAAGGAGTGATCAGACCGGCAAGGCTGGCTGAGGAATTCAGCGGATTTTCAAGAATTCATAACTAAACCTGGATCAAGAATTTTGAATTTCGAATTAAGGACGATGTAAAAAAAACTATTACAGCTGAGGGTAGAATCTGGGGCCTTGAGAAAGCAGCCCTAATTATTTCCTACTAAAATAGAGCTATATGTTTGTCACTTCATAGTTCTTTAGCCTCCAAAATATTTTGTCTGTGCTTTTTTTTTAACCCATGGAAAACAATATTATTCGACGGAACCTCCGAAATCACCCCATCCACCTCATCAGGACACAAGTGGGATCAGCCCGGGATGAGGCTAAGCCCACGCGACTGAACTTCCCCGACGTGCGCGACGCGTGGGAGGCGGAGACGCTGGCGCAGCCGCCGCGGCTCTTCACCGACCGTCGCCTCCACCGGCGGCATGCATTGCTCCGCATCGTGCCGGAGCAGGAAAAGCGCGTCGTCGCGGAGTGGAATGCGAACCACCCGCGCAAAGCCGCCGCGGAGGAGCTCTAGCAGACGCGGGTTGCCGAGCGGGCGGAGCGCCGTGCCGCCAAGGTGGCCGCGCGTGCGGAGCTGGCCTCCTCGGACACCTGGGCAAACGATGACCACGGTGGACGGCGCTGACGAATGAAATATCCGACACCGAAGACTACTCCATGTCCTCCGACGACTACTCCTCCGAGTCCTCTGACAACAGCGACAACTAAGTTTATTTTAGTTTAATTTTCGTGCAAATTAAGTTTAAATTAGCCGAACTATAGTCTAAATTCGATTTAGCGCTTCTGGAATTCGTTGCCATCGTGCCGCGGGCAAAACAGCGCACCAACGCGCTGTATATAGGTTTTAGCGCGCCTATGCTTTGCGCCTCTATTGGAGATGTGTTGGAGATGCTCTTAGGATCTGATGGAAGGGTCAAAAAGGCGCCTAAGGGGAAATGTAAATGCACTCTGCCCCCTCTACTCGCCTACAGAAAAGGAGCCAGATGGGGCTGGAAAGCTCTTCCTGCTCAAGATAGTCTTGTGAGCTATTCTGCAAGTGTTGGGTAGTTTGTCACGATTAACGTTGAAACTCGAAATGCTCCCTCACACTGCGTGAAGCCATAAGTTGAATTGTGGGTGCCTAAACTCCATTGTCCGAGTAAGTACTCGACAACAGGTGGGGTATTAAAAGAAGCTATTCATCCTAGAGGTCGACTCATACACAGGAGACAATGACACCGAGGAGGGAAAGGTGATACTGGCTGTGATCACCAGAGTTTAGTCGCGCAAGCATCGGTGATAAGAACAAGGTGGCACTGCTGGACTTCAACACATCACTGAACTGGTGGTGATGGAGACCAGCATCCACATATGCCCGCACAATAGCCTCTACATGATGGTAGCCAACATCATCAGCACAAATGTCTATTACCGCCTGCCTGCCTACTCATGCACAAAGCCACTGCAGCTCCCCTCATTTACCAGCTTGCAAGCAATTATGACGAAGTAATATGACATTTAAACCTGCTGGCGCAGATACTACTCTGTTTTGCAAACTCGTATCAGATTAGGTGATCTGTTACGGGTATAAGGCCTAGTATTCACCCTGTTAGTCATCTTTTCAATAGCTTGGCTACACCCTAGATGTCATCACCACCAACGGAACATTCACATTGGACTGCTATACACTGCCACTCAATGGCTTCAACGAGTAAGCTAGATGCAATCGGTGGATCATATGGGACATCTCTAACACGACCAAATGGTTCACCAATGCAGGCTGGCAGGTACGTGGTACAATCTCCCCACCAGTCCTTCTGGGGCACACATAGATCTGCACTGCACCGGACATATTGGAGTCCCTTGACAACTTCAATGACATCTGAGCCGAGCAGCATGGTGTGCAACATGAACGTGACCGAGTCTGTATCCTTTTCAAGACAGACTCGGTGGTCATACGATCATATCGGCTTGTGAAGTTGCAAAAGGACAAGCTGGAGAAGCACTGCGATGACATGCTGCGCCAAGGCATGATTCGAATAAGCCGATCTTCCTTTTTTTGGTCCTCGTGTCAAGAAGGCGGGACAAGGTACTTTTGTGTCAAACCATCACAACCTCAACAATAAGACTGGCAAGGATAAGTTGACCTCCCCATGGTGTACGAACTTCCCTAACACCCTTATTTTGTAAAAAAAAAAGGGTACAAAACCATGTGGGATCAGACCCAAAATTAAATCATCAAGTAGCGAGCGGAGTTTATTTTGTAGAAGCAAAGAACGCAAATGAGGGGTTTCTTGACATACACCAATAGTTCCACCATATTCATTGAGAACCACTGCCATATGAACCTGCCTGATCCTGAACTCTCTTAGCAAATTCCAAACAGACATCGAATCTGCCAGATTAAAAAGATCATACTTTACAACCATGACAGGAGTTTATGAGAGAAAATATTAGGAAGAAAATATAATCCATGGTTTAAACATGCAAAAGTAAAATAATTGAATAAACTAGTTAAAAGGATAAATGGATGCCTCCTAAAGTATTTATTTAGTTGCATCACCCTGCCTTGGTCCAGACAAACTCCGTTGTAAACAATAAACGCTCTTGTGGTGAAATTACCTGGGACAAAGTATGTCGGCATATGTGCGATTTCCTTCACAGTGATCTCCTTTAACTTCTCAACCTTCAAAAGCAAAATAAATGATTCTCCAGAAAATTATCGTACAGACTAGAGAAGAATCAACCTGATTAGTTTGTAACTAGAAGTGGTAGACGAGAGATGTACCTCTTCAACATATTCAAGCATGTCCATTGCATATACAATTCCGACAATATTATCTATGCGCTCCTCAAATACAGGAACTCTGGAAGTAATAGTGGAAGAAGTCAATGACAAGACTTGAGGATACATGCTAAATGGTAGTTGTGATTCTTGTGAATACCTAGAGTACTGGTGAGTTTCCCATAGGTTTTTGAAATCAATCAGTGTAGCGGCAGCATCAATTGCAACTACGTCCACCAAAGGTGTCATCACCTCTCTGACATGTGTATCTTTAATCTCGAGAACATTCTCAATCATATCCTGTTACAAGACCCAGGCACCGAGTATGAATGAGTCATGCATAAGCACAAATAAATCAGATATTCATGATAGTGTAACATAGTAGCAGCAGGCAGATACATAATGTACATTGTACTGATGTTATTATTAGGCTGGTTTCGATGTTCTTTGTCACTTTTAAATTTTAAAGCACCGTCTCCTGGCATCTTCACATAAATAGTACTCCCTCCAGTCCGAAAAAAATGTCGCTAGCTTAGCTAGCTAATTGTGCATCATAAGCTCATTCCCTCCGACACTTAAATCGGATCGTAGGGAGTAATAAAAATAGGTGTGGCCTTCCTCTAGGCGTTCAGGACACATGGGACCATATGCAAGCTTTATTTTAGCAGCTCAAAGTAAACAACATATAGTAAAATTCTCTATTTCCTGGGAATGTGATGTGGAACTCCTACAATTTTAAAGGAAGAACATGCGTACCACAAGAAATTTACACCTGTTGGATGAGACAAGAATATGTGCTGGGAGATCTACCAAAATAAGAACAATAGGACGAAATAGGCAAGGCAAGAATATAGATATGTGGATGTACATCTTATATTAACTACCTAACCTGTTCGTCTTCTGCAATTGCGCCACTCAACTCCGCTCCCCGGAGCATTAACTTCAGTTCATCTTCAGTCACATATGGTTCACTGAAATAAATAAGTTCATATAAAGCACAAGTTTTGTAACTGTCAGTTCTTACAAAATGCATATACAGTGCAGTTAGAGCTAGGGGTGTAAAATCAAGAATATGTACGGGATGCCAAATTAACCTACTACTCACGTAGGATATGGATTTGGTCAATACTTTTGCATCTGAACAAAATAATTGCACCTCCAAAATCCATGTATTGATCAGTGTTTCAATATATGTACTTACAAGTCCAAATCCAAAAAACTTCAACGCATTTACTTATCGACAACAAGTTTCAAAAAATAATTATAAAGATAGTAATTACTATGCATGAACAATACATGGCTTGTTCAATTTTATTTGAAATTTGACATACTTTCATGTGTTGATTTTAAGGACTGGGATTTTAAAAAAAATCTACTAAACATATAACAACTTAGATATTAACTAGTATCCCGTAAATACAGGATCCCTACATATATTCAAGGAAATCGTATATATCTATGTATGACAACCATTTCTTTGGTACTCCAACACATGTACTATTTGTGTATAATCAAAACCATTTGAAGAATAACACGGCACAGGTACAGGTTTTGTGTTGGGAAACACCCAATCCAATTATAACCCTGGTTTATCTACCACCAAGAACAAGTGGACGCAATTCTGAAACTACTCTGTAAGGAATCACTGAAGAAGTGTACAAAAAAGAAAGCAAAAAACTCCTGAAAGCTTGTGTTACTTAATTAAGAGTACACGATCTTTCCAAGCATATTTCAAAGCTGATATTCAGTCAAAATTTGATGAGGGAATTCATTGTTTCCTTCTTGAGAACACTTCACTTGATCTTAATCAATATGAAATATCCTAGACTACATCTGAAGTGAGATCACCGTGAACATCAGATATATTCCCCTTTCCATGCTCCCGTAATAGCTGTTCGAGTTCATAGATGTGCAGATGTTTTTCTAAAAAGAATGGTTTCCAGTTGATAAAGAACTAGAGAACTTTAACAGCACCACACAATCCAAACAAGAAACACTGAGAATAGTGGCATGTACGCTCATACCTTCTTCCTTTCAGACCTAGAATCTTTAGAATTCCCATAGATATAATTGTAACAATCCGCCCAACAGGATACAGGATAAGTGAAAGCCACGCGACGGGTCTGATATAACGCAGAAGATAACATTTAAATACAATGTAGCAAGAACAGTATCTCAACACAACTAACTAAGTTATGATTCTCACTCACCTGACCACAAACCTGGCAACCTCTGTGGCATTATGAACTGCAACATTTTTGGGTGTGATTTCTGTAAGAAGTAAAATGGCAACCTGGAAAGAGAAGGGTTCTACAGTTAAAGTGAATCCTACCACCCGCGTGAGAGCGTTAACCGAAGAAGTTCAAAATGAGATAGAAGACATACAGTCATGACACCTGTTGCTGCACTGACACCGGCTTCACCAAACATTGCTGTTGCTGCCTCAGTAACAATTGCCGTCGCACCAATGTTGACCACACTAATTCACATAAAATTATCCCACGGATGATGAAGATAATTAGTGTTATTAAAACGTAAATTACAAGAAACACTGTGCAGCACAGCAAGCGATAGATTACGTTGTGCCAATGAGTATGGTTGTCAGGAAGCGAGTGACATCATTTCGGAGCATTTTGAAAACACCATTCTCAGGTTCCTTTTCAGCAAGCTCACGAACCTGATGGAATCGCATTGCAAAATTTCAGCAAATAAGCTTAGTAAATAGCATAGGCCATTGGCCTATAACATTCGAGAAATATATAAAACAGACAAATGAAACATAAAAGGCCTATAATACAAGCAAACAATGAAGTTATCGCTGCAAATTTGATATGCTATGACATGAAAGAATTGCCTTTCTATGCTTCTTATTCGCTATTTCAATGTATTATTCACTTGAAAGTTTACCCAGTGGGATCAAAATTTATACCAAATGTGCTGACTCAGGGAGACTCTGGCACTACACGTGATCATTAGACCTAAATTATGCCAAAATCTTAAATTCGAAATGACAGGTGCATTAAACCAAAATTCTGGATTCAAACCCAAAGACAAAAATCATACTGAACAAAGCTTAAATCATTATCATATAATTAAACCCCTACTAATCTTGAATTATAATGCACGCCTACAATAAGATTTTATTACTGATTAGGTTATTACAAGATAACAAAAATTAACGTTCAAAATCTGGATAGGCATGGACTGGAAGGAGCCAGTTCGCTTTAACTTACTATTGCAGGGTAGCATACTAACAGGGATCCAGTTTGACACCATACGTAAGCTACTATTAAAGGTATTCTGGTTTTTTTCCAAAATTCAAATGCACCAAACTAACTGATAGGATTGATCTTGGGTGCAAGGGAATATATAAATTGCTTGGGACTGATAAACCTTCAGATGGGCAGCTGCCCATTTTCTTCAGAAAAACAAAAAATGACACTCCCCTCACATAAACACCCCAAAAAACAAAATGTAAGTGCTTCATCCGGAGATGGTGCTACCAATCCTTACACTGGCATCACAACCATCATATAACTACACGATGAGATAAAATGAATAAATTAACGCTGCAGCAGCATGGGCATGATAAGTGAAAATAACACCATAAGCCAGCTGAGCATGAATATTGATAAACCTCTGCATAATATCTGTATCCTCTCTGCCTAAACCAATAACAGTTGTCCGCCGACCCTTCGACCAGCATGTCACCATTATACTGGTATCACACTGCTCATGCAGCCGCACCTCCCCAAGCCAATAGCTGCCCCACCAGGCACAATCATCTTAATTGTCTCCCACTGGAAGTGAACTGATTGCATAATAAGGAGCACTACTATGATGATTCATATGTTATGGCACTAACTATATCGTGTAGCCGCACCAATTATACGTGCTACTAGTAAGCAGTGGCAGCCTGGCAGGGAAGTTAAAAATGGATTTCTGGGTATGCACGAACCTTCCAGGGCCAGAGCGTAGTGATGGAGGTCTCGGCCATCGAGAAGAAAGCGGAGAGGCCGAGTAACAGGACGAGAACAAGACCCTGCTCCTTGAGCAGCTGCAGAATCTGCAGCACCGTGGGCCAGCTCCCTCGGAGCGCCGCCCAACCGACCGCAACGGCCGCCTCCACCGCCCCGGACGCCCCCGTCCCTGCTCCCGCCGCGCCGGCTCCTACGGCCACTGCCCGACGGCACCATGCCGAGGCTACCGCGCCACACGTCACCGCCACGGCGACCCTCATCGCGGCCGCCCGCCGGCCTGGTTCAACATCGGCCTCCACCCCCGGCCGAGGAGCAGCGGTCAGCCGCAGGGGCAGCGCGGAGGCGGAGATGGGGGCGAGCAGGGTGGTCCTGGCGACGTCGCGGAGCAACAGACAGGAGGGGGAGCCGGAGCGATAAGGGGGCTTGGTGGGGGCACGGAGCGACTGGAACTGGAACCGCGGGAGCCTGCTGCTGGCGAGGAATAACGAGGCCGAGGAGGGGAACGAGGTGGACGGGGCAGACATGGCGCTCCGCGGCGGCGGAGGGGTGAGGTGGGTTTGGGGAAAAGGAGGCTAGTCGCTAGCCTAGGCGGGGACGGGAGGTGGCTGCGTGAGGGGAGGAAGGTGGGATGATGCCATGTAGATGGAGATGAAACTTGGGGCTAACTTTTTTTAAACTAGAAAATACCCCGCGCGTTACTGCGGAATTATACGTATACATAAGTTTTCATATCGTGCACCAAAATCATATAGATATTGTTGGGTGAATATATGCAAGTAGAAGAATAAATCATAGCTCCTTAACGAATTGAATGCTCTCAGTTTGTGTCACTGAAATAAATATTAATTTGGGGTCTCAAGCAAACAAACCAAAATAGTGTACCTAATTTGCTTCTCAAATCATGGGTTTTAAACCGTGAGAATTTCAAACATAGAAGTGTTGCATATTTGTATCGAAGTTAACAGTCATTTCAGCCAAACATATTGCAACGTGCACAAATGAATGCCCTCCCAACGCACAATATTGGTTAATGCCCTTTCTCCCCTGCTGTATGTTCCAACCTACTGAAACAAACTCCAAAATAATAGACAGATGAGGTGAACTTTTATTCTGCGACCTCATCATGCTGTATGCTCCAACCAACACACAAATAGACAGGTTAATAATTTGCACAATTACGTAGTATCTATCACTACCTCTAGATGCTATTGTATGAAGTAGCTGAACACTATCTGGTCAAAGCAAAACGTCGATTTAAGATACACCAGGGGTAGATTGGTTAGAGTTTCTAAACCTCACTTTTAAAAGCAATCAGGGAATATTCTTACATACTACTACCACAAATCTATGTAGAGCTAACAATTTCTATTTAGAACATCTCGAGCTAATCATGCAAGGAATCATTGAGGAGATGCATTTTTCAACCATACTCCATAGTGAGTTGACCAACCTACATAAAAATATGGACAGCTAAACACATCTGGAAGTGAAAAGTCAGAAAGAAAAAGACAGACGCTTAAATAGAAAAAACTGGGAACTGACGTTACCTTCTTGAGTTGGTATTTTTAACCAATCTTGGTCCCATATTAATGCCTGAAATAAATAATAGAGAAACTGCTTCAGTGGGATGCTAAATCGCAAAGGAGAACAGAAAACATGAAGGCTCAGCGTGGAAGCAATCTATGTAGTACAGGACACCAAATTGTTCTGAGAAAATTACCACACAAAGCACACTTACCTAAACCAGAAGCGAGAACAGCACTTTAAACCTGGTATATTTATCTCATATTATATCACCGGTAGTATACTGCATAGGAGATGAAAAGAAAAATGCTCCAAACAATACTGTATGGAGTAGAAGTAGAAAGTTAGTTTTAGTGCTTCTCCCGCTTCTTTGTCTTCTGGCTCCGTGGAGATCCCTGATCGTGTGAGCCTGACCTGGACGCCATGGGCTGGATCGGAGATGCATCGGACAGTTAAACTGTATGGAAGATATGGAACGGCAACAAAGCGAGCAGATACGGCGAGTGGCAGAGCGGGACGACATGGGGTCAGTGGAGGCGAGGAGAATAGGATGGAGGCAGGAAGGCAGGGATTGATACGAATAAATAGGCTGAAGTAAGATAAATACGGGAACTTCTCGGATGCCTCGGGTTAATTGCGGGGGGAAAGGAAGAGATAGAGCTGCAGTGGATACTGAGGAGGTCGTTCGGTTGAGAAGATGAAACAATGCGCTGGACCTGGCTATCTATTTCTACGTGGGCTAGATTAAAGAATGAAAGGTTAACAGTAACAAAACGGGAACAAAATGGAATATGAAAATAAACTTGGGTGGGATGACATGGACGTGAGATGGCTGATGTGGTGCGCCCGCTGATGTGGCATAGCTGCATGTTCAGAGAAATAAGATAGTGGGGCTGATCTACTTAGTTATATAGGATAATAATACGTTTAATTATTTAATTCCGGAAATAATACGGCGTCGAAGTTGCCAAGCTCCACTGGCTCCTGTCGAGCACGATGCACGCCGAAGCCGACAGCAGCCCTATCGAGCTTGCTCACCCCGACTAGGCAGTCGGTTTGCACCCAGGCACGACCGCATGAGTCGAGTGTGCTCAGGAAAATTAGTACTCCCTCTCAGAATTAGTGTCGCAAACGACATACTCCCTCCTCCGTTCACAAATAGATAACTTCCATTTGTCTAAATATATATGTATGTAGACATGTTTGTGTCCAAATACATTCATATTTGGACAAATAAAAGTCATCTATTTGTGAACGGAGGGAGTATTTGCTAAAACCCCCTCTGTATTTGTTTGACCAAACCCGAGGTCCTTGTCGCGATTGCACGGGCATGCTGCCGCTCGCCGTCTCCCTCTTCATCATGTCCCTCTCGCGATTCGTCGTCGTTGTCGCCGCGCTCTTGCTTCGACGCGCTCTCCCCACCTCTATTCTCCTCGCCACGCTCCCCTCCACCTCCATTCTCGTCGCTTTGCTCCGCTCCCACGCGAAAACTCTGTCCAAGATTGGAGTTTTCGGTCCAAGACTGGAGTTTCTATCCCGGGCCTTGACGAATCGCCGCATCGGTCGCCGGTTGATGTAGGCTAGGCTTATGGGTTGGCCCGATCTTCACGAATTGACCAAGAACACGAAGAACATGAGGGAAAGAACGAAAAACACAAGGAAGAACACGAGGGGGACCGTGGGTAACAAGGGTAAGCGATAAATAGCAAACCCTACTTTTCAAAATAATAATAATGGAATGAGAATTGGACCAATGACAAGATCAAGAACCAAGTTAGTAGAACAACAGGTGAACTCACTCTTAATAGAATATGATGTTTGTGCTTATGAGAATTTTAAGTCTATGCATTTATATATGATCAGATTTATTGATAACACAAACATGGATGGGGGAGAACATCAAGAGGAGCTGGAAAACAAGATGGAGTTGTTGGCAAACAAGAAGGAACAGCTGGAAAACAAGAGGATACTTGAAGAAAACAAGATTTACCAGCTGGAAACAAACATAAGCTGCTGGAAAACAAGGGAGATTGATGCAGCACACTCCATTCCACCAATCTCAACACCCATTGGACCAATGACAAGATCACGAGCAAAGGAGATGCATGATAAGGTGAACTCAATCCTCTCTCTATGCATTCGATGACTTGGTGAATGGTGCGCTGCCTCATAGAAATGCCCTATGTGTGCTCAGGTTTGATCCCACATTGGAGGCCCAAGACAATGCCCAAGAAGCTCAAGAACATGCCTAAAATGGTGCCCAAGAAGCTAGCAAGGAAGATCAAGAAAAGGGCCCCGAGGAAGAAGAAGAGAAGAAGGAGGAAGTGGAAGTGCAGGAAACCCGGCCTAGGTCGGCCACCCAACAGAGCCAGCTGGCCTCCGACCCGTCCTAGGCCGGCTCCTCTGCGCGCCAGGTCGGCTCCCCAACAGAAGCACCCGGACAGGTCGGCTCCCCTGCGTGGGAAAGGGGAAAGACTCCCTTGTAAAACCTACCCCCTACCCCCTAGACTACAAATAGACCCCCTTGGCTTCAGATCTAGGTTAGAGATGAATTTAGACCTTTGAGCTTTGCTCTTTACCCCTCTTGTGAGGCTACTCCTATGGTTTGTACCTAGGATCGTATCAAGCCTACTCCTATGAGGTGTATCTAGGATCGTATAAAGATTCATCGGGTTTCCTATTCTTTCCCCTTGGGATTCAATTAGGGACTCTCCAATCTTTCTGAACTAACCCGTGTGGTTCTATTGGCGTGGTGGACCGGCCACGGGTGTGAAGTGGTTTCCGATAAGGTGAGTTCGGTTGGATCGATCGTCCCGTAGACGGCCGTTGCGGCTTAGTTGACGGGAGATTTGGGTTCTTCAGTTCTTGCTACTTATCTCCCCTTTGTTTCCCCCACGATTCCCCTCGTTTCCCCTCTCGTGTTCTTCGTGTTCATCGTTCGTTCTTCGTGTTCTTGGTCGATTCGTGAAGATCGGTGTAACATCCCAGTGTTTGGGAAGTTATAAGGATCTAAATATAATTTGTGCATTTGCATGGCATGCATCTAAAAATACGGGAAATTTTGGCGCGATAGTTTAAACGAAGCAAAGTGACCAATGTTTCTCTCGACATGATGAAATAGGTTTAGATCATCTGGTCAAGAGTACAGTTGGAGTGATCTTTATAACAAGTCTCTCACAGACCAAATCATTTGATTAAGCACACCACAATTGGTTATGACCAGTACTAAATTTCAACAACATTAACCACAAGTTTATAGGTGACTTGAGAGGATTCATCTCGGTATTTTAGAACTTGAAGAGGGGTGAGTATCCAAATCACATATATGATGATCTTACTTCTGCAAGTTAGTCATGCATAACTGAATGATCGAAGAATCTAAACAAGGAAACAAACCTTCTTAAACCAATACTAAACCCTGATTACTACCTGTTATCTTCCCAAAATCATATGTCTGCATTCCTGCATGACCAAGGCCACAAAATAAGCAATATTGAAGGAAACAAAGATAATAAGAAATCTAGTGATGTGGTCAAATCCTAGTGTTTGGTGTTATACAAGAATAATTTGATTACAGGACCTAATCAATCTTGTAAGCAGATTATTTCTGAGGGCATTAAACACTTGAGTTTCATTAGGTTAAATTATACGAAAACAAATTGGTAATTGACTCTAAGGCAATATCAGACTAGAAGTGGAAACTAGAGATCTGTTTGCAAATCCCTAAACCCTAGAGTAATAGGACTAGAGTAATAGGAGATTCGTCGACTATCTGACTTGGGGTTTAGAGTCGGAGAGGGAAGAGTGGAAGGAATATCGACATGACCTTTCAGTATTGTTGATTTGAGAGATTCAATTCAAAACTTGAAACACAAGATTATTTGTATTGGAAATTTGAATTTCAGTTGATTGTTGAGATAATTTAAATAATCAGTTAATAATTAAGTTAAAACATTTAATAAAATAAATCTTTAATCAATTCAATTTGATTAAGAGGATTAAAAAGAAAAACAATTAAACTTTATTAATTATAAAACAACATTACAAAGTCATTTCAAATTACAATAAATAGAAAATACAAGTATTATTACAAATGAATATTTACAAATGAATTCCTAAATTAAAGTCTTGTAATCTTCTAGTCTTCAATTAATCTTCGGATCCTGCAAAACAAACAAGAAAACAATGAAAATTAAAGGCAGATTAGTGGGAATTAGTACTCCCAGCTAGGCAGTGAGGTGGACTACTAATCGCATCATCGAGTTTAAGCTTAGTCAAGTTAACCATCTGTTCATATCAGAGATATAGCCAGTTTAAATCTCGTTGGCCACGTCATCAAAGTATCATGTAATACAAGTGTCAAGTCTAAAAATAAACAAAGCACAAGATAAGACCAAGCCTAGTCGAGTCCATCTGCTCAGGCAAAAGATCTAGAGTTATGCACACAAGCACAGAGGTGACACACACCATGCACTGGTTGTGCTGTAGAAGCCACAACGGTGAGCTAAAAGGCCAAACAGCCGTAAAGCAGCAGTCATACAAGACCATTTCTTCTCGCACAAACAACTCGAGCAACACAGCTCAAGAACACACATCAAGAACATCCCCACAAACCAACCTCACCACAAATCAATCCATCCACCAGGAATCTGTGAAATCACAGATCTAGTAAGATCACAACAAGACCAAGCCAGGAGCTGGAGGAGCAGGTCTGGAGCAAAGCAAAGGAAGCACAAGCTTGGTGCTAGAGGAGCAAGCCAGCAAGAACTGCAGGGAGGAAGGCCAACAAGCCAGCAACACCAACCAGCAGTAGATCCACAAGCTTACCACACAACCACATCATCAACACCCAGCAGGTTGATCTCTACACACCACATAGCAAGAAATTGCAAAGCTATGCACAGAGAATAGGGATGGGATTTATTTCCCTCAGTCTGGCATAGGGATGCTATGCTACACACATCCCTGGGAGATTTAAAAGCACAAGGAAAGCATTTGTTCTTATTAAATCGGTGCCTCAACCTTTGCATCACAGTCTTGGCCAAGAAAACAAGGTAGGGCATGTTCTTATCAGTTTAAACATCCAAATCTATCTAGAAGATAAAGCCAACAAAGAAATCCTATGAAAGCTCACCAAAAACAAGGATGCTAGGAGTGCACACCCTAAACACATGATGTGGAAAACAAACCTAGCATCTTTGTGTTTAGAGTACTATCTGGTTCTCATATTTGGCAGCTGGTTCCTCATTGAGATTTGAATCCATCTAGTAATAATTGTTCTTATCACAAGAATATAAGGCCTTAGACTTTGCATCACTGGCCAGGGACATACTCAAAGATATAGGTGTCTTTTCCTATCAGATAATAAATTCCAGGGGCAACAAGATCAAGCAAGTGTCATGTACTTATCAGTTCAGGAGCTACTAGGGGTATAAATCCTCAACAAACACTCAATGGGAATTTATCTAGCTCACAAACATATGCACAACTGTTGTTGGGCACCAAACCATGGGAGAGGTACCTCAACACAACAGGATACATACAAATTGCATAAGAATCTAGTAAGTACACAGAGGGGGAAATATAGGGCATGTTCCAGTTAGACAGAGAATACCCAAGTGGGGGCAGTGGCACATTCTCTGAACCAAAGTTCAGAGTAGCACACACAAGGTTGTGACCTATTATAAACATAGCACAAAGGGGCCTAAATCAACACAAGAACCATGGAATATCCCTAGTGAAAATTGACACTCGTAGAGAGCGTAATCCTCTGGATCTAGTAGGCAACAAGCAACAAAATCCACTAGAAAGACACCCACCGATTCATAGCACAGGCCATAACTAATTATACAGCAACAGGGGCAAACCTAGGATGGGTCCAGTAGCATATACCATCAACTCAAGCATGTGTACAAAGGGGGTACTAATGGTGTTTAGCATGCAGAACAAAAGCTACACAAAATCCATCCACGCATGGAGGAGAATCCCCAATTGCTAGCAGGCATGAACACAGGCTCGATGGCCTGGCTCCAGAGCAAAGAGAGACGGGAGACATGGGCAGAGAGAGTGAGAGGAAGAGAGAGGGGGTAGGAGAACTCACTGGTGACCACCATCATGGAGGTCACAGCCAGGCGGCTTGCTAGGGTCGAGGGCGGCGGCGTGGAGGTGTAGTTGCTCGCCGAGAACCGTCCCGACGGCGCCCACATCTCCGTGGTTGCAGCAGCACAGCTCGAGGGCCGGGAAGCTTTGGGGCAGCGACAGCACGTAGAAGCACAGGTGGCGCCGGGGTTGCCTCCAGCAAGCCGTCCCGCCGGCGTCTGCTTCTCAAGTGGCAACACGGATCGGGAGCTAGGCGCGTGGAGTCACATAAGCACACACATGAGTAGCCGGAGCAGCAGAGGCGCCGCGAGGCACCGAAACCCTTGGTTCATCCCGGGGTTGCGCACGACCGCTGCTGGGGTGGAAAACCAGATCGAAGGGGTGGAGGAGGTGGCGCGGTGTGTGGCGCGTCTAGGGTCACCAAGCACGGCGGCGGATACAGCCGGAATCGGCCGGAGAACTACGGAGACGGTGGCGACGTTTCTCTGTCACGAGAGCGCGAGCGGGGAGAGAAAGGTTGAGGGAAGAGAGGTACGAGCCCGGGTGTGGGCACCTGCTTGGGTGAACCCGAGTGGGTTGACCCTAACCCACTGGTGGGTGGCCCACCAGTTAGCCCAGGGGCTATTTGGTCTTTGGACCATTTTCTCCTAAAAATAAACTAAAAAATATTAATAAATCAATAAAAATCCAAATCTTAATAATAAAAAATCATAAAAAATCACAAACTCAAATATTTCAAATTCTTGAACAATATAGATTATTTATAGATGTAACTTAACCATATTATTTTAAAAGTAATATTGATAAATTAAACCGAATTGATAAAATAATGGAAAATAATGGTATCCTTTAATTCTTTAAACTTAAATCACCACTTAGAACTTTTTAGTACTTAATATTTAAATCTTAAAATAAAAGTTTCCATATTTTAAACATTAAGCATATCATTTAATTATCGTTTTTGATGATCAATACATTGTTTAGAGTAATGAATATAAATCTTACTCTACTATTTTCATTATTTTAAATCAATGTTTCCCAAAATAATTTAAGTCATAAATTAAATTCTTACTTAATAAAATATGATTACTTGTCAACTTAAAACCTTATAATGTGATTGAAATGGGTATTTCAAGAGTTCCATTTTATCTAAGTTATTACTTCTAAATGAACAATTTTGACAAATCCTAACAAACTTTGTTTGTTTTCCTTAAAGAATTCTCCTTATTAAGATATCATCTTATTACCTGCATAAAAGTGAACAATACTCAATTCACTAATGCATAACATTTCGAAATGTTTACTAACCAAGCATATGAGCTAAAACCATGAATAACTAATGATTCAATTAACCAACTTATGATAAAAACCTTAAGTGATGCAAGTCATCACTATAAGAACTAATATAACAATTCAAAGCCAAGTAAACCTAATAAAATTTAAGTATCGTAAGACGTAGCTTAATCACTCAAGCTTGGGTATTTTTGGGGTAAATCACGATGCATCTCATTACTATGCATAATAGCATCTTGCCAGTTTTCCAGTAGCCCTTATCGGGACTACTTTGCAGTTTTCAGATCTCGGGGTTTCCACGCAACCCTCGAACCCCGTAGACATGGATTACTATTGTTATTTCGATCACAGGCAAGTTCATCACTTGCTCATATCCTTTGTAGTATTTACTAACAAACTATTTGCAAAAGCCCTATCGTATTACCACATATTCTCAAAAGAATGCATGCTCCTATTTTTATAATAATATGACTACTCGAGTGGTAGTGTTCTGTTTGGTGGGCGGATGGAACCATGGTAAGATGAATAGGTCAAAGGAAAGTTTCATCTGCATGGAAAAGTATTACCTAGGAATTAACAACAAATGTCGTCAAGATTCTTGCGCCGTAAATACCGCGTTAACCATGGGTCTTATATGGGGCGAGTAAGTCAGCTGTGATCTTTTCCCGTTCGCATGTCAACAGACTGCCAGAGACGTACGTTGTAGGTCTTGCGGGACTACATGCACATGGGTGGGAGCCCTTACGTCCCATGGACTCTGGGGTCTATGAGTGTCTGCCCAGGGCATCCAGATCTCTATTGATACGGGCATCTACTGGTTAGCACGCTAGGACAATAAACTACGATGTATAATGTCTAAGGCCTGCGACCCGCATGTGTTGGCCGAGCCTTCTAAATGGGCCGGTTTGTATCCAGTTTGAGTCCAACTAGGTTTAGGTTCGAGTCAGTTTTGGTTTGGGTTTGTCCAACCGACTAGGGATTGACCTCTTATATAAAGAGAGCCAAGGCCTAGGGTTTGAGATAGGTTGAAAATTATGTAGAACTAAAAGTTCCAGGTTACCACCTTCCCTAGGGGATCGGCGTGTAGGCGGCGTCTCGGACGTTCGTCAGTTATCTTTGCAAATAAAGGTGCGAGTGTTCTTGGATCTGTCAAGAGGGTTCGTGCGTGGGTCGGGGGCTCTTGGATCTGCCTTGAGTTGTCAAGCTTGGTGTGAAATAAAGGTGCGAGTGTTCTTGGATCTGCCAAGAGGGTTCGTGCGTTTCTCGCCTAAATCTATCCATATTCTTCAGGTTACGTGTATCGCTCACGTGATTGGGGGAATAGTTATCTCGGTGGTTCTTGCGGTGAAAGATCGGGCAAACGCTTACATCATGTGGTATCAGAGCGCCAGGTTGATCACCGCGAGTGTTGGAGGGGCGACGAGTTACAGCGATTGTTTTGTTCTCGCCGTGTTCCTGTGGAGAGATTTGCCATCGAAAATTGGAGGCGCACGGTACGGAGTAGAAGGACAACAGGGAGTCTCGATCAGACTTGCGTTAGCAATCACGAAGGAGCACCTGGCATGGACTCTGCAACGGATTGTGGTATTAAGGAAACACACCGCCTAGGTTTGGGGGAAAGAGATGGGATGCGGAAGTTAGCAGCGATTGTAAAAAAAAATGTTGCGGTCCGTGCGGATCAGCAGCGTATCCGCGTATGGGGTATGGCAAGAAAGTTAAAAAAAGAAAAAAAAATTGAAGGCGCATTGGGAGTGCGGACAGGTCGAGCAGGTGGAGTGAAGGCAAATTTTTGTTCTTCGTTTCCTTCCATGCACGTACTGGGACAAGAAGAAAAGTTGGATCCGATTTTGTACCTTTTCCATAGGTAGGTACGTTGCACTTTATGGAAAAAACAAAGTGGAGAAAGGACAGGCCAGATCGGCAGAAAAAGGTAAGGAATAGTCAGATTGCATCGGATTTAATGCATGAATATTTTGGGTTTCCTTGTTCGATGCAATTTTGATTAGAAAAAATGTTAGCAGAGGGAAAGGAATCAGTGCGATCAACGGGAAAAAAATGAGGCGAGTGAAAAACAAAATACAAGGGAAGGTGCGGATGTATTAGACGTGCATGGGTTGTGGCCGAATAAAAAGAGACTCATATTGGATTGGCTTTGTACGCACACGGCTCCTGGTTGGTACGAGTGCAGCCAATACAAAAAAAAAATTCAGATGAATACGTACGTGAGCTTGAATCGGCCCAAATTTTTGGTACAGTTTACGACGGACAGAGAGACAAAAAAAAGACACTAGTATATATTTTCACAGGCGGTGAACTTGGTTCATTTGGATTCAAGGGGTGCAGGAATTTGTCCTGTTTGTCTTGGATGATGCACTCAGTTGACCTCCACTATTTCAGATTGCATCCGTGAGCGTATTCAACTTACTTGGATCCTTGGGGTACAAGAGTCTAGCGTGCTAACGAGTAGATGCCCGTATCATCTATCGTGAGGGGTAGAATCAGGGGTTCAACCTGCGTGGCAGAAATGGGTGGGCATGTGTGGAGAAGCATGGTTTGGCTTGGATCAACAACCGGGCCCCACGCCTGAGTAGACATGGACATGAACTTAAGCCTAGTTGTGCAACATGGTCTTGATCGCCTATGGGTAAAGTAACGCACCTCTGCGCAGAGTGTAAAAGTATGTGGCATATTACCCCTTGTTCCGGGAAGGAGCTCGAACGCCGTAGGAAAGGCAACTCCATGAAGTTCTAGCCCTGTAAAGACTTGGCGGACATAGTTTTCAGTATTAAAAGCAACCTCTTGAAGAAAGATTTTCAAAAATCTTGCATTAGCTTATGACTCTTTCGAGTCTAAAGCTGTAGTTAGTGCATCAAACTACCCACTATATATCATGAACTTGTTGAGTAATGCTCGTTACTCATTCATTCCCGTTTGACCCCCTGCTTAGAGTTGAAGCCTAAATGGAAGTCTTCATCGGGAAGCCATCGTTATCTCATAAAGCTAGGAGGAGTCTTATACTACTTAACCGATGAAGAAACGTCATCAACAATGTTGGTGGAGGACAAGCTACCTAGTTGAAGGAGGAGACCATTCATGGACTTAGATTCTTACAAGCCATAGATTAGGGCTGACATCAGCCCTAGTGGATTATGTTCTGAGCTAGAGTTATTCTTCAGCTTGGAGCTTCGAATTGCTTATTCTAATGTTTCTTTTGCATGAGATCTTATTGATTCATTAAAGAGATTCTTGAGATTTTGTAATGAAAGTTTGTATCCTATATGTTTGCTTGGACCTGCTACGTTTTTGTTGTACCACTCTGAGGGATGTAATATTCACGGATAAATCCTTCTGTGAGTATTATGTCAACGACTTGTGCACTACACATGCAGTGGTGTGCTGGGTCACCCAAATCGGGCCACCCAAGAGTTTAACCCCTCCATCATCTAGTATCAGCAGTTAGATTGACACGAATTCGACCCCCACTATCCCCCTTTCCACCAAAAATTTTCTTCCCCACCCTAAATTCGAAAATTTCACCAAAAATAGCCAAAAAGGGATTTCGACCGATCTATTGATTTGTTGAGTTTTTCATGATTTGATCCATGGATTTGTTGCTTAGGGTCATTCTCCACCTTTCTATTCATCCACTTTTCTCGAATTTGTCCAAAAAATTCTTTGATTTGAAGGAATTTCGAAATTGGGAAAAAATCCCAGAAAAATCCTCTCTTCGATTCCTGGACAGATTTTCGAACGTGTTTTTTCTTTGTCGTTGTTGGTCCGATTTGAGTGATTCAAGTTTCCACGTGAAGCCCACAACATCATCTACGCAACTACATCAACGGATCAACAAGACATCGACAACCCCTGGCCGCAAGTCCGTCATCATCCACCATATAGGTATAACTTGCTTCCGCTTGAACTAACCCATTGTTCGTGTACCTTGCCCATTCAGACAAGCTCTTTTACATCGCTTGGCATTGCACTAGTGGCACCGAGAGTGCATGTTTGGAACTTGTGAGAGCGTAGTTTCGAGTAGGCATTGGCACTTTGGAATCATCAAAAAAAAAAAAAAGCAAAAGATCGATGCCAATTGTTATCACTTGTAGGAACGTGTAGCTTCGCGTCGCAGAAAAGGAGAGAGTGACCGGTTGCCACGGTGTGAATCTTGTTGCCTCTTATAGTTTGCGGTTTGAGCTAGCGTCCTCGTTGTGTTGGTGTGGCATTGAGCTTAGTCTTTGTTAGGAACATTTCGTCTCCGCTCGTCCTTTGGCCGCACTAACCCCATTTATCACTTGTGTGTGTTTGTGTGTTCAATTTTTGTTTCCTCCACTAGGTTTGGTTCTTTTGCTAACATTTCATTTTGGTTCTTTTCTACGTTTGACAACAAACTTTTCTTCTGCTTTGTGGATTTTCCTTGCCACTTTCCTCACCCATTTGCCTTCCACATAAAGCGTGTGTGTTGTTGTTTGCGGTTTCCTTTCGATCTTTTTTTTGACTCACTTTGGACATACCGTCTTAAACCTAGGCTCGTCCACTAGCCTCAATACGACCAAAAAAGGTAACGTTGGGTAAGTGAGACATCTCTTCTTCATATTACACTTGTGTGTTTTTGAGATGGCTAGGGAAGGAGTAACTCACAAGTCCGAGCTTGAAAGATGAAGGAAACACTTTCTCCAACGACAACTACCACAACTTCGTCACCCACAACGACCATTTCGAACTCCGCCATCTCGTGAAGGACGGATTGGAGCGCTATGAACATCGACTCCAAGCACAAGAGGCTTGATTGAATGATCAAATGACGCGCATCAACATCAACTTGGCTAACCTTGCCAACCGTCGTGGATCATCATCGTCCTCAAGGTCGAGACGTTCAAGACAACGACCTTAAGATCATCACCAAGCTCGTCTCCATGATAACAACCCCAACATGGAAGATGGTGGACAACCACAACAACCACCACCACCACCTCCTCCACCACAAGCTCCTCGGCGACATTGGTATGACGATAGCTCGCCATCACCACCTCGTCAACACCGACAAGGCCGTGGTGACCCTCTTCAATATCAACCTCAATGACCAGACCTTCGACAACATCATCCACCACCTCCACAAGGCCACGCTAATGACTATGGTCACAATGAATTCGTGGAAGGTTCTCGCCAACATCGAAGGCCACCAAGGCGCGATGCGCGTCCCCACCATAATGATCGTTAAGAATAAGAACTTCCTCAACACCCTCGCCAAGAACAATAACTTCCTCAACACCCTCGCCATGAACAAGAGCGTCCTAAAAAACACAACCGTGATAATGATGATAGTGAACGCTGCAAAGCACGACTACGTCACCATCAACAACCACCTCGACCACCGGCGTCATCCTCCTCATCATGACCGCCAACGCCAAGACAATGAGGATGAACCATATGATCTTTCACCTCCTATCTATGATGAACACCAACATGAGAGACCCCATCGACAACATGAAGACAACAATATGAGTGCACTACACTTCAACGTCCCAAAGTTCAATGGTGAAAATGATCCCGAAGAATATCTTGCTTGGACCCTCAAGGTGGACAAGATCTTCGGCATCCACAACTTTAGTGACAAGAAGATGGTTGCTATGGCTTCTTAGGAGTTCGAAGGCTATTCACTCTTATGGTGGGACCGTATCCAAGCGGAAACAATCAAGAATAAGATTTCTCCCATCGACACTTGGAATGATATGAAGAAATTCATGAATGCTCGCTTTGTTCCTCCACACTACAAGCGTGACCTCTTCAAAAAGCTTCAAGAGCTTAGATAAGGATTGAAGTCGGTTGATGAGTACTAAAAGGAGATGGAGACCGCTTTGATAAGAGTTCATGTGATGGAATCTCAAGAGCAAACAATGGCCCGCTTCCTCAGTGGCCTCGACTACCCAATAAGGAAGATTGTCGAGTATCAACCATATGAAAACATTGTTGCACTTGTCCATCAAGCTCTCAAGGCCGAACGTCAAATTGCAGAAGACCTCAAGTACAACAAGCAAAAGGCTTTCTTTGCCTCAAGGCCTTCTTCTTCGTCTCCAATGACACAAGTAACAACACCGAACAACACCAAGAGCACCCCTAGAGCTTCCAATACTACCAACAAATCTCTGCAACCGTTCAAGAAACAAGTGCCTCCCACTGATGCTTGCAGAGTTGATGGAGTTGTTGCTTCTTCATGACTTTGAATCCCCAGCAAGGTGCCAGAAATTCTTTGCTCTGGATGGTGTGTTGGGAACCCCAAGAGGAGGGTGTGATGAGCAAGCGGTAAGAATTTCCCTCAGTTAAGAACCAAGGTCATCAATCCAGTAGGAGGAAGAGGATCTTCGGAAGGTTGATGCCACTGGCGGTGGTGATGGCTCACCGGTGTCAGCAACAATGCGGAACATGCACACAACACAACCAAAATACTTTGTCCCAACGGTACAGTGAGGTTGTCAATCTCACCGGTCTTGCTTAAAACAAAGATTAGACGTATAGTGTGGAAAATAGTGTATGCTTGCAGTAAGTATAGAAAGCAGGAAACTGTAGTGGTTTGTTTAACAGTGTTGAAAAATGGACTGGGGTTCATAGGTTCACTAGTGGTGTCTCTCCATAAAAGATAGCATACTGGGTGAACAAATTACAGCTGGGACATTGACAAATAAAGGTTGCACAGTAGTGCACATTCATGACATGATGACTACTATGATATTTAGTGCGGACATTACAACAATATACATAGACCATAATCCAACTGCATCTATGACTAATAATCCACCCTCAGGTTATCATTCGACCCCCTTAGGTATTAAGTTGTAAGCAACAGATAATTGCATTAAACAATGTGTGTAAAGTAAGCAATGATTGTACACGCGGGCGCTCACACCGCTATTTTATTACTAGTGGCAACATCACATCCTCCCCCGTCACGTTTTTGTCACTCGAGCACAGGCGAAAAGGAGGCATGAACCCACTATCGAGCATAAATACTCCCTCTTGGAGTCACTAGCAACTACTTGGCCAAAGCAACCACTAGCAATGGAAAGCACGCAAGATCACAAATAGCATATGCAATAAAGACTATAATCAACTTGGCATAAGTTCAATATTCATCGGATCCCAGCAAACACAGCACATAGAATTACATAAGAACAATCTCGATCATGTTAGGCAGCTCACGAGATTTAAACATGGAGTCATATGAGGAGAAGACAACCATCTAGCTACTGCTATGGACCCGTAGTCCAAGGATGAACTACTCACGCATCACTCTGGAGGCAGGCATGGTGATGGAGAGGCCTCCGGTGATGATTTCCTCTCCGGCAGGGTGCCAGGAGATAGCTTCAGAACCCCCTAGTCTAGGGTTGACGATGACGGCGGCTGTGGAACTTTTCAGGGATATTTGATCAGGTCCTAGGGTTTTCCATCCGAGGGGAATAAAATAGGCGAAAGGGCAAAGCCGGTGGAGCCCTGGGGGCCCCACACCACTAGCTGGCGCGACCAAGGGGGGGCGCGCCACCCCATGGTGTGGGCTCCCTGCTGTCCGTCTTCGACTCCTCTTCGATCTTCTGGATGCTTCCGGGGAAAATAGGCACTTCAGGCTTTGTGGGGTTCAATTCCGAGAATATTTCCAGAATGACTTTTCTGAAATAAAAAACAGCAGAAAACAGGGAACTCGCACTTGGCATCTTGTTAATAGGTTAGTCCCGGAAAACGTGTAAAAATGCTACAAAGAAGGGATAAAACATGTAGCAATTGGCATAATATTATCATGGAGCATCAGAAATTATAGATACGTTGGAGACGTATCAAGCATCCCCACCTCTAAGGCTCCTCAAGTCAAATCGAGCACAATTACTTGCTTCAAATGTGGTGAAAGTGGACACAAGTCTTTCGAGTGTTCCAACAAGATGATCATGATTGTCAACAAAGATGGTGAACGTGACTCCTTGAGTGAAGGCGAATACTATGCCTTGCACCAAGTTGCTCTTAATTCCCTCGACGTGCAAAACGATGATGAAGAAAGTGTCTAACAATCTTCATTAGCAACGTTAGTGCAATCGAAATAATAAATTCACAAGGTTCAGTTTCAACACATGACTAACGCTCAAAAACACATTAGCTACTGTCACAACGTCTTTTAAAACTCTTTTTCTCAAAAGAAAACCAAAATAAAGAGATTAAGATGCAAATGCAATTATTGGCAGAAATCTGTCAAAACAGGACAGGAGGTAAAGACGATTTTTTTCGAAAATCTTCTGTTGCTGAAATCAAAAAGTGGTCAACTAAGAAAAGTTGCGTATACATCCCATGATTACGCACAAAAAAAACTCAGGTCATTTTGAGTTTTCTGTGATTTTATACGAAATAAACAGTGGACAAGAGAAATCCAAAATACAGTTTCAACTTTCCACTAGAGGCTTTACTTGGATAAACAAAAACTCAAAAGAAAAGATACAACGGGGTTGCTAAGGAAATAGACAACACCCAGGTGCAAAGCACACAAAAAACAAAGGAAAACAGGCTGAAAACAGAGAAATAAAATGGGTTGTCTCCCGGTAGCGCTTTTCTTTGACGCCTTTCAGCTAGGCATAGAAAGCAACTCAAGTATTTTCAAGTGAAGAAGCATCAACATCATAACTTTCTCTAATAATAGAGTCAAAAGGTAGCTTCATCCTCTTTCTAGGAAAGTGTTCCATACCTTTCTTGAGTGGGAATTGATATCTAATACTCCCCTCTTTCATATCAATAACAGCACCAACAGTTCTAAGAAAAGGTCTTCCCAAAACAACAGGACAAGAAGAATTGCATTCAATGTTCATAACAACAAAATCAATAGGGACAAGGTTATTGTTAACCATAATAAGAACATCATCAATTCTACCAAGAGCTTTCTTCTTAGCATTATCAACAAGATGAACATCCAAATAACAGTGTTCCAACGGTGGTAGATCAAGCATATCATAAAGCTTTTGAGGCATAACAGAGATACTAGCACCAAGATCACACAAAGCATTGAAATCAAAATCATTTACTTTTATCTTAATGATAGGCTCCCAACCATCATCTAATTTCCTAGGGATAGACGTTTCAAGTTTCAGCTTTTCTTCCCTAACTTTCATGAGAGAATTGGTAATATGTTTAGTAAAGGCCATATTCATGGCACTAGCATTGGGACTTCTAGCAAGCTTTTGAAGGAACATAATAACTTCGGAGATATTGCAATCATCAAAATCAATGTTATTATCATCAAAAGTAATGGGACCATTATCCCCTACATCTCTAAAAGTTTCAGCACTTTTATTAGAAGTGGTGATGAGGACATCCCTAGTACATTTGTTATTCCTCCTATTGATGATGATGTTGCTGTTCAAGATAAGCATGATGAAGTAAGGATTGGTCCAATGACTAGATCAAGAATCAAACTTTTAGAATAGCAGGTGAACTCACTCCTTTTAAATTATGATGTTTGTTCTTATGAGAATTTTATACTACCTAAATCCCTGCATTTATGTATGATTCAGGTTATTGATAACACAAGCATTATGGGAGGCAAGGATCATGGAGCCATGGAGCCAAGCATGGGAGTATACAAGGAGAGAGTTGATCATGGCAGCACAAGCAAGAAGGAGAAGCCAGGAGCAGAATTGGATGGAGTTGGAAGCATTGAGGACATGTCTTATGGTGCCCCGGCCCACAATTAATTGTGCTCCGCATTATATGTTATGGGGGCACCAAGGACATGTCCTAGGTCCTCCCACATGTGTGGAATAAAAGGCTTGCATGCCTAGTTGGCTGCACCCCCTCTTATGGGTCGGTTTGTATCATCTGGTTCGAGTCAAAACCCCTTAAGGGTCTAGTCCTAGTCGAGTTGGGCTGGTTCCTGCGCAATCCACTTGTGGCCGCACCCCCTCCTCTCTTATACCCTTTCACCTGCGTGTGATTCCCTTAGACTACCTTTATTCATAAACCCTAGAACTCCATTGTTAATTGCTTGAAGCATTCATCAGGAATTGATATATTGCAAGTTTTGCGTGTTATCTGCTATTCCACTGGGAATTAGTTGATACATGACCACTAGTAGTCAGTGGCTGCTCATGCAAGTGTGTGGATTTACGAATATCCAAGGGATTGGTCGCTGCTGCAATTGGCATCAGGAATTAGCCGGAGAGTTCATGGAGAGACACAATTTATCAGATCCTTGTTATCGTGCGAGTTCATCGAGAAGATCGGGAAACCCTTTATCATCTTGTATCATATTTACAGGTTAACTCGGTGAGCTATCGTGATCTAGTAGATTAATTCTTGTTTTCATTACCTACCCACAGAAAAAGCCACAAAAAAATAGGATTAGTTCGAGCCATAGCCTTAGATCATCACTTTTATCAAGTTTTAGTTGTTGTTTTGTGGTTGATTTTCGTGTTCCTTTTATTTTTCTTGAGTCCTTTGTTTTAGGTCTAGGTTTAGGATTCTAAGTGTTCTTCGAGTCATCCCTGTCGTGTCCACAAAATTCATCAAAAAACTCCAAGCAGATCCAAAGTTCTACTCAATTTGAGTTGGGTTCGGTTCCCTGCCGCGGCACAAAAACCGCTCCGTTTTCCTGCCGCCGCCGTGTACCAGTCGCAGTCGGAATCCGCCCGCAGCGCCCTTACAAAACGGCCCGATCCACCGTCCGCGCCTACCGCAGCGACCCCCCCCCCCGCGCGCGCTGCCGCGGCACGCGAATTCCGCGTTTCTCTGCCGCGCGCCTTCGCTACTGTCCGTGCAAAACCACAGCCAGTCTATGTACTAGTGCGCGCGCCCGGTTTTGGCCTGTTTGCTGCATCTGTGCGCTGCCGCGGCAAAGAATCGGCTGTTTTCTCTGCCGTGGTACGTTTTTCTGCCGTGAGTGTTTCTTTTCTCTTTATTTCTTTTTCGGTTTAGATTTCTTTGCCACTTTCTTTAGGTTTTCTTTTCCTATCATTGTGAGCCTTAGACACAGCCCCTCTACAACAACATATAGGTATCTTTCCCAAAAAGAATAGCTACTTATTGCTCACTCCAGGCTGCTCATTATCACATACATTGTGTCACATTGATAATTGTGTGCTTATTTTTGCTCCTAGCTAGTTTTGGCCAGTTATAAAAGTATTAAAAAAAAGAGAAAAACAGAAAAGAGAAAAAGAGAATTGTGAAAAGAGAAAAAGGCCTTGAGATACATTTCTATATTGTTATTGGAGTTGTTTTCATCACTACTATATTGACACTTTCCATTGAGCAATCTTGTGCCTGTGATATTTTGGAGCATAGCTATTGCCTTTCGAGAGCATTGCAATATTTCCATCCATATTGCATTGCCACATTTGTGTCCACTTTGGTGTGTGTTTTCCTAGGTGCTATTTTTTTGTCATCACAAACAGCAAATATGACTTGTTATTGGTGTTGTTAGGTATCCATACCAAGCTCCACTATATATCCTGCTTTGCTTTGTGTTAGCTAAAATCCCTGGGTATTCTTTTATTCACACCAAGTCATAGTAGTGCTGTTTACTTGTGGTAAGTATTGCTATTCACTTTGGAACAGTAAGTTAACCTCATTGCTTTGCTGTTTTGAGTGAGTTGTGAGAGAACACCACACCCCATATTTTTGTTTTCACTAACACATTAATATATGGAGTCTTCTATGGCTAGTGTTGCGCATGTGGATAAAAATGTTGGGAAATCTACTGAGGCTAGTTCTAAGAAGACTGTTGATGATACTCTCACATGGGGAGATCTGTCCAAATTTAGAGACATGATCAGTTCAAGAATTGATAAAAACTTGATGAGTATGATGAAGTGGTAGCCACTCGAATTGATAATAAGCTTGATGCATATGATGAGAATTTGAGGAGGGATTTACAGCAGATGGACATTAAAATTGAGAAAGCTGCTTCTCAAGAATCTGTTGATATTATGCAAGAATCTCTCACCAATTTGACTAGGCAAATTGCACAATTGTCTACTCAACTAGAGCAAAGAGGTAATGATGATGATTGGGAACCAGGCCGAGTCCAAGCTTATAATGGCCGTGGAGGTTTTGCTGCTAGAAGAATACAAGCTCATGATAATCATAGAGAAGATGATGGTTTGGGAAAGCCCAAATTTTCTATTCCTCCTTTCTCTTTTGATACTAATGATGTAGAGGAATATTTGATGTGGGAGCTTAAAATTGAGAAGATATGGAGATTACATGGTTACAATGAAGATAGGAAGATTAAATTGGCTTCTTCTAGTTTTGATGGTTATGCTCTATTGTGGTGGGATAATATTACACAATTGAGGGCAGAACATGGTGATCCTGAAGTGGTTACTTGGGCTACTATGAAGCAACTCATGAGGAACAGATTTGTGCCAAAGAATTATGTGAGAACATTGTATGATAAATTTCAACAATTGAAGCAAGGTACATTGTCTGTTGATGCTTATTCTAGAGAGATGGAGTTGATTATTCAGAGGGCCAAAGTGAGAGAAGAACCAGAACATACTATGCAGCGTTTTCTCTCAAGTTTGCAATTTAAAATACGAAGCATTGTGAGGCACCTCCAATACAATGATATGAATGAATTGCTACATCATGCAAGGGAGGCAGAATCACAGCTAGCCGGGGAGGCAAAGATGAGTGCTAGGAGGATGTTTTCACCTCGAAATACTAATTTTTCTTCTCCTTCACCACAACCAGCACCTAGCCGTGGGGTTTCTACACCCAAGGCCGAGAGCACCCCCTCCCCTTCTAGGAGGCAAGTGCAACCAGCAGCAAGTGCTAGTGGATCCACTTCTTCCACAACACGCAATAGAGATATGTTATGTCACTGATGAGGACATCCCTAGTGTTTCACCTATTATTTCACATGATATTCCTACAAAGAATGATGAAGTGAGGATTGGTCCTATGACAAGATCAAGGACTAAATTATTACAACAACAGGTGAATTCACTCCTACTTGAGTATAACATTTGTGATTATGAGAGCTTTATACTACCTAAATCCATGCATGTTTGTATTCTTAGGTTTGTTGATAACACAAGCATTAAGGAGGGAGAACAAGGAGAGATGATGCACATGGATGAAGAGGAGCTGAAAACAAATGTTGAACATGATGAAAACAATTCTATAAGTGTGGAAAACAAGTGCTAGATTGTTATTCCACACTCATGGAGGGACATAACAAGAGGAGGGCGCCCACAAGGAAGTATCAATGCGCCATATAGAGTCCAATTATAGTTAAACATGGTTTGTATACCATCATGGCCGAATCCCGTAGCATGTGTCGGTTTGTATCCATTGTGGTTGAGTCCAAGTCCAAAACTAGACCCATGTTGGGTTCCTATGCGGGTTGGTGGGTGTTGCTTGTGCAATGCACCTTGTGGCCGCACCCCACCCCTCATATATACCCTTTGGGGCGCATAGATTAGGTTAGACTACGTTAAAACAAAAACTCTAGACTTCTAGATTGTATTGCTTGAAGCATTCATCTTGAATCATCATACCTTTGCAAATCTGAGTGTATTCTGCTGTTCCACTGGGAATAAGGAGAAACAGGACCACTTGTAGTTGGTGGCTACGTGTGCAAGAGTGTGGAGTCTCGAATATCCGAAGGGGTTAAGTGCTGTTGCAATTGGTAACAGGGTTTAGCCAAAGGAGAGAGCGAGGTATCACATTGGTTATCAATTTATCAAGAGAGTTCACCGAGAAGATCGGGCTACCCCTTATCATCTTGGTATCAGATTACTGGGTTTACTCGGTGAGCTGTGTTTATCCTTTTAGATTCGAGTTGTTTTTATTACCTATCCAGAAAAAGCCACAAAAAACAGTGTTAGTGTTTGCCATACCCTTAGATAATTGCTAGTTTTCAAGTTTTAGTGTTGTTTTGTGTTTTGATTTTGTGTTACTTTTTCTCCTTTTGAGTCTTTAGGTTTCGGTTAGGGTTAGGGTTCTTAGTTGTTCTTATTTTTTCGAGTCGAGTCTATATCAAAAAAATCCAAAAAATTAGCTACCCGTAAGGCCTTGTGTTTCCAATCCGAGTAGCACCTTGTTTCTCCGGGGTTTTGGTTTCTAGTTGCCATCGGATTCGATTCCTGCCGCAGCTCGAAAACGCACCTAAACGCTGCTGCGGTACACGTCTCCTAGCCGAACTCGGAATCCACCAGCGCGCGCTTACAAAACCACGCAAAACCCCCGCAGCGCTCTTACCAAATCGTTCGCCCGCAATCCACCAGTCCACCGCGCGCGCAGCACACACCTGTCCCACTTTTCTCTGCCGCGAGATCGTTTTTGCGCAGTTTCTCTGCCGCCGCTGCCGTGGGCGTGATTTTCTGCCGTGAGTCCCTCTAGGGCAGGAATTTGCGCTGTTTTCTGCCGCGGTTCTTTGCCGTGAGACCAAAACGGTCTGTTTTCGTGCCGTGGTTCTTTTGTGCTGCCGTGAGTCATCTAGTCCACCTAAGTACATTTTTCTTTAGATTTTTGTTTACACTTTCATTAGGTTTTCAAGTCCAATCTTTGTGAAACTTAGACACAGCCTATCTACAGCAATAAACTAGGTACCTTGCCCACAAGACTAGCTATTTTCTTGCTCTTTTTCAGGCTGCTCACTATCATATTGTGTCACATTGATTTAGCATTTATTTTCAGTTACTCCTTTAGTTATTTTTCGGCCATAAAAGTATAAAAAAAAGAGAAAAAAAGAAAATAGAAAAAGAGAAAAACAGAAAAAGCAAAAAAGAAAGGCCATTGAGATACATTGCTATTACTATCATTTGGAGCTGTTTTTCATTGCTATCATTAACACTACACGTTGAGCAATCTTGTGCCTGATTATTATTGAGCTTGGCTAGTGTCTTTCTAGAGCATTGCAAAATTTCCTACATATATTTGCATTGCCACATTTGTCTCCAATTTTGGTGTGTGTTTCCTAGGTGTTATTTTTGTATCATTCACAAACAGAAATAGGACTTGTTAATTGGTGATTGTTAGGTATCCATACCAAGCCCCACCATATAACCTGTTTTACCTTTGTGAGAGCAAAAACCCCTGGGTATTCTATTCTTCACACCAAGTCACATTAGTTGCTATTACTTGTGGTAAGATTTCCTAGTCACTTTGGAGCAGTAAGGATCACCTCTTTTGCTGGTTTTGAGTGAGTTGAGAGAGAGCACCACAACCCATAGCAATTTGTTTATTTCACTAACCCATTAATCATGGTTGCTCCTAGTGATGTTTCTACACATGCTAAGAAGAAACATGGTAATGAACAAGTGAAGTGGACAGATTTGGAGGAGATGAATGAACAATTGAGCTCCACTATTGCTTCTAAACACGCTGAATTAAATACTCTCATTGACAAGCATGGAGTGGACATGGATACACATGTTCATAATTTGGGACTTCAAATTGGACAAGTTACTGATACAGCTGCTGGTACACAAGAGCAAGTTAATAGAATGCAAGCTTCTCTTGATACATTGACTACTAGAATCGGTGCCTTGGCTACTTTATTGGACCAAAGATTGCCTGCCCGAGAGGATGGTGGGAGTGCTTTTGGTGATGCCGAGGAGGAGGAGGGGGAGGCTAATTTTGTGCCCCCTAACCGTGGAGGTGGTAGACCTAATCATGGTGCTGGCCGCGACTTTCAAGCAAGGAGGGTTCCTGTCCATGAACCAAACCGTGAGGATGATGGTCTTGGTAAGCCCAAATTCATGTTACCCACCTTCAATTTTGATACTGATGATGTTGAAGAGTACCTCATGTGGGAGCTCAAGATGGAAAAATTATGGAGGATGCATGAGTATAATGAGGAGAGAAAAATCAAGCTTGCTTGCTCAAGTTTTGATGGCTATGCTTTGCTATGGTGGGATAATATTACAAGGACAAGGGCAAGAAATAGAGATCCCGATATTCTTACTTGGAGGGAGATGAAGCAAATTATGAGAGATAGGTTTGTGCCCAAGAATTATTTGAGGTCTTTGTATGACAAATTGCAACAATTGAAGCAAGGTACAAAATCTGTGGATGCTTATTATAGAGAGATGGAGTTGATATTGCAAAGAGCTAGAGTGAGAGAGGATGTTGAGCACACTATGCAAAGGTTCCTTTCAGGTTTGCAATTCAAAATTAAGAGCATTGTGAGGCATACACAATATAATGATATGAATGAATTGTTGCACCAAGCAAGGGAGACTGAGAAGCAATTGGCCGAGGAGACTCTTATGGCTCCAAGGAGACCTTTTACTAATAGGTCTTCCTTTTCTTCACCACCATTGCCACAACCTACCCCTAGCCGTGGGGTTTCCACTACAAAAAATGAAGGTACTACCTCTATGTCTAAGAGGCAAGCACAACCAGCAGCTAGTGCAAGTGGATCCACTTCTTCTACAGCTCGAAATAGGGACATGAGCTGCCATACATGTGGAGGTAAAGGCCACTTCAAGAAAGATTGTCCAAATAAAAAGATTATGCTTATTAATGAGGACAATGAGTATTACACTGGTGATATTGCTGATCCTACTCAAGAGGATGCTTATGATGATGATGATGATGGTCCTCTTGATGCATATCCTTCCATAGATCCTACTTTTGTTTGCACACCAAGAACATTGAGTATTCTTCCAAGTCCTGAAAGTCAAAGATGCAACTTATTTCAAACAAGAGCAATTGTTGGTCCCCAATTGGCTTGCAAGGTTATTATTGATGGTGGTAGTTGCAGAAATTTGGCAAGCAAAGATTTGTGTGCAAAATTGAAGTTGAGATACATTACACACCCTCATCCTTATCATATACAATGGCTTAGTGATAAAGGAGAGATGAAGGTTACCCACATGGTGAGAGTTGAATTCCAAATTGGGCCTTATAAAGACACCATTGAGTGTGATGTGGTGCCCATGTCAGTTTGTCACATGTTGCTTGGGAGGACTTGGCAATTTGGTAGGAGTGTGATACATGATGGGAGAGCAAATACCTATCAACTCAAGTGGAAGGAGAAGGATATATTGTTGAGACCTATGACACCACAACAAATTGTAAATGAATCTAGACAAAAAATTCCTGAGAGTGTTGAAAAGAGTGAGAGTGAAAATAAGAGTGTTGTGAGTGAAAATAGGACATCCAATTCGAGTGGTAAAAATAAAAGTGAGGGAGTGAGCTTATTATGCATGCTAGCTACTAGAGAGGACTTGAGAGAATTTAGGGAGGATCCTACTATGCTTCCTATAGTGCTTATGCACAAGGGAGAAATTTTAGTTTCTAATGACATGACCCCTATTCCTCTTGGTGTTTCTCATGTGTTGCAGGATTTTGAGGATGTTTTTCCAAAGGAGGTGCCCTCGGGTTTGTCACCATTGAGGGGTATTGAACATCAAATTGATTTGATTCCTGGATCCTCATTGCCAAACCGAGCTCCCTATAGAACTAATCCCTAAGAAACAAAGGAGATTCAGAAACAAGTGCAAGAGCTTCTTGATAAAGGTTACATTCGGATAAGCCTTTCTCCTTGTGCTGTTCCTGTTATTTTAGTGCCTAAAAAAGATGGTACATGGCGCATGTGTGTGGATTGTAGAGAAATTAACAATATCACTATTCGTTATCGTCATCCTATACCACGTTTGGAAGACATGTTAGATGAATTAAGTGGTAGTGCTATTTTCTCTAAAATTGATTTGCGTAGTGGTTATCATCAAATTAGGATGAAAGAGGGGGATGAGTGGAAAACAGCTTTTAAAACAAAATTTGGTTTATATGAGTGGTTAGTTATGCCTTTTGGATTGACTAATGCACCTAGTACTTTCATGAGATTAATGAACCATGTTTTGAGAAATTTTATTGGTAAATTTGTGGTGGTTTATTTTGATGATATTTTTATTTATAGCCACAATGAACATGAGCATATTGATCATATTAGACAAGTTTTGCAAGTGCTAAGAGAACATAAATTGTATGGAAATTTAGAGAAGTGCACTTTTGGCAAAGATAAGGTTATATTTCTTGGTTATGTTGTTTCTAAACATGGGATTGAAGTAGATGAATCAAAAATTGAAGCTATTAAAAATTGGCCTATTCCTATTAATGTGAGTCAAGTAAGAAGTTTTAATGGATTAACTGGTTTTTATAGAAGATTTGTTAAAGATTTTAGTACACTTGCTGCACCTTTGAATGAACTCACTAAAAAGGGTGTAGAATTTGTGTGGGGGAGTTGAACAAGATATTTCTTTTGATGCTATTAAAGAGAAGTTGATTTCGCCCCCTTTGTTAATGCTTCCTAATTTTGACAAACAATTTGAGATTGAGTGTGATGCTAGTGGCATAGGTATTGGAGGAGTATTAATGCAAGAAAAGAAACCTATTGCCTATTTTTCTGAAAAACTACATGGTGCACAATTGAATTATTCTGTTTATGATAAGGAACTATATGCACTTGTGAGAGTTTTAGAGGTGTGGAAACATTACTTATGGCCTAAAGAATTTATTACACATAGTGATCATGAAGCATTTAAATTCTTAAAGTGCCAATCAAATTTGAATAAGAGACATGCTAAATGGGTTGAATTTATTGAGTCTTTTCCATACATAATAAAACATAAAAAGGGATTGGACAATGTAGTTGCTGATGCTTTATCAAGAAAGAACATGTTACTCTCCAATTTAGAGATCAAGGTTTCGGGTTTGGAGGGTATTAGAGAGCTATATGCTAATGACAATGAATTTTCTATGCCATTTAATAAATGTACTAATGTTAAGGCATGGGATAAATTTCATATACATGATGGATACTTGTTTAGAGCTAACAAATTATGTATTCCCGAGTGTTCTTTGCGTTTATTCTTATTACAGGAATCTCATAGTGGAGGATTAATGGGACACTTTAGAAGAGAGAAAACATTGCTCATGTTGGCTGAGAATTTTTATTGGGCACATATGAGAAGAGATGTGTATAGATTGGTGCAAAGATGCATTACTTGCAATAAGGCAAAATCCAAGTTGAAGCCCCACGGTTTGTACACACCATTGCCATCACCAAGTACACCATGGGAGGATATTAGTATGGATTTCGTGTTGGGTTTGCCAAGGACAAAGAGAGGACATGATTCCATCTTTGTAGTTGTGGACAGATTTTCCAAGATGGCACACTTCATTGCTTGCCACAAGAGTGATGATGCTTCTCACATTGCAAATTTATTCTTTAGAGAAATTGGGAGATTACATGGAGTGCCAAGAACTATTGTTTCTGATAGAGATGTCAAATTTATGAGCTACTTTTGGAAGACACTATGGGGGAAGCTTGGAACTAAATTGTTATTTTCCACTACTTGTCACCCCCAAACTGATGGGCAAACTGAAGTGGTAAATAGGACATTGTCCACATTGTTGAGGAGCATGATCAAGAAGAATTTGAGGGAGTGGGAAGATTGCTTGCCACATGTGGAATTTGCATATAATAGGGTTGTGCATTCAACCACTAATTTTTGTCCCTTTGAGGTGGTTTATGGATTTCGGCCTACTACACCACTTGATTTGCTACCACTTCCAATTCAAGAGAGAATTAATATGGATGCATCCAAAAGGGCTGATTTTGTGAAGAAGATACATGAGAAAACAATGGATGCTATTGAAAGTGCACTATGGTCAACTAGAGGGGGGGGGGGTGAATAGGTTGACTACCAATTTTTCTTTTCTTTTCTTTTTAAGGGGCCTAGTAAGATAAGATACGATTCTCTAGATGTGCAACTAGGTGAACAACCTATGTGAAGAGAGTAGTATGCGCAACGGAAGTAAAGCGTAAGGTAGTAAAGCAAACAACAAGTGTAAACAAGGAGACAAGGATATGATTCACCGTAGTTCCTTCTCAAAGAGAAGTACGTCTACGTTGGAGAGGTGGGGAGCCACCTAGGCGCTCCTCAATAGCACGGTTGTGCACACCTTGTTCTCCTTGAGCTTCTCCGGTGAGGGAGATGCTCGTTACCACTATGAGGTCGACTTGAAGGCGTTGACCAAACCTTTATAAAGGCTTGAGGTCACTCCACAAGATGGATGGAGGCTCTCAAGCAATCCGTAGCTTCTTGCAACAAGGTGGAAACTACAAGCACGAGATCTACTAAGGTTTCTAGGCCTCAAGTAGGATTCTAGATCTACTAGGTTGTGGTGGATGGATTTGAGATTCCTTTGGTGGAAGTGTGGATCTAGGTCTCCTCTAGCTCTCCACCAAGTTTGGGAGTGATTGGGTGGACGGAGTGGGAGATCTAGGTGGTTGAAGCTTTCATTAATGGCTAGGATAGAGAATGGGAAAAGCTTAGCATTTATGAGGTAGGTGAAGGGGTATTTATACTCTTGGCGTCCAAGTGGCCGTTTGCAGTCCAGGGCACCGGAGGCTCCAGTGGTTTCACCGGAGGCTCCGGTGGGTCTTCTGTGCACTGCGCAGTTGCGCAGTGCCTTATCCTTTGCGCGCTGCTGAGGAGGCCGGAGGCTCCGGTGGATAGAGCGGAGGTTCCGCCCACCGGACCCGCACCGGAGGCTCCGGTGGAACCTCCGCCACTTTCCAACAGAAGGGGTATCTGGCGGAGCTACCACCGGACCCTCCACCGGAGTCCATTTGCACTTGGACCAGGGGGCCACCGGATGTCCACCGGAGCCTCCGGTGGAACCTCCGCCACTTTCCAACAGAAGGGTATTTTGGCGGAGGAACCACCGGATGCGCACCGGAGCCTATTTGCGCACAGGCTGAGTGGCAGCAGAGGGCTGAGCCTCCGGTGGATTCACCGGAGCCTCCGGTGGTTTTACCGGAGCCTCCGGTGGGTTCACCGGAGCTTCCGCCCCTGCACATTTTGGTTCCCTGGCTTTCTTTCTCTTAGCACTTTTCGAATATCTCAAGCATTAGCCCCATAAATATAGTGCACCTAATAACCTGGGCATTTTCATCATTTGAACAAACATTAGATCAAACAGTTATGTTGTCATATAATTACCAAAACGGACGATGATCTTTAAATCTCCCCCTTTTTGGTAATTGATGACAACATAATTATTTGCATGATTACGGACTCAATATGAACGGAGCTCCCCCTAAAGATATGCTCTTTTCATATTGAAATTACTAAGGCATGATATATAATAGCAATATGACAATGATAGCACATAACACACACAATACATAGATAATATGAAACGAGGTTCACACATGATCATAATATAACGAGGTTCACGAAAGATACGAATAACGTAAACAAACGAAGTTCCAAATAGTTCAAATCAAACTCCCTCAAGCAAAAGAGAGATGCAAATCAAAGAAAGCTTGAGGGACCATGCAAATGCCCGTTTCCTAATATATCGTTCTCTCCCCCTTTGGCATCAAGATACCAAAAAGAGAGAGACCAAGATACAAACGTCCCAAATCACTCGGAGGATGAGGAAGAGGCTTCCGGAGCCGGGGAGGGATCACGGTGGCGAGAGCTAGTGGCTTCGTCTCCTTCTTCCTCGGACCATTCAATGAGCTTGCCCTTGGAGTCCTTAGCTTGCCAAGCATCCCAATCTGTGATGCTATCAAGAACCGGGGATTCAATGGAGAGACCCTCTTCACGGAGACGTTCACGAGATGCTTGAGACTTTTTGCGTGCCTTGAGTTCCGCATCATAATGTGCTTCCCATTGATGTTGCTCAATCTTCTTGTTCAAGCAAAACACTTTCTTGAGAGCCCGTGCCATCCATTTGAAAGCATTGCTAGAGGGAGGGGGTTGAGATGGACCCTCGGCTTCTTCCTCATCCACAATGATGCGAGGCCTAGCCTTGTGCTTGCGGACAGCTGGAGTGGGATGCACAACGGGCTCAGTGTGATTCTTTATGAGAAGCCGCTTTTCCGTGTGAGAGATCCAAAGCGCATCATCCAAAGGATCATCCGGAAACTTATCATTCCACACGTGCAAGATGATCTTCATGATGAAAGGCCCAAAACAAGCATTCTTGCGGTTGGCAATGGCATGCCACAGCTCGTTCCAAATGTAGTCAAGCACATCAAGCTTGCGAGGAGTGGCATCCATACGGTGTTGATGAGTAAGAAGCATCAAGTTCTTCATGTAACCTTGAATCTCATCCACATTGCCCGCCTTTGGATTGATAGTCTCTCTATAGATCCGTAACATGATGTCATAAGTGGGAAAGAGACCCTTGACGAACCCCACGGCATATTTCTTCCAATGATAGAGGGGAGTGAGGTCATCCTTCGAACGAGATTGAGCGGAGTGAACTCGAAACCATCCATTAGCAAATTCTTCTCCGTTGGCAAAAGGGCCAAAATCTGGGTAGCCACCAAGAATAGTTCCAACATCCTTCCAAGTGATGTCAAGTTGTTTTCCCTTGGTCATCCAAATGAGGTTGCGGTTGGTCTCATTGCCAAGATGAACTGTGGCAAGGAACTGACAGACGAGCTCTTCATCAAAGTCTTGTTGAAGAGTGATAATGGGACCGAGACCAAACTTCTCAATGAGCTTGAGGGCCTCCCCAAAGTACTTGTGATTGCGTTCCATGTGTCCAATACTTATAGCATGTTGGGGAACAACATTCTCCTTCGACTTCCTCATTAAGACCTCATGATAAATTTGCCCTTGGAAGACGGTGTGAAAGCGCGGATCTTTGCCCCGGAATTGGGGCATTAGGCGGTCACGAGCAATCACATACGGATTTTCCCTTCTTTCCTTCACAAATGCCGCATCGGACATCTTGGATGCGGTTGGTGTGGTGTTCTTCCTTGGCAAAGTCTTCTCGGGAGTCGGAAAACGCTTGCGCTTGCCATGAGTGCTGTCAAGTTCGGCTTGAACCTCATCCACGGGTGGAGGTTTGCGGCGGCCGGTGGACTTGTACCGTTGCCCTTTTCCCTTGGAACCGGAAGCATCTAAAGAGAGAAAGCAAGGAGAATATGAAGAACGAGTAAAGCTCGAGAGGATAAAGCACGCACAAATCCAAGAACCCAACATACTCATGGTGTTAGGAAGGAATAATCTAGGGTTAGGGTAATGGAGCCCATATACCCACAATGATTCAAACCTAACATACACTTTCTAGGTTACTAGGGTTTGTACTAGGGAAATTCCACTCCTAACACCAAATCCACAAATCTAGAAGGCTAGAACATGAGCTCTTATGCATCTCATCTATCAACTAGATGAGAGAGAGAGAGAGCACGTACCGGCGGCATCCATGGTGAAAAAGGGAGGAGGGAAGAGTCCCGGGGCGTCCTGAGGCAGGGAGGAGGTCTCCCCGCGGTGGAGCGCCCGAATCCGGCGGCGGTGAGCTTGGGGGCGGCGGCGGTTTGAGAGGAGGAAGATGGGGGCGGGTGGGGGAAAATGAGATTGGATCTCACTTACCCCCGCGCCCCCACAACTTATCCGCTGTAATTTTTCCGCCGGCGGAGGCTCCGGTGGTTTCACCGGAGCCTCCGCTCCCGCCAGCGGAGCCTCCGGTGGATTCCACCGGAGCCTCCGCCCCTGTCCCAAAACGTTGAGTTTTGGCCCGCTGAGCCGCAGGGACCCAGCGGAGCCTCCGGTGAGGTTCCGGTGGACAGGCCCAGCGGAGCCTCCGGTGGTTTCACCGTAGGTTCCGCCCAGATGATATTTCAGCGCGCCAAGATTAGAAAAACTCGAGCAAGACTATAAGAGCGAGGGTTTGGGCAAGTGGGGCTTGGGTTGGAAAAACGTTACTGTCATACGAGAGACATTGCTCGACGGGGTTCGCAAGAACCATAAAACGAGTGAAAAACCGAACCCGTACGAGTTGTCAAGATGAGGATATAAAGTGAGAAAATGATCAAAAACACCTCAAGGGTTGGTGGCCGAGGCCACCATGTTTGAGTGTGTAACTTGGCACCGCGAAGATATATCTTGGGTCCAAAATTACTACTCACAATTAAGCACAATGAGTCACAAATTGACTAGATATGCAATGATTGATTGATTTTCGCATAATAAAAGGAGTGCATACTCATGAGTTGAGTAGCGCTCCCCCTATATCCATGCCTACACCTAGACTAGATAGCAAGTATAATGAGGGTAGATATGCAAGGTTTCAAGTGAAGTTGGAGGAATCGATGACATTTAGTTCATTCCTCAAAGCTCGAAATCTTGGTTCATCAAGGGCCTTCGTGAAAATATCGGCAAGTTGATCCGTGGTGGAGACATAAGAGAGATCAATATCACCTTTCTCAACATGATCCCGAATAAAGTGATGACGAATCTCAATATGCTCCGTCTTGGAGTGAAGAACCGGGTTGTAGGCGATCTTGATAGCACTCTCATTGTCACAAAGAAGAGGCACCTTGTCAAAATGAATACCATAATCCTTCAAGGTTTGCCTCATCCATAGCAATTGGGCACAACAACTTGCCGCGGAGATATACTCGGCCTCGGTGGTGGAGAGAGCAATACAATTTTGCTTCTTGGAAGACCAACAAACCAAGGAGCGGCCAAGAAATTGGCAACCCCCGGATGTGGACTTCCTATCCGTCTTCTCTCCCGCATAATCCGCATCCGAGTAACCAATGAGTTGAAAGCTTGAACCCTTGGGGTACCAAAGACCGAAGTTTGGGGTATGAACTAGATATCGAAAGATTCGTTTCACGGCTTCCAAATGACTTTGCCTCGGAGAGGCTTGAAACCTTGCACATTTACCTACGCTATACATGATATCGGGTCTAGATGCACAAAGGTAAAGCAAAGAGCCAATCATGGAGCGGTATACCTTTTGATCTACCTCTTTCCCATTAGGGTCGGGTTTCAAGTCGGTGGTTGTGGACATAGGGGTCTTCATAGGTTTGGCATCATTCATATTAAATCTCTTGAGCATGTCTTGAGTATATTTGGCTTGTTTGATGAAGGTTCCTTCATAATATTGATTCACTTCGAAGCCAAGAAAGAACTCCAACTCTCCCATCATAGACATCTCAAACCTATCGGTCATAAGCTTGCAAAACTCCTCATTGAACAAGGTGTTAGTAGACCCAAAAATGATGTCATCCACATAGAGTTGGCATATGAACAAGTCACCTCCAACCGTCTTGGTAAAGAGGGTGGGATCGATTAAACCAACATTAAACCCGCGATCTACTAGAAACTCTTTAAGGTGCTCATACCACGCACGTGGAGCTTGTTTAAGTCCATAGAGCGCCTTATCAAGTTTATAGACATGATCGGGGTGGTTGGGATCCTCGAAACCCGGAGGTTGCTTGACATATACTAACTCATTAATGGGACCATTAAGAAAAGCACTTTTGACATCCATTTGTTGTAATTTGAAGTTATGATGAGATGCATAGGCAAGTAAGATACGAATGGATTCAAGGCGAGCTACGGGGGCAAAGGTTTCACCGAAATCGATACCTTCGACTTGAGAAAAACCTTGGGCCACCAATCTTGCCTTGTTGCGAATGACAATACCATCTTTGTCTTGCTTGTTCTTGAACACCCATTTGGTGCCAATGACATTTTTGCAATCCTTGGGTCTTGGCACTAATTTCCACACCTTGTTGCGCTCGAAGTTATTGAGTTCATCATGCATGGCTTCAAGCCAATCTTGATCTTCGAGAGCTTCATATACCTTCTTGGGTTCAATGAAGGAGACAAATGCATGAGCCTTGCTAAAATCCGCCAATTGCCTTCTAGTGACCACTCTTCCACGAACTTGACCAAGAATCATGTCCTCCGTATGACCCGCTCGTTCAAGATTCTCTAGCCTTCTCTTTCCTCTTCGAGCCAGTATCTCCTCCAAAGATTCCTTGGATATTGATTGAGAATCACCTTCTTCATCGGAGACATGTCCATCTTCATTTCGTCCTTGATCAAAGATGGGTGACGAATCACCACTAGGTTGAGCATTCTCAACAATAATAGAATCTTGATCAAGATTTAGGTGTGTTGCTTGGCCTTGTTCATTAGCTTGGCCTTGATCGTTAGCTTGAGGGCTTGGTGCATCTTGTTGGAATGCTTGATCATCCATGGGTGTAGTCAATGGCTCCACTTGAGTGGGGCATAGTCCTTCTCCCTCCGTCATCCGGTGTCCCTCAATGGGGATTATTTCACCAATCCCCATTCTTCTTATGACGATGGGAGGAATTGCATCTCCTACAACACCATGATCTATACGCCCCCCTTGGGAGCCATTATCCTCATCAAACACCACGTCTATAGCTTCTTCAACTTGTCCGGTGGACTTGTTGTAGACTCTATAGGCGTGAGCGTTTGTGGCATAACCAACAAAAATGCCCTCATAAGATCTAGTCTCAAATTTTGACAACTGTTTACCTTTCTTGCGAATGAAGCACTTGCAACCGAAGAACTTGAAGTAAGATACATCCGGTTTCTTACCCGTGAGAATCTCATAGGGGGTCTTGTTCAAGATCTTGCGAAGATATAACCGGTTGGTGGCGTGACATGCGGTGGAGACGGCTTCGGCCCAAAAGTTATAGGGAGAAGAGAACTCCGCAATCATAGTTCTAGCCGCATCCATCAAAGTCCGGTTCTTTCTCTCCGCAACACCATTTTGTTGAGGGGTATATGGAGTGGAGTATTGATAAGCAATGCCCTCTTCACTAAGAAAACCCTCAACGGTGTAGTTCTTGAACTCCGAGCCATTATCACTCCGGATTGCCAATATGGTAGCATTGTGTTGGCGCTCAACAAGAGTGATGAACTCGATGACTCTACTTTGAGTTTCACTTTTCCTCTTGAAGAAATACACTCAACAATATCTTGAATAGTCATCCACAATCACCAAACAATACTTCTTTCCTCCGAGAATATCATAGGATAGTGGACCAAAGAGATCTAAGTGAATGAGCTCGAGAATTCTTGTAGTGGAGATTGTTGTCTTGGTTGGGTGTTGTTCTCCATGTTGCTTCCCAAAGGTGCAAGAGCTACACACACGATCTTTAGCAAATTTAGCTTTGGTTAGTCCTAGAACGTGATTGCCACTTTGAAGATCATGTAACATTCTCATATTGGTGTGGGCTAGTCGGCGATGCCAAAGCCACCCCACATCAACTTTAGCCATTAGGCATGTCGCGGCACACGTGTCTTCTTTAGAGAAGTCCACTACATACATGCCGTTCTCGACAAACCCAACAAAGGCTACTTTAAGAGATGTCTCCCAAGTGACAATCACACTCTCTCTATTAAAGAACGAGGTGAAACCACAATTCGCAAGTTGAAGAACGGACATCAAATTATAGCCAAGGGACTCAACAAGGAGAACATTCTCAATTGATAAATCGTTTGAGATTGCTACCTTGCCTCGTCCCAATACCTTAAGCTCGGACTTATCACCAATAGTGACGCAATTGAGATGAGGTAGAGGAGGTTCAAGATTGCTTATTGCGTCATGGCTTCCGGTCATATGTTGGGATGCACCACTATCCACTGTCCATTTGTTAGACCCGGAAGCTTTTCCCTACAAGAGATCAATTTCTTGATTTAGGTACCCATCCTTCAATGGGTCCTCTTTTGTTAGTAACAAGGGTCTTAGGAACCCAAATAGTCCAATGATAATCATCACCATACGAAGTACCAACGTATTTAGCATAAACATGTCCATCCCTAGATTTCATAAGAACATAAGATGGATTATATTTTCCGGCGAAATCATTATGAGTGATGCTCCCCCTAGAGGTATCACCACCCGTAATGGCGTTGGTCTCCTTTTCTTTGGTCACCTCACCCTCTTTCACAAAAACAACCTTTTGAGGGGGAGTAGTGACATTCTTGGATATCTTCTTTGACTTGGAAATAAACCCAAGTCCCTCTTTTCCTTTCTTGGCACCTTGAGAGCTTATTGCATCGTTGAGAATTCTTTCCTTCCCTACATTGTTAGTCGTAGTAGAAGAGGTAGGTGCAATAACAATGCTATTTGATGAAGATGCAACATGCTTATTTGATTGTTGAGCTAGAAGCTTGATTCGAGACTTGGCAAGTTTGTCATGAATTTCCTTAAGAGATTTAAACTCTTCTTTTAGTTTGTCATGCTCCTCGTCAAGTTTTTGATGAGCTATTCCTAGCTTCAACTCTTCCTCTTCAAATTCTTTAAGCAAAACAAGAGATTTAGCATGTTCTTTCTTAAGTTTGGCAAGAGATTTTTCATTATCTTTCCTAAGCTTAGAAACACTAATAGCATAAGAGTCTTGTAAACTAGATAGTCTTTCTTCAAGAGAGGCTCTCATGGATCTCTCCTTTTCGAGAGCCTTAATTAGTTCACCATCATGATTCTCATTGGTACCACCATGATTCTCCAAGGTCATGATGATTTCCTCTTTCTCATCAATGAGAGAGTTGGCATCATCAAGTTGCCTTAGGAGAGTTTTTACTTTTTCTTTAGTTTCACCTTCAAGACTACTCAACCAAGACCCTAGGTTCTTGGCCTCCTCATCGTCACCAATGTTTTCAACACAATCCAATAATGAGGGAGAGGTAGTGGTAATAGACTTGGAGGTGGAAGTTATTACCGCGGTGGCTTTTGCCATGAGACATGTAGGTCGGATCGATGTCTTCTCATTGGGAGATTCAAATAGAGAGACCGATGAAGAGGAAGTGGTAGCTATGGCGACGTGGGCAACACCTACGACTTCATCTTCTCCTTCATCTCCGGAGTAGTATGTCTCCAATGTGAGGCCTTCTTGAACATATAGAGCCCTTGGAACCCTTCTAGCGAGGTTCTTGTTTTGTGGAGCTTTGTTCTTGTCCTTGCGAACAAGCTTCCCTTCATTCTCTTCTCTTGGCTCAAAGGGACACTCTTTGACGAAGTGGTTTGCACTTCCACAATTATAACATGTCCTTGGCCGTTCCCCTTTCTTCCTAAAGATCTTGTTCCTTGAAGGTCTTGGGGCACCGGCTTTGTGAGCCTCCCATCTCTTCCAATACCCTTGCATGGCAAGAGCAATACATTTATGGGCACCCTTGTATGTATCCTCATAGTCCTCATCATCATCATCATCATCATCATCATCATCAACTTCTTCAATCTTGGCCATTGCTCTAGACTTCAAGGCAAGGTTGGGAGACTTTCCATGTCCTCTAGAGCGAGCAAGAGCATCATCCGCACTTTTGTGAGATAAGGATATGGCAATGAACTCACTTAGCACTCCAATGGAGTTGAGGGAGTTGTAGTCGGATCTTGTTCGAATGCTAGTGGAGAGGTTCTTCTCAAATGGAGTTATGGCCTTGACAAACTTCCTCTTGATCCATTCATCCGAGATTTCCTCTTTCCCAAAATCTCTTAGTTGATTGCCAAGAGTGACAACTCTTCTATATAGCTCCTCGGGACTCTCGTCTTCAAGCATGACGAAGTTCTCGGACTTGTCGAGAGCAACATCATATTTTGATGATTGAATGCTAGCATTTCCTTGGAACAAGGAGTCAAGTTTATCCCATGCTTCCTTGGCGGTCTTCAAGCCGCGAATGTGCTCAAGATGTTCTCTTGGGAGAGCCTTTTGGATAGTCACAATAGCGGTCTTGTTGAGTTGGAACTCCACGTCCTCTCTTGGGGTCAAGTTGTTTGGATCATGAGGGTGGAATCCATGAAGAACGCTTCTCCATAGAGCGGTGCAACAACCTGAAATATGAGACTCCATATCGAACTTCCATGATGAGAATTCGTTAGTGTTAAGCATGGGAGGATTTCCAACATTAACCATGTGTGGTATTGTAGCAATAGGGTGGATAGAATCGTAATTGGGAGGCGGTGGAACTTTAGAGTTAGACCCCGAACCGTTAGCCGATTGAGACTTGGAGCCCTCGGAGTTCCCACTACCCTTAGCCTTTTTATCGGCTTTTGCTTTGGCTTTCGCCTTAGCTAAAGCGATGTTAGCTTCCATTTCATCAATGTCCGGAATGGATTCTTCATCCGAGCTAACATCGTTTGGGGTGGGAGGTGTTTCCTCGGACTCCTTGGTTCTCCCCATCAATACCTCCATCATTTTCTTGATGCTAGAAACCTCCATACTGACAGTAGAGCTAACCTTAGACATTTCGGTTTGGAGGATTCCAACCGAGTCTTGTAGGTTAGCTATACTGTCGGACATCTTGGAGATCTCCGCACTAGAACTACCGGGGGGTATTTTCATCGACCATTGTACTCTTAGGCGGTTAAGCCCTTAGTAAGAGCCGAGGCTCTGATACCAATTGAAAGTGCACTATGGTCAACTAGAGGGGGGGTGAATAGGTTGACTACCAATTTTTCTTTTCTTTTCTTTTTAAGGGGCCTAGTAAGATAAGATACGATTCTCTAGATGTGCAACTAGGTGAACAACCTATGTGAAGAGAGTAGTATGCGCAACGGAAGTAAAGCGTAAGGTAGTAAAGCAAACAACAAGTGTAAACAAGGAGACAAGGATATGATTCACCGTAGTTCCTTCTCAAAGAGAAGTACGTCTACGTTGGAGAGGTGGGGAGCCACCTAGGCGCTCCTCAATAGCACGGTTGTGCACACCTTGTTCTCCTTGAGCTTCTCCGGTGAGGGAGATGCTCGTTTCCACTATGAGGTCGACTTGAAGGCGTTGACCAAACCTTTACAAAGGCTTGAGGTCACTCCACAAGATGGATGGAGGCTCTCAAGCAATCCGTAGCTTCTTGCAACAAGGTGGAAACTACAAGCACGAGATCTACTAAGGTTTCTAGGCCTCAAGTAGGATTCTAGATCTACTAGGTTGTGGTGGATGGATTTGAGATTCCTTTGGTGGAAGTGTGGATCTAGGTCTCCTCTAGCTCTCCACCAAGTTTGGGAGTGATTGGGTGGACGGAGTGGGAGATCTAGGTGGTTGAAGCTTTCATTAATGGCTAGGAGAGAGAATGGGAAAATCTTAGCATTTATGAGGTAGGTGAAGGGGTATTTATACTCTTGGCGTCCAAGTGGCCGTTTGCAGTCCAGGGCACCGGAGGCTCCGGTGGTTTCACCGGAGGCTCCGGTGGGTCTTCTGTGCACTGCGCAGTTGTGCAGTGCCTTATCCTTTGCGCGCTGCTGAGGAGGCCGGAGGCTCCGGTGGATAGAGCGGAGGTTCCGCCCACCGGACCCGCACCGGAGGCTCCAGTGGAACCTCCGCCACTTTCCAACAGAAGGGGTATCTGGCGGAGCTACCACCGGACCCTCCACCGGAGTCCATTTGCACTTGGACCAGGGGGCCATCGGATGTCCACCGGAGCCTCCGGTGGAACCTCCGCCACTTTCCAACAGAAGGGTATTTTGGCGGAGGAACCACCGGATGCGCACCGGAGCCTATTTGCGCACAGGCTGAGTGGCAGCAGAGGGCTGAGCCTCCGGTGGATTCACCGGAGCCTCCGGTGGTTTTACCGGAGCCTCCGGTGGGTTCACCGGAGCTTCCGCCCCTGCACATTTTGGTTCCCTGGCTTTCTTTCTCTTAGCACTTTTCGAATATCTCAAGCATTAGCCCCATAAATATAGTGAACCTAATAACCTGGGCATTTTCATCATTTGAACAAACATTAGATCAAACAGTTATGTTGTCATATAATTACCAAAATGGACGATGATCTTTCAGCTATTGAGAAGAAAGGGAAGTATGTGGCTCAAAAGAGAAATCAAAAGAGGAAGGAAGTTATTTTTCAAGAGGGAGATTTGGTATGGGTGCACTTTAGGAAGGATAGGTTCCCTAAGCTAAGGAAATCAAAATTATTGCCAAGAGGTGCTGGTCCTTACAAAGTGATTGCAAAAATAAATGACAATGCTTACAAGATAGATCTTCCAATTGATGAGTTTGGAGTGAGTAATTCCTTCAATATTGCTGATTTGACACCATATCATGGAGATAACCTTGATGAGGACATCAAGGCTTTTCAAGGAGGGGAGGATGATGAGGACATCCCTAGTGTTTCACCTATTATTTCACATGATATTCCTACAAAGAATGATGAAGTGAGGATTGGTCCTATGACAAGATCAAGTACTAAATTATTACAACAACAGGTGAATTCACTCCTACTTGAGTATAACATTTGTGATTATGAGAGCTTTATACTACCTAAATCCATGCATGTTTGTATTCTTAGGTTTGTTGACAACACAAGCATTAAGGAGGGAGAACAAGGAGAGATGATGCACATGGATGAAGAGGAGCTGAAAACAAATGTTGAACATGATGAAAACAATTCTATAAGTGTGGAAAACAAGTGCTAGATTGTTATTCCACACTCATGGAGGGACATAACAAGAGGAGGGCGCCCACAAGGAAGTATCAATGCGCCATATAGAGTCCAATTATAGTTAAACATGGTTGGTATACCATCATGGCCGAATCCCCTAGCATGGGTCGGTTTGTATCCATTGTGGTTGAGTCCAAGTCCAAAACTAGACCCATGTTGGGTTCCAATTCGGGTTGGTGGGTGTTGCTTGCGCAATGCACCTTGTGGCCGCACCCCACCCCTCATATATACCCTTTGGGGCGCATAGATTAGGTTAGACTACGTTAAAGCAAAAACCCTAGACTTCTAGATTGTATTGCTTGAAGCATTCATCTTGAATCATCATACCTTTGCAAATCCGAGTGTATTCTGCTGTTCCACTGGGAATAAGGAGAAACAGGACCACTTGTAGTCGGTGGATACATGTTCAAGAGTGTGGAGTCTCGAATATCCGAAGGGGTTAAGTGTTGTTGCAATTGGTAACAGGGTTTAGCCAAAGAAGAGAGCGAGGTATCACATTGGTTATCAATTTATCAAGAGAGTTCACTGAGAAGATCGGGCTACCCCTTATCAGTCACACATGTGGTGGAAGAGGCCACTTTAAGAGGGAATGCCCCAATAAAAAGACCATGCTCATTCATGAGGATAATGAGTATGAGACTGGAGATGATGCTGATCCTAATGAGGAGGTTGATTGTGATGAGCAAGGAGGTCCACTTGATGCTTATGCCACACATTATCCAACTATTGTTTGCTCACAAATGCTGCTGCTTTGAGTGTTATTCCTTCTCCAGAAAATCAGAGGTGCAATATTTTCCAAACAAAAGCAATTGTAGGTCCTAAAATGGCTTGCAAAGTTATTATTGATGGAGGGAGTTGCAGAAATCTAGCTAGTAAAGAGCTATGAGCAAAACTGAAACTGAAATATATTCCACACCCTCGTCCTTATTATATACAATGGCTGAGTGATAAAGGAGAGATGAAGGTGAGCTACATGGTGAGAGTGGAGTTCCAAATTGGGCCATATACTGATACCATTGAGTGTGATGTTGTGCCCATGTCTGTTTGTCACATGTTGCTTGGAAGACCATGGCAGTTTGACAGGAATGTTACACATAATGGGAGCACTAACACATACCAGTTGAATTGGCATGGGAAGGATATTATTTTGAGACCTATGACACCATAGCAAATTGTAAATGAGTCTCGTCAAAAAACTGAAGTGAATTTAGATAGGGATAGTGAGAAAGAAAAACAAGAGAGTAATTTTTCTCTGAGTGAAAAAAATAAGCCGAGTGGTAAAAATAAAAGTGAGGGAGTGAGCCTTTTATGTATGCTAGACACCAAAGAGGACTTGAGAGATTTTAGTGAGGACCCTAGTATGCTTCCTATAGTGCTTATGCACAAGGGAGAGATTTTGGTTTCTTCTGACATGACCCCTATTCCTCTTGGTGTTTCTCATGTATTACAGGATTTTGATGATGTTTTTCCAGAGGAGGTACCAGTAGGGCTGCCACCATTGCATGGCATTGAGCATCAGATTGATTTGATCCCTGGAGCAACACTACCAAACCGAGCCCCTTACAGGACTAATCCCCAAGAAACCAAGGAAATTCAGAAACAAGTGCAGGAGCTACTCGACAAAGGTTATATTCGAGTTAGCTTATCTCCATGTGTTGTTCCTGTTATTTTAGTCCCTAAGAAAGATGGTACTTGGCGCATGTGTGTAGATTGTAGAGGAATTAACAACATCACTATTCGTTATCGTCATCCTATACCTCGTTTGGAGGACGAGTTAGATGAATTAAGTGGTGCTGCTGTTTTCTCTAAAATTGATTTGCGTAGTGGTTACCATCAAATAAGAATGAAGGAAGGGGATGAATGGAAAACTGCTTTCAAAACTAAATTTGGTTTATATGAATTGTTAGTGATGCCTTTTGGTTTAACTAATGCACCTAGTACTTTCATGCGACTTATGAACCATGTTTTGAGAGAGTTTATTGGAAAATTTGTGGTAGTTTATTTTGATGATATTCTCATATATATCCACAATGAAAATGATCATGTTGATCACATTAGACAAGTCTTGCATGTTTTAAGAGCAAATCAATTATATGGTAATCTTGCTAAATGTTCTTTTTGCAAAGACAAGGTCATTTTTCTGGGATATGTTGTTTCTAACCATGGAATTGAAGTGGATGAATCTAAAATTGAAGCTATTAAAAATTCGCCTATTCCTATAAATGTTAGTCAAGTGAGAAGTTTTAATGGATTGGCTGGTTTCTATAGAAGATTTGTCAAGGATTTTAGTACTCTTGCTGCACCATTAAATGATTTAACTAAGAAGGGTGTTGATTTTACATGGGGGGTAGAACAAGATGTTGCTTTTGATGAGATTCGAAATTGAGTGTGATGCAAGTGGTATTGGTATTGGTGGTGTGCTTATGCAAGAAAATAAACCTGTTGCTTATTTTTCTGAGAAATTGCATGGTGCCCAATTGAACTATTCTGTTTATGATAAAGAATTGTATGCACTTGTTAGAGTTCTTGAGGTTTGGAAACATTACTTGTGGCCAAAAGAATTTATCATACATTCTGATCATGAAGCATTGAGATTTTTAAAGAGTCAATCTAGCCTTAATAAAAGACATGCTAAGTGGGTTGAATTCATTGAGTCATTCCCATACATCATTAAATATAAGAAAGGCAAATATAATGTTGTTGCCGATGCTCTCTCTAGGAAAAGTATGCTTTTAACTCAATTGGATGTGAAAATTCCTGGTTTGGAGAGTGTAAAAGATTTGTATGCTCAAGATAATGATTTTAAAAATGCATATGCGAATTGTACTACTGTGAAAGCATGGGATAAATTTCATTTGCATGATGGATATTTATTTAGAGCTAACAAGTTATGTGTGCCCGAGTCGTCCTTTCGTTTGTTATTGTTACAGGAATCACACAGTGGTGGTTTGATGGGACCCTTTGGGAGGGAGAAAACATTGATGATGTAGGCTGATCACTTCTATTGGCCACGTATGAGAAGAGATGTGGAGAGGTTTGTGAGACGTTGCATCACTTGCAACAAGGCTAAGTCTAAACTGAAACCTCATGGTTTATATACTCCTCTTCCTGCACCTACTACACCTTGGCAAGACATTAGTATGGATTTTGTGTTAGGTTTGCCTAGGACTAAAAGAGGACATGATTCAATATTTGTGGTAGTTGATAGATTCTCTAAAATGTCACATTTTATTGCATGCCACAAGAGCGACGATGCGTCGCACATTGCTAATCTGTTTTTCAGGGACATAGTGAGATTACATGGAATACCCAAGACTATTGTTTCTGATCGTGATGTCAAGTTCATGAGCTATTTCTGGAAGACACTATGGGGGAAGTTGGGGACAAAGCTGTTGTTTTCTACTACTTGTCACCCCCAAACTGATGGACAAACGGAGGTGGTGAATCGCACATTATCCACATTGCTGTGAGCCATGATTAAAAAGAACCCGCGGGAGTGGGAGGAGTGTTTGCCTCATGTTGAGTTTTCATACAACAGGGCTGTACATTCTACTACTCAGCTATGCCCGTTTGAGGTGGTGTATGGTTTCAAACCCATAACACCACTTGATTTATTGCCATTTCCTGTACAAGAGAGAGTCAATATGGAGGCTTCAAAACTAGCTGATTATGTGAGGAAGATCCATGAGAAGACCAAGGAAGCAATTGAGAAGACAGGAAAACATGTTGCTGAGAGGATTAACAAGAAGAGGAAGGAGGTACTTTTTCGGCTAGGTGATTTGGTGTGGGTACATTTTCGTAAGGACAGATTTCCCACATTGCGCAAGTCCAAGTTGATGCCACGAGGTGCTGGTCCATATAAAGTGCTTCACAAGATTAATGATAATGCATACATGATTGATCTTCCTAGTGATGAGTTTGGTGTGAGTAATTCGTTCAATGTTGCTGATCTATCACCATACCATGGAGAGGACCTTGATGCGTCGAGGTCGACGCCTTTTCAAGGGGGGGGGGGAGGATGATGAGGACATCCCTAGTACATTTGTTATTCCTCCTATTGATGATGATGTTGCTGTTCGAGATAAGCATGATGAAGTAAGGATTGGTCCAATGACTAGATCAAGAACCAAACTTTTAGAACAGCAGGTGAACTCACTCCTTTTAAATTATGATGTTTGTTCTTATGAGAATTTTATACTACCTAAATCCCTGCATTTATGTATGATTCAGGTTATTGATAACACAAGCATTATGGGAGGCAAGGATCATGGAGCCATGGAGCCAAGCATGGGAGTATACAAGGAGAGAGTTGATCATGGCAGCACAAGCAAGAAGGAGAAGCCAGGAGCAGAATTGGATGGAGTTGGAAGCATTGAGGACATGTCTTATGGTACCCCAGCCCACAATTAATTGTGCTGCGCATTATATGTTATGGGGGCACCAAGGACATGTCCTAGGTCCTCCCACACGTGTGGAATAAAAGGCTTGCATGCCTAGTTGGCCGCACCCTTATGGGTCGATTTGTATCATCTGGTTCGAGTCAAAACCCCTTAAGGGTCTAGTCCTATTCGAGTTGGGCTGGTGCCTGCGCAATCCACTTGTGGCCGCACCCCCCTCCTCTCTTATACCCTTTCACCTGCGTGTGATTCCCTTATATTACCTTTATTCATAAACCCTAGAACTCCATTGTTGATTGATCGAAGCATTCATCAGGAATTGATATATTGCAAGTTTTGCGTGTTATCTGCTATTCCACTGGGAATTAGTTGATACAGGACCACTAGTAGTCAGTGGCTGCTCGTGCAAGTGTGTGGATTTACGAATATCCAAGGGATTGGTTGCTGCTGCAATTGGCATCGGGAATTAGCCGGAGAGTTCGTGGAGAGACACAATTTATCAGATTCTTGTTATCGTGTGAGTTCATCGAGAAGATCGGGCAACCCCTTATCAAGTGGTTTCAGCAATTTGAGGCAATTTAGCACGTTTCACCGAAGGGGTGGAGTCTTTGTTAACACCAACTACTTTACCAATGATAGTAGGAGGTTTAATAACACTTGGAGGTTCAGTTTTACTAGTGGTTGTGATAGTGCAAACTCTAGCAATATTATTCTTTCTAGCCAATTCATCTTCTCTTTCCCACCTAGCACGTAATTCAGCCATCAACCTAACATTATCATCAATTCGAACTTGAATATCATTGGTTGCAGCAAAAGGATTATCTTCAATGGTTTCAGTTTTAGCAGCCATTTTATTGATCAAAGAAAATTGTGCTTCTGACAGGTCCGAGATACTAACCTCAACACTTGAAATTTTACCTTGCAAACCAAATATTTCTCTATTTAAATTCCCAATTTGTTGGCTAATAATTCTTAACATAGCAGATTGCTCTTCCATAGTTTTAGTAAACAACTCATTTTGTTCATATTGCATTTGCATAAAGTTCTTAATTGCTTTTTCAACTTCTACAATCCTTTCCTCACTAGGCACTCTAGATCTACCATAAGAATAACCACTACCACTATTAGGAGGATATGGCTTATAACTGTTTCCACCAAAATTATTTCTATAAGCATTGTTGTTAAAATTATTATTTCTAATAAAGTTCACATCAACATGCTCTTCTTGAGCAACCAAAGAGGCTAAAGGAACATTATTTGGATAAACTTGAGCTTTACCATTAACAAACATAGACATAATGGCATCAAGCCTTTCACTCAAAGAGGAGGTTTCCTAAATAGAATTTACCTTCTTACCTTGTGGAGCTCTCTCAGTGTGCCACTCTGAATAATTTATCATCATATCATCAAGAAGCTTTGTTGCATTGCCCAAAGTGATGGACATAAAGGTACCTCCAGCAGCTGAATCAAATAGGTTCCTTGAGAAGAAATTCAGTCCTACATAAAAGGTTTGTATAATCATCCAAGTAGTCAGTCCATGAGTGGGACAATTCTTCACCATAGTTTTCATTCTTTCCAAAGCTTTAGTAACATGTTCATTATCAAATTATTTAAAATTCATTATGTCACTTCTCAGGGATATAATCTTAGCAGGAGGATAATATTTTCCAATGAAAGCATCTTTACACTTAGTCCATGAATCAATACTATTTCTAGGCAAAGATAGCAACCATTCTTTAGCTCTTACTCTCAAAGAGAAAGGGAATAATTTCAGTTTAATGATATCTCCATCCACATCTTTATATTTGTGCATCTCACATAGTTCAACAAAATTATTAAGGTGAGCAGCAGCATCATCAGTACTAACACCAGAAAATTGCTTTTTCATAACAAGATTTAATAGAGCATGTTTAATTTCATAGAAAGCAGAAGTAGGAGCAGGTGGAGCAATAGGTGTGCAAATAAAATCATTATTGTTTGTGCTAGTGAAGTCACACAACTTAGTATTCTCAGAGGAACTCATTTTAGTAAAATAAAAGCAAGCAAATAAATAACAACTATAAATTAAACTATTTTTTGTGTTTTGATATAAAGAAGCAAAACAAGACAAAAAAATAAAAACAAGAGAAATAACAAAATAAAGAGGTTGAGAGTGAGAGACTCCCCTTGCCATAAGACTTCTTCCTCCCCGGCAACGGCGCCAGAAATTCTTTGATGCTTGTAGAGTTGATGGAGTTGTTGCTTCTTGATGACTTTGAATCCCCGGCAAGGTGCCAAAAATTCTTTGCTCTGGATGGTGTGTTGGGAACCCCAAGAGGAGGGTGTGATGAGCAAGCGGTAAGAATTTCCCTCAGTTAAGAACCAAGGTTATCAATCCAGTAGGAGGAAGAGGATCTTCGGAAGGTTGATGCCACTGACGATGGTGATGGCTCACCGGTGTCAGCAACAACGCGGAACCTGCACACAACACAACCAAAATACTTTGTCCCAACGGTACATTGAGGTTGTCAATCTCACCGGTCTTGCTAAAAACAAATATTAGACACATAGTAAGGAAAATAGTGTATTCTTGCAGTAAGTAAAGAAAGCAGGAAATGTAGTGGTTTGTTTAACGGTGTAGGAAAATGGACCAGGTTTCATAGGTTTACTATGGTGTCTCTCCATAAAATATAGCATGCTGGGTGAACAAATTACAGCTGAGCAATTGACAAATAAAGGTTACAACGTAGTGCACATTCATGACATGATGACTACTATGATATTTAGTGCGGGCATTACAACAATATACATAGACCGTAATCCAACTGCATCTATGAATAATAATCCACCCTCAGGTTATCATCCGAACCCCCTTAGCTATTAAGTTGCAAGCAACAGATAATTACATTAAACAATGTGTGTAAAGTAAGCAATGATCGTACACGTGGGCACTCAGACCGCTGTTTTCTCCCTTGTGGCAACATTACATCCTCCCCCGTCACATTTCTATCACTCGAGCACAGGAACAAAGGAGGCATGAACCCACTATCGAGCATAAATACTCCCTTGTCGCGGTGTGGAGAAGACAGATGCCATAGGGTTGCTAATGTTTGGGGCCGATGGACGCTGTAGGTATTCGGGGAGGGATCGCACATCAAGTAGACCCGCTCAGAAACACTGCAAACACCAAGATCTACCCAGGTTCGGGGCCCTTGTGTGGGGGTAACACCCCTACTCCTGCCTACCTCTCTGTATAATGCTCAACCGAGCAGCGAAGTTACAAACACTCTCTGGCCTACTCACAACCGGGTAGCCAACTGCTAGCTCTCTCTATGTGATGCTAAGAATCGCAATAAATGCGCCTGGATCCAACGTCCCTCACGCAGGAGGGGGCTGGCCACCTGATATACTGGTGGCCAGTGAGTAAACTACACTTAAAAGTACACGAAGTGACAACACCACTGTTCAAACGTCGCACGCCTCCGTGTTCCCGCTGACGCTGTGCCGAAAGTCACCGCGTCGTCCAGCTGACAGGTCTTGTCCACCCTGTCAGCCCCTTAGGGTAGGCCACTGACATGTCCTGTCCCCCTTGTCAGTGACAGGACTTGACAGGCGCCTACCCACACTGTACCCATGCCTCAGCATAGATAATCATGCTCCTAGTAAGTTGAACCGCACGCCTATACGGCTGCGGGATACGTGGGATCTCCCACAACGGCTCCATTGATTTTGTGCCCGAGTAGGATAGCTTCACATCTACTCGGATCACCTGAGTTCTACCCGGTCGCCCCAGAATCTCACTTGTCATCTTCTCCTGGCCTCTAGTACTTATCACCGAGTAGCGCCTACCGGATAACGAGTACCCGGGTAGCCGCCTATCCGGCAAGTCGTACACTGATCACTGTTTTTCCACCAGTCTTACCCCTACTCGGGGGTAGCCCCCCGACATTATTCCCCGAAGCTGGTAGAGTCCGGCGAACTTGTTCGTTGGGCCCTGCCAGCTTAAACCAAATTGCCTCTATGAAGAAGTGTGGCCGAGTTGCTCCTCAACTCGGACGCCCATAATCTTTACTCGAACTTCTCTTATCATGGCTTTTGGAGTTTTTATCTCGGCACCGAGTAGACCACGCGATGCTGAGTTCCACCGAGAACCCAACACTTAGTGAAATTTCCCGCACTTTGCCGCTCGAACCAGAGCGGCTCTATCTTCTCGTGTCCAGGGTGGGCACGTGTCACGCAGTCGTACCCCCGACGCCTCGGTTCTGGCGTTACTGCGCGGCACGCGCCCATCACTGCGCGCAGGGCCCACAGGCCGTTGCTTCACCTCACGCAAGTACTCGAGAGCCCACGACGCGCGTCGTGGGATTAACTGCGCCCGTTACGCGCGCATTTCACGCTGTGTGCGTTTCTAATAGGAACGTTAACTCCCACTCCGCACAATTTTGCCCACGATCGACCCCAATTAGCAACTGCAGCCGCGGTGAGATAAATACCCCCGCGCCGCCCCTCGTACCTCTTTCCTCGCACTTTCCTTACTTCACGCTTCCCTCTTCGCCTTCGCCTCCGCAACAGAAACCAGCGCCGCCGCGAGCTCGCAGCGCACCGCCGTTCCGCGCGCAAAGGGAGAGAGAGACCACTTTCGCGTGCTTCCGCCTTCGCCGTCGTCCTCGTCCTCGACGCGCCCGCCTCTCCACCAAAAGAACTTCCATGGAGATCGAGAATGTCGCTGGAGATCTGCACGAGGAGGAGGTGGCGCCGGCGCGCAGGCTGGGAGGGCTCCAACGTGATGGCGGCGGACTGCCAGTGGCTAGTCAACACGCGCCGGGTCCCTCCCGGCGTCATCTGCCGCCCACCTGGAAGGGAGCTCGTCCCCGCTCCTGAACCCGGTGAGTATGTGGTCCTCTTAAGCCACTTCAAGCGTGGGTTCAGACTTCCTATCTCCAAATTCATGCAGGATTTGCTTTGCCATTTTGGCCTCTAGCCACACCACCTACCCGCCAATGCGGTGGCCATGCTCTCCACCCATGCCGCAGTTTGCGAGGCCTTCCTGGGTGTCTATCCCACTGTTCACACCTGGGCCAAATTCTTCTTCCTCCGTCAGCAAAGTATCCCAATCCTTCCAATCCAACTGCCCCGAAGGAAATGACCCAGACGGGTAGCGCCATGATACTCCAGCGCTCCACCGGGTACTATCCGCGGGTACTCGGGCTGGAGACTTGCCGTAAGTGGCAAAGGGGCTTTCTCTACGTGAAGAACGCCCCTCCCGTAGTAGGAGAAGAAGCTGTGGACAGGATCAAGCTTCCTGAGTTCCAAAACATCGTCCCCGCCGAGATGCGGAATTGGGGTTACAACCCCAAGAAGACGGTGAAGGACGCTGTTCAGGTGGACGACCGCCTGCAGATGTTGGTGCAGGAAGGACTCCTCCAAGATGACCCGGTGGCCTGTTGGGTGGAGCGCCGGGTACTCCCGCTCCAACACCGGGTACACAAGATGTGTTATATGGGCGCCCCCCGCGACTGCACCCGAACGACCACCTTCGAGCTCTCCAAACCGGAGGTGGCAATCTGGGCCAAGTCCATCCTCCAGACCACGCTTACTGACAACTGGTTCTACTGCTTCGTGCCGTATAGCCGCACCAAGCGCATTACTCAGGTAAGTTCTTCTCTCTGCACCCTTGCTTATCTCATTTCCTTACTTCTTAGCCTTATACCGAGTAGAAACTATCTTAGCCTCTTATTCCAATCATGCCTTATGCTTGCATTTCATACTAGGTAGGGCTCCTCTGTTAGAACTTAGCTTAAGATGCTTTATGTTTGCACGCTGTTCAGAGTAGAGCTTTCCTCTGTGCTCCTGCTTAGGACTTAGTCTCAAATGCTCTCTGTTTTGCTTGTTAAGCTGAGTAGGACTTTTGCTCGTTTATCTCTTCTAGGACTCTAGTATGTTGTGCTTTATGCCTGCACGCTAGACCGAGTAGAACATTTACTCGTTTGTTTCTTCTAGGCCTTAGCATTTTGTGCTTTATATTTGCACGCTAGACCGGGTATCATTCCTCTGATGGGACTCTACTCAGCATGCTTTATGTTTGCACTTTCAGCACATCGCTCGCCAAAAACTGGAGGATGATGCCGTTTTTTAGAGGAACTGGAAGCCGGACCGGACCGAAGATGACGCGACACCGTTTGACGTCCAGGATACACTCTGTATCCCCCGTGCTGGCCAGGATGGTAAGTCCCGAGACTATGCCTCTATTCGGGACTGGTCAGATGATGAAGAAGGTGACCGAGTTCACCTGTTTGCTTGCTTGCAGCGCGCTTTGATCCTTCTCTTTTCTTATTCTGACCTTTGCTTCTTTCAATCACATATGAACCGGAACTGGAAGAGGGGGAGGAACCACTGGACGTGGCTCCTGTTTCCGTGGCCGCCCCCACCGAATCCAGGAAGAGAACGGGTAGCCCCCTGCCAAGAGAATAAGGAAGAAGACAGGTAACAAGAAGACCACCTTGCGCAAGAAGCGCCCCACTGCTGACGGGTAAGTGCTTCCGAGTTGACCTTAGCCCTCTGCCTTCTATGCTCTTCACTGTTTCCTCCCTGGCTTTCTTCTTCTCTACGCCCTTTTGACTCTATTTCTTCTCTTTTTGTCTTCTCCCAGCGAGGCACTTGATGCCGAGGCCACCACCGCACCAGCCCCCAAGAGAAGCGCACCACGAGATGTCGTGGAGCTCTCTGATGATTAGGGGAACCAACAACCAGAGGGCAGGACACAGATGTCCTCCCCTCCTCGAGAAGAGCACGATCTTGGCGCCGAGAACACCATCGCCGAGATGGAGATGCACAAAGACCCTGAGCAACCGCAGGCCATCATTCAGCAGGCTGTCGAGGAAACTACCACCGATAGACCACCATCGCCCCCTGCGGCCTCCGCTGAGGAGCCCAGAGATGACACTACCAAGCAGCGGCAAGAAGAATCCGCCATGGAGCGGCCAGATCCCGCTGCCGAGCAGCGGGAAGAGATCCCCATCGACCAGCCGCAAAGGACCCCGCCCGCGCAGGATCGGGTTGCAGAGCAGCCATCACTCCAAGACCCAGCAGAGCCTGATGCTGTGCCGGTTAGCCAGCCACAGGCGCTGCCAACCAAGAAGTCTCCAACGCCACAGCAGCAAGCTCCGGAGCCCATCCCCAAGAAGCAGCCAACACCCTCAGCAGCAAAGATGGCTTCACAGCCAACTAGGGTGCAACCCAAACGGGGCACAGGGCAAACCGGTCCGCCACCACCCGAGAAGCCAGGCGCTCAGCAAGGAGGGCAACCCGCGCAGCAGCTACTGCCACCCAAAAAGACTGACTGGCCCCTCAACAAGCTTAAGCAGACAAAGGCCCCTAACCCGAACACCAAGATGGTACAGACCAACATCAAATTTGCCCCTGCTGAAGAGCAAGCTCCTGGCTGGGGTGCCAGTGTCACCAACAAGCCCCCCAACCTCCCGGAATATTGGGTTGAGCTGCAGGAGCTGCACAAGATCAAGATGTCACAAGAGGCCGAGCGGTTGGCTGATTTGAAGCAGCGGAAGGCCCTGGCCCTCTCCGGATCCAAGGGAAAGGACACTTCCCTGACCATCCGAGATAACGCTCCCCGCGCAGAGGATGAGTCTGAGCTCCCAGAAGACCTTGATACTGTCCTTGACCGGATAGGATTTATTGAGAGGGACTGGGACAACAAGAAATTCGGCCACCCCGAATGGGACGGTGTCCAACTGAAGAACATTGACAACTACCGGCAGGCGTGGAACAAGGCCGATATTGGTCCTGTTACCATGACAATGGTCTCCAAGAGCAGCACCCTGGCACATAAGCTGTTGAATCTGCGCAAAGCTGCTGAAGATACTGAAAAAACCAACCGGGTAAGTGCCTTTCCTTTTTTGACTTTTTCGAGTTGCTTTCCGAGTTGTCGGCTTTTCCTTTTTACCCCTTTTCTTCTATCCACCACCTAGTCCCCGAGATTCGGGCCAAGTAGGTAAAGCTCAACCGAGTTGCCATCTACTCGGGCCAAATCTTCCAATCTTACAATATTTCCTTTTTCCCTGCAGGAGGTCACTCAAACTCGAACCAAGGTTTTCCGCCAGCTCCTGTGGTCGCACCGGTCTATCAGGGACAAGAACAAGGAGTTGGAGGCCGAGAAGGGCGAGCAGGCGATTCTGGAGAAGCATGCCATGGACACTACCATTAAGTTGTCTTCTGTTGAATGTGAGTACTTAGCATTTCGATTTGTACGTTTTTTGTTTACGCCCGTTTTTTTCTTTTGCTCAATCGTTGTCTTCTCTGCAGGCGAGCTCAAGGCGCTCGTTGACAGGCACCAAGACTGCGAGGTCATGGCTGCATCAGCGCAAAGCAAAATGTCCTCCTTGGAAGGTGAGCTAATCATTCTCTTCTCTTTACTTAGTTTCTGCTGCTTGTCCATGCTGGTAAACGAGTTGCTCTCCTCACAGAAGAGTACAAAAACTTCCGAGAACAGCACCTGGAGTGCCTCACCCCGGCTGAAACGTATCATCAAGTACAGGTCTGAGAGGCCCAGCTACAGCAAGAACTGGATGCCGAGAAGGCTGAAGTTGAGAAGCTCAAACTTGAGCTCACTGATGTACTCAAGGCTGCGATTACAACCGGGAATGAGAAGACGACAGTGATGAACCGGGCTGCCGCAGAGAAGCAGGAGCTCGAGAGGGAGATCATATCTCTGAAAGAGAGAAATCAAACTCTCGAGGGCATGGTTAATGACTCACGTTGTCTCCAAGACAGGCACATCCGACTTGCTGACGACTGGAGGTCCCGACTAGGGGCCCTTGTCCTGGAACTGAGCTGTGAGTACTCGCTATTCTTCATTCTATTCGGTCTTTTTGCCTTTTTGGCTTCTTTTATTTGGCTTTTCTTCTTCCCGGTTCTCTTGTCTGACTCAAACTAGCATGCCCTGACCCAGATACCTCAATGATGCCGCTGAGACTGCTGTGGAGAAAGCGAGAAGGGACAGGGCAGCTTCCGTCCTTGATACTGATGAGTCCGCCAGTATTGATGATCACATTGTAAGTATCAAGACCCGGGTGACATCCCTCAAAGGTCTGGGCACATCCATGGTATCCAGTGCCATGAATCTGCACAAGTTATTCTGGCCAGAGCGACAGGTGCCAGACACGATCAACGAGATGGCAGCCAACCTTGACCATGTCAAGGAAGAATTGAAGAAGTGGCGTGCCTCCGCAGCCCGGGCTGGAGCGGATGAAGCCGTACACTTCATTCTATCCTGGTACGAAAACCTTGACCTTGACAGGATTGGCACCCTCAGGAACGGCTCCAAGTGGACTGGCCGGGATGAATGTGTCTTGCGCCTAAAGGAAGTGGCCTATGAGCTTGCATCTTATGCTGAAACCAACCAATACATCGACGGCCCCACAGAGCCGGATACCGATGTCGAAGGAGATGACGAGAAGGAGGAAGAATCCAAGGGTGATGAAGACGCTGGCGAAGATAGCAACTTGGGTGACGAGGAGGCAGAGCACGAAGAAACTGAAGAGGAAGAGACCGAGCAGCGCAACACTGCCGAGGAGTCCGGGATGAAGGCGGAATCGGAAATCATCAAGCTAGCAGCTGGTTCCGATGAGGCCCAAGTTGAGTCGCAGCCCGCAGCACAGGAGGAGGTTGTCACCACCGAGATGGTGATCGACGATACTGCTCCCGAGTTGGGCACGACCGGGGCTGCAACCGAGAACGTCGCCTCCGAGGTCTACCCTCTACCCAGTGCTTCTGCTGCTCAGGCCACCAACTAAGCATCCGAGCCGGCCTCCGCAACTCCGACTTCATCTACACCAGAGCCTGCTTCCACAACTCCTGCAACCAAGCCTGTGGTGCCTGCCAGCACCGAGACGGACACTACCTCATCCACTGTTGTTTAAATTCCTGCATCTTTATCCTCAAACACTTATCAGATCCCCGGGATTCCGGGCGCAGATGTTACAAATACATTTATGGTTCCTCCTCCTACTTAGTTTTAATTGTTTCTTTAGCAAGACTGGCTCGATGTCGGATTGCGTTAAATGCAAGTCCCCGAGTTGCTTTTTTCATCCACTTAGCTCTTTTGTCTTTGCTCTTACCTGCCACTTGTGGCTTTTTTGGCAGTCGAGTCACAAGATTTCAAAAACCAAGTTTCAGATACTTAACCACTTAGAAATTTGCATATTAACACTGCCCAACACTTAGCCGAAAAACGAATCAGAGAAGTAAAAAACACCCTACACGGTTGTAGTGCTCTTCTTTCCTTAGTAGTTTTTTCATGTGTTCATTGATCTTTGGCTTGTTCTCTTGCTTTCCATGAAGCCGTGTTGCAGACAGCAGCAGAGTCAAAGAGTTGGCCCTTGGGTTTAAACACACTACTTAACGTACGCGTGAAAGTATGAGTAGAAGAATCGAGTAGGCAAAGGAAATAAAGTAAAAGACACAGAGCAAGTTTAGCACAGGCAGTCCCCGAGTTTGAATTCGGAGTGCCGACTTGAATTTAACTCGGTTGAGGAGATACATACAATGTTTGCTCATGAATGAAAACGACGGAGTAGAGCTACATTCCAGGGACGTTTGGATTCCTCTCCGGATTTATCCGCCCTGTTCTTCTGTGGCGCCTATGCATCGATGAGGTAATAAGCATCATTGTGCAGCGCCTTGCTTCCGGATGGCACCCGTCGGGTTCGGGGCCGGGTTTGACCCCCCATACCCGCACCCGACCTTCCTCCCCACACCCGCGACCCGGCCCCATACCCGCTGGCGGGTCCAATGCTCCACCAGACCCGCGACCCACCGGGTTTACAGGACCCGACGGATACCGATCAGGTCTAACATTATTAATTTATTTACTTGAAGAAAAGTTGTGCAATTTTTTTTTCCCAGAGCTGAGCACTCGGCAGCAAAACTTTTCAACGGAATGAATCTCCGAGCCAGCCTTTTATAGGCAGAGCTCCACCTGCGAATCTAGTGACTTAGCGAGGTGGTACTAAACTGAAGGCGTTTCTCAGTTCTGTGTACGCAAGGAGCAGTTTTCATGGGCTATTTTTTTGCCTTAAAGGCCCAACACGACATACCGGTATTTTATGGGCTTTTTTCCTTTATGGGCTGGAACCAGAAGCACTAACACGTGAATCAAATTTAACCAGCATGTGCAATAGTCGGGTTTGCGGGTATGCGGGTGCGGGTTTGGCACCCCCATACCCGCCTCCGCTTGACCCGATGGGTATAACTTTTTACCGCTAAGCATACCCACGGATTTTTTTCCTAACCAAACCCTCCCCATTTGATGCGGGTACCCGTCGGGTTAGCGGGTATCGGGTACCCATTGCCACCCGTAGCCTTGCTCACAATGAACGGCCCTTCCCACGGAGGGGACAACTTGTGCATCCCGGCTATGCGCTGCACGAGCCTAAGGACCATGTCTCCTTCTTGGAAAACTCTTGGGTTTACTTTCCGGCTATGATACCTCCTCAGATCTTGTTGATACACAGCTGAGCGGGACAGAGTTAACTCTCTTGCTTCCTCAAGCAAGTCCACATCATCTTCTCGGGCTTCTATTGCCTCTGCCTCAGTATAGAGGGTTACTCTGGGTGAGTCATGCTCAAGGTCAGTGGGCAACACGGCCTCAGCTCCATATACCAGGAAGAATGGTGTGTATCCGGTTGATCGGTTAGGGGTAGTCCTTAGACTCCACAACACCGCCGGCAACTCGTCCAACCAACAACCAGGGGTTCGCTGTAATGACTCAATCAGCCTTGGCTTTATCCCGGAAAGGACCATGCCATTTGCTTTTTCAACTTGCCCATTGGAAGCCGGATGAGCGACTGACGCAACGTCTAGTCGGATCCGCTTATGTTTGCAAAACCTGGCAAAGGCTCCCTCAGCAAAATTTGTTTCATTGTCCGTGATGATTCCATGAGGGTAGCCGTATCTCAGAATGGCATCTTTCAGAAAGCTCATAGTTGTGGTTCCATCACACTTTCGGATAGGCTTCACTTCAATCCACTTGGTGAATTTATCCACCATGACCAAGATGTGAGTCATGTTGCATCTAGCTGGCTTGAAAGGGCCCACCATATCCAAGCACCACATAGCAAAGGGCCAAGTGATAGGGATGGTTTTCAACTCGGAAGCTGGCATGTGAATCTTGCTTGCATATCTCTGGCACCCATTGCATTTTCTCACTAGATCTTCTGCTTGCTGCAAGGCAGTGAGCCAAAAGAATCCATGCCGGAACGCCTTCTTGAACAGATCCCGAGATGAGGCATGATGCCCACATTCTCCTTGATGTATTTCTCTTAGGATCTCTTCTCCTTCTTCTGGCTCAACACAGCGTTGCAGTACGCCAATAGGAATTCTCTTGTGCAACTCCTTGTTGATGATGGTGTAGCCTTTAGATCTTCTCTGTATCTGCCTGGCTGTGACCTCGTCACTCGGCAATGTGCCATCCGCTAGAAAGGATAATATGGGCAGAGCCCAACTCAGTGTCTCCCGGATAGGAAACATTGGTTCGTCCACTTCCATTAGATCAGCTGCCATGACTTGCTCCGAGTTGGAGACGAGTCCTCGAGTCCCCGAGTACTGAGAAATAATCGCCTCGATGAATGCGACAGTCCCTGGGTTTGCAGAGGCAGTCCCCGGGTTGGATGGAGCAGTCCTCGTGTTCTCTTTTGAGCCCTCCCAATCAATCTCCATAGGAACAACTTCTGAGTCCAGCAGACCTGGAATGTATATTGACTCCGAGTTGGGAGATGGCTTGATGGATGGCTTCCTCAAATGCTCCAGAGCAATCCCAAGCGGGATGAACTGCCGAGAAGATCCCAATTTGGACAAAGTATCCGATGCATCATTCTTAGCTCGGTGGATGTGATGAAATTCACACCCATCAAAGAATCCAGTCATGCTCTGCACCAGAAACCGATATGACGCCATGTTGGCATCCAAGGCATCCCAAGCCCCTGAGACTTGTCGAACTACCAGGTCTGAGTCACCATAGCAGACAATCCGCCAAACTCCAATTTCCTTGGATATTCTCAGGCCGTGTACCAGTGCTTCATACTCGGCTACATTATTGGATACCGAGAAGTGGACCTGTAGCACATATCTGAGTTGATCTCGCTTGGGCGAGGTGAGCACCACGCCAGCATCGAGCCCTTCTTTTACTTTGGAGCCATCAAAATGCATCTTCCAGAAATTGGTTTCCGGCAAGGGAGGCTCATACTGCATCTCGGCCCAATCCACCAAGAAATCCGCCAGGGTCTGTGACTTGATTGCTTCTCTTCTCGCGTACCAAGGGGTTGACGCGGACATCTCAATCGCCCACTTGGCCACTCGGCCACTCGCATCCTTGTTGCCCATGATCTCCGAGATGGGAGCGGTGCTCACCATCGTGATGGGATGCCCCTGGAATTAGTGCTTGAGCTTCTTGGCACCCAGGTAAACTCCATATGTCATCTTCTGGTAGTGTGAGTAATTCTGCTTGGAGATGGATAGCACCTCGCTGAGATAATACACCGGCCTCTGCACGGTCTTGCCTTCCTCTTCTCGCTCTACTACCACCACCACACCGGCTACTCGGTTGGTGGCCGCAATGTACAGCAGCCTTGGCTCCTTGGGCAAGGGACTTACCAAGATGGGAGCGCTACCCAACATGGTATTGAGTTGCTTGAAGGCCACATCAGCTTGTGGTTTCCAGACAAACTTGTCACTTTTCTTCATGAGCTGATAAAGAGGCAGCGGCTTCTCGCCCATTCTTCCCAGGAAGCGACTAAGAGAAGCCAGGCACCCGGTAAATTTCTGCACATCTTTCAGTGATCTCGGCAAAGACATGCTCTCTATAGATTTTATCTTTGAAGGATTGGCCTCAATGCCCCGACTGGATACCAAGAAGCCGAGTAGCTTGCCAGCCGGGACGCCAAATGTGCACTTGGTGGGATTCAATTTCATCCGGTATTTGCGCAAGCTGGCAAATGTTTCCTCAAGATCTCTCATCAGAGTGTGTTTTTCTTTCGTTTTGATGACAATGTCATCTACATACACATGCACATTCTTGCCTATTGTGGCGCCCCGAGATCGGGCACTATGCAGATTTCAGCATTCCCGCCAAATCCGCATAATAACCGATTCCAGGTTGCCATTTATGATAACATTACAATAGTTCACGAATAATCCACAATTACAACAGCATCAGAAAGATACAAGATGACTCAACGAGCCAGGGATACAACTGATACATTACAAAGATCCAACATAACAGCGGAAGAAACAAACGTCCGTCTACGGACAAGATCCAAATTGGACTAAGAGTCCTGAAGATAACCGAAGGCGTCCAATCCCTGCCCAGGCCAAGCCGGAGGGATTCCCAAGCTAACGTCGTCAGACTTCAAACCTGTTGACTGCAAGTTGGAATTTGCAGCCACGAAAGAGATTCGTGGGTCAGTACGGTTAAGTACTGGCAAGGGGGATAAAACCCATACTCACAAGTTACCGGCGTAGCCAGTCATCACAAGATACAAATACTTTAGGATCAACGGAAAGGAAGGGGTTATTGCAAATAAGCGACAACAGGCTGCACTAACCAACTACAGAGAGAGTACTACAGCTTCCAACTAACAGAAAGGGGATAAGATCGAGGATTGTAACCAACTGAAAGTAAATCCAAACAAACCCATCCTGGACCTCGCCCCTTTAGCCAAAGAAGCAATCCGAGGATAACTCACACCGTGGTATTAAAGATGAGTCAAGTTATTGTGTGAATAACCTATTACTAGTCAAGTTATTAATCATTGGGTGAAACATGATTGATCATTATGTTGAAGTTGTCCTGAGTACTTGTTAGCCAGTACTTTCACCAAGTAATCCATAACCGCGGAAAACACGGCTTCTCGAGAAGATTTACCCTGCAGGGGTGCACCATAGTAACCACACTCATGAATATCCCGCCAGATGGAATGCCTCCCACCAAGCGGGGCACTCAACACAATCCAACCCTTCTTCGCATCAAGCCCAAAGCACCTTGGGCGCACGGCTAATCGAGCCCAGAAGAAAATGGACCCTCATAGCACTCTAAGAACGTGTCCCCCTATATGCCGACTACGAAAGTTCCACCCGGGTACCAAGGGCTCGCAAGATCATGCATGCAGCAAATGGAAAACCCGAACTAAATGAGGCGATTTGGACGAGATGCGAATCGGGTCAAACTGAGGGGGAGCCCATACTCCCCAAATGCGGGTAGTGCGCTCATCATGGATCAGTAGACAAGACCCTTTTCCTATTAGGGTCGACACTAGCAGGCCTCAAAACCACAAAGGGCCTCCTGCCGGTGCCTTATCATCAAATTATTATTATTACCATTAGCAATTAACAGGTTAACATCGAGCCCCCAGAACATAATTAAGTAATAACAGAAAGTAACGGGTAACAGACTCGAGCAAAACAACCTAAGCAAGATAGTAAGACACAGGCTCAAGCAAAGGTTATAGGAGTGGAGGTGAGGCAATATCAGGGTTACAGGATTCATGTGATAGGTTCGTAACAGAAACAACTACTACTAGGGCTAGCAGAAAAGAATCAACGGAAAGAATCGGTAACAAGTGATGAAAGGCAGCCATATGGCATGCAAGTGAGTATACTTGCCTGAGATCCCGCAAGGTAGCAGAACTTGTCGTTGCTCACATCATCTCAACGTCCTATCCGAGAAGAAGCAACGAACCTCGAACAAACACCGGGATGCAACAATTAATACTACGGCAAAAGATCCAGCATGATCAAGATATGGATGCATGACAATTTAATTGATGCACCAAGGTAAGCTAGTGGATATGATACACAAGTTTAAATGGATTCCATATGCAAAGATTGCATATGGCAAACCCATGCCTTATAATTGAATTAATTGTTCTAACACTAAGCATCATGTGTAAGTGAGGTAGAATGATGCATGCATGATGAAGAACAAGAAGATAACAGTATTAAATGCAAGTGGAAGGATGGCTAACAAGTTTAGAAAACATTTATCAAATTTGGAAGTTATTGTTACTTAATGATGTTGAACAAGTAGTGGTTGTTATCATCAAGTTAAAGTGATCAAAACAAACAACAAAGTTGATATTTGAAAAGGTTATCAAATTTTAGTTGGATTACATGTTTCACATTTTGAAATTGGACTTTGGATTAATTATTTATGAATTAAACAATATTAAACAAGTTTTAATTGAATTAAACAAGTTTTAAATTGTTTAGGCAATTTTAATTATTCAAAACAGAAAACAAAATTTATATTTGAATAGGGTATTCAAAATGGTATGAAAAACATATTTTATTTGAATTATTTGGACTTAAGAATAATTAGTTATGAATTATTACAAATGGCATTTGGATTATTTGGATTTGAATTTAAATTGCATTTTGAAAATTCAAAACAGAACACCAATTGATTATTTGGAAAGGTTATGAAATTTGGAGCAGTAAACATATAAAACTTGTAATTATTGGGCTTATAGATTTAAAGATATTAAAGTTTGAAGTTTAAGTGTTAAAACTTGTTATTTAAATTGATTTGGAAAATAAAAAACAGAACAGGTGAACTTTTGTCACCGTGCTGCTAGCCAGCACTAACCACTGCAGCGTGGGCCTGGGCCAACGTGGCCCACGCAGCTGCACGCGTGGCAACCAGAGTGCCTGACGGGTGGGCCACTACACAGGGAGAAAATCTCCAAAAAGGTGCGCTTCGGGGACTCGAACCCACGACGACCTGCTTGCGCGTTGCGGTCTGAACCAAGTGTGCTGTGTGCGCGCGTTTGACAGTAACAAGGGCGCAGCTAGGATAAGGTTACTGAAAACGAAACTGAAACTTTCTGAAGATCAACACCTGCCGCGACCTGAACACTGACAGAGGGAAGTTCACCGGCGACGTGCTCGCGCGGGGTGCTGCTGATGGATGGGTGCGGTGCAGAACGTGCAAGGGTGTGGTGCCGAAACGGGAGCAAGCAGAGGGAGAGGGAAGACGCGACGGTGAGCTCACCGTGAGGTTGCCGTGGTCGAGGCTGCACAGTTGCTGACGACGACATGACGAAGCGACGGCGGAGGTGTCGTGGACGGCGGCGACGATTGCGGGCGTCTCCGGGCTTCCTCCGGTGTCGAACGGAGAGAGGGATCGGTGGCGACTCGATCCACGTGGTCAGCTCGCGGCGAGAGCTACTGCAACGTCGGCGGCGAGCAAATCTTCAGAGAAAGGGGCCACGGTGGCCGGCGGCGGTGTTGAGCATGGCGACGCCGACTCCGTGCGTCTCCGAGGGCCCTAAGGTGTCAAAAAGGGAGAGGGGACAGCGGCGGTCTGATTTTGGTGGCTAGGAAGGGGTGTGACGCGGCGAGGCGGCGGTGGTTCGCCGGGTTTCAGAGAAGCGCGCCGGCGAGATTCAGAGCAGAGAAAGGATGAACGCGTTGGGGAGATGGAAACGGCGGCTTCTCGAGGGGGGGGGGGAGTAGGTAGCAGCTAGGGTTGCGGCGCGGCCTAGGGCTCGTAGGGGTTCTTAAGGGCAGCCAGGACGCGCGGTGGCCGTCGAGGCGCAACTGCGTCCGCCGTGGCGTGCTCTGATGCGCGCCGTACGCATCAGAGACGACGGGGGCGGCCTGATCGAACCGGTACGCGCACTGGTGGGCTGGGCTGCGGGCTTAGAAGCTTAGGTGGGCTGGGTCGGGGTAGAGTAGGGTTAACTGCTGCACGTTTTCTTTTATTTATTTCCCCTGTTCTATTTTTTTTTGCTGAAACAGTTTTTGGAATAAGTTGTTAAGGTTTTGATTAAGAAAAATTCCAAGAAAATTTAGTTAAGCTTTTTAAGTAATTAGAAACCACATTGCAACTTTGGTTTTCAAAAATTAAATCTTAAAATAGTATTTTGTGTTTGAAATCAAAATAGAGGGATTTTTGATATTAATAGAACATTAATAAAAACATGCATAGAAATAGGGTTACCCCTAGGTTTTAGAGTGATTAGAGTAGGAAGAAAGCTTGGTGAGTTGTTATGGTTTCCAAGGTACTGAATTTTTAAGGGTTGGTTTGAAATGGAAAATGATTTGGAGTTGATGATTTGAATTAATTGATTGGAATATTGGTTTGAAATTGGAAATTTTTGAGCAAGGGTGAAAAGTTTAAATTGTTTTGAAATTTTCAGTTGTGATGCAAACATGGTGCAATGCAATGTGATGCATATGATGCAACAGAACAAACAGGTAACACCACAGGTGTTACAGACGACACCACTAACAAGGGATTGCGCCCTCGCAATCCACCTGCTAACCCGGGAGGGGAAAGAAGTTCAACTATCGATTCTTCATGCTTCCAGTTGTTCTCCTCGACACCACTAACAAGGGATTCTTGCTCGGAGTGACGACGATGTTATTCCACCAGGAATCTTCCGATGATCGAACCTATTAGGTTAAGGGCTCAGAAAACGTCCACCCACGTAGGATCCTAACACTTTGAAAGATTGAGTACGAGAGTAGACTCCAAAACAAATAAGATGGGAGGGGAAACAGAATAGGGATAAGGAGAAAAACAAGAATCCTATTGAGAGGTTTTCCAAAATAGTTTAGCAGAAATAGTTTTCGACACTCTAGAAACAACGACCGTTAGCGGGGTTTTCCTACAGGCCTTGCGGACCCGTTGCTTCGATAACCATTCGTATCGAAACAATATCGGGAATCGGAACCAAGGCTCTGATACCATTTGTGGCGCCCCGAGATCGGGCACTATGCAGATTTCAGCATTCCCGCCAAATCCGCATAATAACCGATTCCAGGTTGCCATTTATGATAACATTACAATAGTTCACGAATAATCCACAATTACAACAGCATCAGAAAGATACAAGATGACTCAACGAGCCAGGGATACAACTGATACATTACAAAGATCCAACATAACAGCGGAAGAAACAAACGTCCGTCTACGGACAAGATCCAAATTGGACTAAGAGTCCTGAAGATAACCGAAGGCGTCCAATCCCTGCCCAGGCCAAGCCGGAGGGATTCCCAAGCTAACGTCGTCAGACTTCAAACCTGTTGACTGCAAGTTGGAATTTGCAGCCACGAAAGAGATTCGTGGGTCAGTACGGTTAAGTACTGGCAAGGGGGATAAAACCCATACTCACAAGTTACCGGCGTAGCCAGTCATCACAAGATACAAATACTTTAGGATCAACGGAAAGGAAGGGGTTATTGCAAATAAGCGACAACAGGCTGCACTAACCAACTACAGAGAGAGTACTACAGCTTCCAACTAACAGAAAGGGGATAAGATCGAGGATTGTAACCAACTGAAAGTAAATCCAAACAAACCCATCCTGGACCTCGCCCCTTTAGCCAAAGAAGCAATCCGAGGATAACTCACACCGTGGTATTAAAGATGAGTCAAGTTATTGTGTGAATAACCTATTACTAGTCAAGTTATTAATCATTGGGTGAAACATGATTGATCATTATGTTGAAGTTGTCCTGAGTACTTGTTAGCCAGTACTTTCACCAAGTAATCCATAACCGCGGAAAACACGGCTTCTCGAGAAGATTTACCCTGCAGGGGTGCACCATAGTAACCACACTCATGAATATCCCGCCAGATGGAATGCCTCCCACCAAGCGGGGCACTCAACACAATCCAACCCTTCTTCGCATCAAGCCCAAAGCACCTTGGGCGCACGGCTAATCGAGCCCAGAAGAAAATGGACCCTCATAGCACTCTAAGAACGTGTCCCCCTATATGCCGACTACGAAAGTTCCACCCGGGTACCAAGGGCTCGCAAGATCATGCATGCAGCAAATGGAAAACCCGAACTAAATGAGGCGATTTGGACGAGATGCGAATCGGGTCAAACTGAGGGGGAGCCCATACTCCCCAAATGCGGGTAGTGCGCTCATCATGGATCAGTAGACAAGACCCTTTTCCTATTAGGGTCGACACTAGCAGGCCTCAAAACCACAAAGGGCCTCCTGCCGGTGCCTTATCATCAAATTATTATTATTACCATTAGCAATTAACAGGTTAACATCGAGCCCCCAGAACATAATTAAGTAATAACAGAAAGTAACGGGTAACAGACTCGAGCAAAACAACCTAAGCAAGATAGTAAGACACAGGCTCAAGCAAAGGTTATAGGAGTGGAGGTGAGGCAATATCAGGGTTACAGGATTCATGTGATAGGTTCGTAACAGAAACAACTACTACTAGGGCTAGCAGAAAAGAATCAACGGAAAGAATCGGTAACAAGTGATGAAAGGCAGCCATATGGCATGCAAGTGAGTATACTTGCCTGAGATCCCGCAAGGTAGCAGAACTTGTCGTTGCTCACATCATCTCAACGTCCTATCCGAGAAGAAGCAACGAACCTCGAACAAACACCGAGATGCAACAATTAATACTACGGCAAAAGATCCAGCATGATCAAGATATGGATGCATGACAATTTAATTGATGCACCAAGGTAAGCTAGTGGATATGATACACAAGTTTAAATGGATTCCATATGCAAAGATTGCATATGGCAAACCCATGCCTTATAATTGAATTAATTGTTCTAACACTAAGCATCATGTGTAAGTGAGGTAGAATGATGCATGCATGATGAAGAACAAGAAGATAACAGTATTAAATGCAAGTGGAAGGATGGCTAACAAGTTTAGAAAACATTTATCAAATTTGGAAGTTATTGTTACTTAATGATGTTGAACAAGTAGTGGTTGTTATCATCAAGTTAAAGTGATCAAAACAAACAACAAAGTTGATATTTGAAAAGGTTATCAAATTTTAGTTGGATTACATGTTTCACATTTTGAAATTGGACTTTGGATTAATTATTTATGAATTAAACAATATTAAACAAGTTTTAATTGAATTAAACAAGTTTTAAATTGTTTAGGCAATTTTAATTATTCAAAACAGAAAACAAAATTTATATTTGAATAGGGTATTCAAAATGGTATGAAAAACATATTTTATTTGAATTATTTGGACTTAAGAATAATTAGTTATGAATTATTACAAATGGCATTTGGATTATTTGGATTTGAATTTAAATTGCATTTTGAAAATTCAAAACAGAACACCAATTGATTATTTGGAAAGGTTATGAAATTTGGAGCAGTAAACATATAAAACTTGTAATTATTGGGCTTATAGATTTAAAGATATTAAAGTTTGAAGTTTAAGTGTTAAAACTTGTTATTTAAATTGATTTGGAAAATAAAAAACAGAACAGGTGAACTTTTGTCACCGTGCTGCTAGCCAGCACTAACCACTGCAGCGTGGGCCTGGGCCAACGTGGCCCACGCAGCTGCACGCGTGGCAACCAGAGTGCCTGACGGGTGGGCCACTACACAGGGAGAAAATCTCCAAAAAGGTGCGCTTCGGGGACTCGAACCCACGACGACCTGCTTGCGCGTTGCGGTCTGAACCAAGTGTGCTGTGTGCGCGCGTTTGACAGTAACAAGGGCGCAGCTAGGATAAGGTTACTGAAAACGAAACTGAAACTTTCTGAAGATCAACACCTGCCGCGACCTGAACACTGACAGAGGGAAGTTCACCGGCGACGTGCTCGCGCGGGGTGCTGCTGATGGATGGGTGCGGTGCAGAACGTGCAAGGGTGTGGTGCCGAAACGGGAGCAAGCAGAGGGAGAGGGAAGACGCGACGGTGAGCTCACCGTGAGGTTGCCGTGGTCGAGGCTGCACAGTTGCTGACGAGGACATGACGAAGCGACGGCGGAGGTGTCGTGGACGGCGGCGACGATTGCGGGCGTCTCCGGGCTTCCTCCGGTGTCGAACGGAGAGAGGGATCGATGGCGACTCGATCCACGTGGTCAGCTCGCGGCGAGAGCTACTGCAACGTCGGCGGCGAGCAAATCTTCAGAGAAAGGGGCCACGGTGGCCGGCGGCGGTGTTGAGCATGGCGACGCCGACTCCGTGCGTCTCCGAGGGCCCTAAGGTGTCAAAAAGGGAGAGGGGACAGCGGCGGTCTGATTTTGGTGGCTAGGAAGGGGTGTGACGCGGCGAGGCGGCGGTGGTTCGCCGGGTTTCAGAGAAGCGCGCCGGCGAGATTCAGAGCAGAGAAAGGATGAACGCGTCGGGGAGATGGAAACGGCGGCTTCTCGAGGGGGGGGAGTAGGTAGCAGCTAGGGTTGCGGCGCGGCCTAGGGCTCGTAGGGGTTCTTAAGGGCAGCCAGGACGCGCGGTGGCCGTCGAGGCGCAACTGCGTCCGCCGTGGCGTGCTCTGATGCGCGCCGTACGCATCAGAGACGACGGGGGCGGCCTGATCGAACCGGTACGCGCACTGGTGGGCTGGGCTGCGGGCTTAGAAGCTTAGGTGGGCTGGGTCGGGGTAGAGTAGGGTTAACTGCTGCACGTTTTCTTTTATTTATTTCCCCTGTTCTATTTTTTTTTGCTGAAACAGTTTTTGGAATAAGTTGTTAAGGTTTTGATTAAGAAAAATTCCAAGAAAATTTAGTTAAGCTTTTTAAGTAATTAGAAACCACATTGCAACTTTGGTTTTCAAAAATTAAATCTTAAAATAGTATTTTGTGTTTGAAATCAAAATAGAGGGATTTTTGATATTAATAGAACATTAATAAAAACATGCATAGAAATAGGGTTACCCCTAGGTTTTAGAGTGATTAGAGTAGGAAGAAAGCTTGGTGAGTTGTTATGGTTTCCAAGGTACTGAATTTTTAAGGGTTGGTTTGAAATGGAAAATGATTTGGAGTTGATGATTTGAATTAATTGATTGGAATATTGGTTTGAAATTGGAAATTTTTGAGCAAGGGTGAAAAGTTTAAATTGTTTTGAAATTTTCAGTTGTGATGCAAACATGGTGCAATGCAATGTGATGCATATGATGCAACAGAACAAACAGGTAACACCACAGGTGTTACACCTATCTGGTCATGCAAACACTTTTGCATGCATCTCTGATAAGTAGCCCCAGCATTTCTCAACCCAAAACACATGACAACATAGCAATAAGCCCCGTATGGGGTAATAAAAGCAGTCTTTATTTGATCAGCCGGGTTCAGAGGAATCTGGTGAAAACCAGAGTAGGCATCAATGAAAGACAAAAGTTCGCACCCGGCAGTGGAATCGATCACCTGATCTATGCGGGGTAGCGGGAACGGGTCCTTGGGGCAGGCCTTGTTCAAGTCAGTGTAGTCCACACACATGCGCCAGGCTACAGCGGCCTTGGGATCCTTCTTCTTCTTCTCCGCCATGACCGGATTGGCCAACCATTCCGGATGCAACACCTCCATGATAAATCCACTTGTCAGCAGCTTTGTGATCTCGTCACCAATAACTTTCCTTCTCTCAGACGCAAAGTGGTGCATTGCCTGCTTAACCGGCTTGGCGTCATGGCGCACATGCAACGAGTGCTCAACCAACTCCCTCGGGACACCCGGCAGGTCCTGATTGAACCATGCGAAGACATCCCGATTCTCACGGAGGAAGTTGATGAGCTTGCTTTCCTATTTCTCCTCCAACCCGACACCAATGATGGCCACAAGCTCCGGGAACTCCGGGTCAATCTGCACTTTCTTTGTCTCCTGGGAGGCCTGGAAGGTGGCCCCATACTGAGAACTCGGCATGCCAGGCATACCGACTTGAGCTGCTTGGGCCATAGCCACCACCTCATGTATCTTGTTCTTATCGGAAGCAATGACCATGGACTCGGCTAGCCGAGATCCCACAGATGCACACTCCAGGGAGCGCTTCTAGTCACCCGAGACGGTGATGATGCCGTTGGGACCAGGGATCTTCATCTTCAGATAGGCCGCATGAGTAGAGGCCATGAACTTGGTCAGAGCAGGTCTGCCGAGTAGAGCATGATAAGGGCTATGAAGATCAACCACCTCAAACTGCAGGCAATCGGTCCGGCAGTTTTCCCTGGTGCCGAAAAGCACATCCATCCAGATGCGGCCGATAGGAGCACAAGATACTCCCGACACAATGCCATGGAATGTAGTCCGACTGGGTAGTAGCATGTTCTCGGCTATCTTGGGATGATCTGCTCTAGACCAGACTATCTCCTGGTCGCACCACTCCATGTAGTGAGGCACACATGGCATCACAACATTTACCTCCATCGCGCGCCTGCGCTGAAACAGCTTGTCATCCGGCTCAGTGATGAACACCATGTAGCTTTCGTGGTGCTCCTGGTACTGGTTCCGGTCCCCAGCACCACCATCGTTGTTGTTGTTCTGGTTGGCATTGTTGTTGTTGCGGTTGTTGTTGCGGCTGTAGTAGTTGTTGTGGCGGTTGTTGTTGTTGTTGTTGTCGAAGTTGCGGTTGTAGTAGTAGTTGTTGTTGTTCCGGTTGGTTCCCTGAGCCACTTGGTTCACGTTCTCCCTTCTCTGGTTCTCGGCAAGCCTGGGGCAGCTGCCCGAATAGGCTGCACATTGGCACCCGAAAGCAGAAGAGGAGGAGGAGGAGGCAGCTGACTGAAAGCCTCACTCTTGATCCTGTCCCACCAACTGCACTGCCGGGTAGTGTGATTGGCTGGCCTACTCGGATGCCGAGTATGGAAGCTACACGGTCCATCCTTCATGTTTTCAAAGATGAACCTGGCAGGATCTCCGGATTCCTGGGAGGCACTGTTCTGCCGGGGAGCATTGTACTGCTTCTTAAAGTTCTGGCCCTGAGTCTGGTTTTGCCCGTATTGGGCTCCAACAGTTTTTTGCCTTTGGCTGCTCCCGGCAGCACCTTGGTCTTGAGTAACAGTAGCTACATGGTCAGAACTGTAGCGGATATCCGGACGGTCTTCCCTTCTCTTGTGCGGAAATCCTAGCGATCATGGCGCCGGGATCCCTCATGGTGCTTCCTCTTGGGCTCGAAGGAATCAAGCAGAGGCTGAGTAGGGTCACCGAGAGCATACATATCAGCAATCTTGATTGTCTCGGCGAGGGTACTCGGCATCTCCCTCTGTAGTTTCTGCTACAGCATGCTGCCATGTCGGCAGCCTTGAGCGAACCAGGCAATGGCCTGTGAATCATTCACACCCTCACAGGTGTTTCTCAGAGTGTTCCACCGAGTAAGATACTCGCGGTCAGTTTCCTCTTCTCTTTGCTTGCACGCCGAGAGCTGCTGCGGCCGGTTAGGCCTCTTGTAAGTGCTGGTGAAGTTGCTGATGAAGGCTTCCGAGAAGTCAAGCCAGCAGTTGATACTATCTTTCGACAGATTATTGAGCCAGATCCGGGCAGGGCCCTCTAGCATCTGGGGCACATACCGAACAACCCATCTCCTGTTGCCACCTGCAACGTACACGGCAGTCACATAATCATTCAGCCAGTCTTCTGGCTTGGTGCTTCCATCATAAGTCTTGGTCCCTCTAGCCAGCTGAAACTTGGACACGGGTGGCTCCCCCATGATCCGGGGACCAAAACAGCTTGGCCCGGGTGGGCCTCTTGCTTCTATCTCCTCGGACCGGTAGAGCCGGTCCAGCTTGTATCTTGCATCAATTGGTTCCAGCATTCTTCCTCCCAACCGAGTTGCGAGATCTCTTGGGTCGGCATACCCAGCTCGCTCCATTGCCGAGTACCCGTCGTTGTAGCGGTATTGAGGCACAGGTCCGGGTTGTGCAACCGGGTTGGCCACAGCAGCAACCACATTCGGCCGAGCAACATGTTGGATAGGGTTAGCAACATGCTCCCGAGGTGGTCCATCTCGGTTTCCTCCTTGCCCCTCTTGATGAACTCTGGTGGCCTGATGGCCAGTACCTGCAGCGTTGTGTTTTTGGCCGGGCTGCCGCACTACAACGTGCTGTTTTCCGGCGACAGCCGGGTCGTACACCTGCATCTGTTTGTTCCTCCCAGAGTTCACACTCTAGGCCCTCTCGCCACCGGGAAGTGGCAATGAGGCCTGGTCCACGGATCTTGCCCCATGCGAGTGAACAACATGAGACGCACCGCCTCCCGGGTTGGCCTGTCGAAAGGCCTCATTATGCCTAGCCGCTTCCAGAACAAGCTCATTGAGCCGCTCCTGCTGCCTAACACGGGCCTCGCCAGTGAGATGCGGTAACTCAGCAGCAACTGCCTCTGCAGCTCTAAGTGTTTTTGTAGGGGAACTATATTTTGGCCTACCAGCTGTGTTTTGACTGGCAGATGTAACATCCGGGGTTTTTCCCCAAATAGAATTGATCGTTGTTTTTCTTTTCGCATCGCATGGCATCGTGGCATCACGCATTCTCTCGCATTTAAAACGTGCATATGTTTGAAATTAATCAAACCCTATTTTTCTACAATTTTCTGGAGTTTATTTGGTGCATAAAACCTATTTTATTAGCATTGCTATTTATATAAAAAAAATGTTTTGAGTGGCCAGACCAGGCCAACAAGGCCCAGTCCAGCCACGTACCACCCAAACCCTAGCCCACCTAACTCTACACGCACACACGCACAGAACCCACACGCACGGGAGGGCAAGGGGATCGATCGATCCCCTACAGCGCCGCCCTCCCTGCTCCTCTCGCTCACGCTACTCCTTCCTCCTCGATAGAAGGTGAGGCCACCGTCGCTCGCTCCGCCTCTCCTCCGCCTCCCTCCGAGCTCTCCCGTCTCCACCTCGCACCGAGCTCCCTCCGCCCCTCCCTCTCTGTCCCGTGCGCCTCCCTCCTGGCCTCCCCTCTCCCTCGCCCCTCGCCTCCTCCCGCGGCCGCAGCTCCGCCGTCGCCGACCTCCTGCTCCGGCCGCTGCCTCCGGCTGAGCCGCCCCGTCCCTGCAGCACCGCCACGACGCCCACCGTCGATCTCGCCTCCTACTCCTTCCCCGGGGCGGCCAGGAGCTCGTCTCCGCGGCGGACGTCGCCGAGCCACGGCCGGCCGCCACCAGAGCTACTCCCCAAGCCGCCTCCTCCTGCCGCCGTACGTCCTCGCGCCCGATCTCCTCGCCATGGCCTTCTCCTGCTGGTTCCCGCAGCGGGCACGCTCTTGCTCGCGCCCCTCTGCTACTTCCACACCTAGACGACGACCTCGCACGGTTGCAGCTCGGGCCGCGGTGGTCGACCGCTAGCGCCTCCCATCCCGTGCCTGCCTTGGGCCTTCACCGTCAGCTGCAACGTCCTCATTTCGGTGTCGTCCCTTGCCCTCCTGGTGTTCGACACAAGTCCCGTGAGAGGCTCGATGCTTCGTGGGTACCCGTCCGTGCGTATTCTCTGTTTGCTTTGGATGAGGCCTTCGTGCCCATGTTCGTGACCATCACCAATATCTCCACCGCCCATGAAGGCCGAATGACAATGACCCTGACAAGTCCTCGTGTCCATGTCCGTTGACAAGAGCCGACCTCGACGACATGACGCTTGAACGACTACGATGACCATGCATGAACCGCATCGACAAGAACACCCCGACCCCGAAGACCGGAATCTTGACATGATCTTCGCCGGGTCCGCTTTGTGTTGGCCGCCATCGTGCGCGCCATGAAGACATGAACCACCATCATCTCCTACACGGATGTGCTGAGTACCTCGACCACGTCTACTTCCTCTTCAAACCTCGATGAGAAGATCGACAACGACCACCGATGACGTGAACGACTACTTCGGCTACGAAACGAGTACGACTACTTCCTCGACGTCGACTACTTCCTCTACTATGACTACACCGACTACTTACACGACATCGACGACTTCGTCTACTTCCCATTCTCGTCTACTTCCTCCACGTCCTGAAGACACCGGCGTTGCCCCGAAGATCTCCTCTTTCCGGCGTCGAACACAAAGATCCTCTCCACACGTGTGCACCCCAAACCCAAACCCCTATACCTATGCCCTATTTTCTATAACATATCAACTATAATTAAAATGTCATCTATATCGTGCATATTAAATCATTCATGTTTGCATTGCATCTTGTGGGTTTCGGGGTATAGTAATGTCACCTAATAAGTAAATATGGAATGAGTTGGGATAATTAAATATTGTCCCGATTCCATTTAAAATTGCATAGCTCATCTTTATATTATGTTGCCATGTTAAACAACATTTAATCTTGATGGGTAGATAAATAACTCGAACCTCCTAAATTAGATGTTGGGCTTCCGGCTCAATTTAAATTGATTTAATTGCATAAATCACAACTAATTCATTTTAACTCCAAATTTGAAAAGTAAAATATGTTTTCCAATCAAAATTCTCTAAACTTTGCAAATATAAACTTTGTTTTCTATTTTTAATAAATTAAATTGCTGAAAACAACTATTTCTTAATTAATGCATTAAAATTGCTAATTTGATAACTTGCTCATTTTAATTCCAAATCAAACAAATAAAATATGTTTTCATACCAGAAAAATGCACTTAATCTGTTCATGCCATCCATGTTCATGTTTGCACCTTGCATGTTGCATTTGTAGTAGTGTTATGTATGTTCACCTAATAAATAAATATGGAATGTGTTGGGGTATTTAATTCAATTGTTGCCCTATTCCATTTAATATTGCTTAACTCACCTATTTACTGTTTTCCATGCTAAACAACATTTAACTTGATGGTTAGCTAAACAACTTGAACCAATTCCTATTTCTCCGGACTCCGGTTCCGATTAAATTGCTTAAGTTGTTTCCCCTGTTGCATCTTGCCATGCCATGCATATAAAATAGGATCATGCTGGATCTTTGCCGTAGAAGTAATTGTTGCATCCGATGTTTGATCTAGCTCGTTGCTTCTTCGCGGATAGGACGTTGAGATGATGTGAGCAACGACAAGTTCTGCGGTTGTACCTCTACTTGCTGGATTCCAGGCAAGTATACTCACTTGCTGCCAAATGGCTGCCTCTCATCACTTGTTACCGATTCTTTCCGTTGTTCTTATTCTAGCCTGTTGATGCGATGCTTGTGTCTCGATCCTATCATATGTTTACCTTGCAGCCATGATATAGCCTTCCTCCCACTTCCTATTAACTGTTGTTTGTTTACCCTGTTGGCCCTCGTGTCGTAGTTGCATGCTTAGTGTTGTTTGCGCTCAAGTCTTGTTGTCCGTCTTATCACCTGTTTAGTTTGATAGTTGGGTTTCAATTCAATCAACAACATGTTAATGTTTTGGGTAATAATAATGTGATGATAAGGCACCGGCAGGAGGCCCGGCGTGGTTTTGAGGCCTGCTAGTGTCGACCCTAATTAGGAAAAGGGTCTTGTCTACTGATCCATGATGAGCGCACTAACCGCATGTGGGAAGCGAGTATGGGCGCCCCCCTCAACTTGATTCGATTCGCATCTCGTCCAAATCGCCACACTTAGTTTGGGCTTTCCATTTGATGCATGCATGTGCAGGTGCGAACCCTTGGCGCCAGGGTGGAACTTTTGTAGTCGGCATTTAGGGCGGCGTGGTCTTAGAGTGCTATGAGGGTCCCCCTTTTCTTCGTGGGGGCTCGATTAGCCGCGCACGCACAGCATGTGGTTCTTTGGGCTTGATGCGAAGAAGAGTTGGGTTGTGTTGAGTACCTCGCTTGGTGGGTTTGATCCCCGTCTGGCGGGTTATTCTTACGTGTACGGCCAAATTGGTGCACCCCTGCAGGGTTAAATCTTCTCGAGAAGCCGTGTTTTCCGCGGTTATGGATGACTTGGTGAAAGTACTGGCTAACAAGTACTCAGAACAACCTGCACCTAACTAATGATAACTTGACTAGTAATAGTCTTATCGACACAATAACTTGAACCATCATTAATCCAACTGCGTGAGTTATCCTCGGATTGCTTCTTTGGATAAGGGGCGAGATCCAGGATGGGTTTGTTTGATGTTAGTTGTAGTTGGTTACGATACGCTATATTATCCCCCTCTTTTAGTCGGATGTTGTATCGAGTCTCTGTAGTTAGTTAGTGCAGCCCGCTGCCGCTTCTTTGCAATAATCCTTTCCTTTCCGTTGAACCCAAAGTATTTGTATCTTGTGATGACTGGTTACGCCGATATCTTGTGAGTATGGTTTATCCACTTGCCAGTACTTAACCGTACTGACCCACGAATCCTTTTTCGTGGCTGCATATTCAATATTGCAGTCAACAGGTTTGAAGTCTGACGACGTTAGCTTGGGAATCCCTCCGGCTTGGCCTGGGCAGGGATTGGACGCTCTCGGTTATCTTCAGGACTCTTAGTCCAATTTGTATCTTGTCCGTAGTCGGGCGCTATGTTGTTTCTTCCGCTGTTATTTGGATCTTTGTATTGTATCAGTTGTATCCTTGACTCGTTTGAGTCTTCTTGTATATATCTTTTCTGTTGTTGTTGTGGATTATTCGTGAACTGTTGTAATGTTATCACAAGTGGCAACCTGGAATCGGTTATTATGTGGATTTTGGCGGGAATGCTGAAATCTGCATAGTGCCCGATCTCGGGGCGTCACAGCAGACTTGCTAGTGGTTCTACCATCTCTAGCTAGCTCAGCACCTAAGTTGCACCGAATAACTCCTATCTTGCTAGGATTTTTAGAAATAGGAGTAAAGCCATGCGCTCTATTGTACTCATTTTGATCCAAATTAAGCTCAAGCCTAACCTTCTCCAGCTCCTGGGCCTCCTGCAGCAAGGCGAGTCGCTGTTGCTCAAGCTGCTCCCTCACCACAGCCGGATCCACGTCCGTGGCGATAGGCATGCCGAGCTGCGCGACACCGGCGCGAGCAGCCGGTATCACAGTCGATGTAGAAGGATCCACGTAACCAGGTTGGTTCCGCGGCATGTCGTAGGGCTTGTGGCCCGATGACTTCAGCCGCAGTGGCCGCGCCCTTCCCGAAGTCGATGACCGGGCCTGTCATCATCACCTCCACACTGCCCACAGAGCAGCCAACCGGCTTCCCGCGGACAGCGAGAACAGCGGGGGGATCGTCAGCGACGAGCACCACCTCGAGGTACTTGCGGATGACGGTGATGGCGACGTACACCAAATGCGTGCCGAAGGAAAGGATGGAGCCGCCTGCAGGCAAGGGCCTGCCGCCGTAATCGCCGGCGTTGTCGCTGACGAAGTCGAAGGATCTGAATCTGTGGACAAGGCCATAAACCACGCACTCCCCCGACGGAGAAACCGGTCCCGTCCAAATATGCACCCCAGCCAGCGCCGCTGCTAGCCCCACGGTGGGCGCCAACTGTCGCGGTGTGGAGAAGACAGATGACATAGGGCGGCTAATGTTTGGGTCCGATGGACGCTGTAGGTATTCGGGGAGGGATCGCACGTCGAGTAGACGCGCTCAGAAACACTACAAACACCAAGATCTACCCAGGTCCGGGGCCCTCGTGTGGAGGTAACACCCCTACTCCTGCCTACCTCTTTGTATAATGCTCAACCGAGTAGCAAAGTTACAAACACTCTCTGGCCTACTCACGACCGGGTAGCCAACTGCTAGCTCTCTCTCTATGTGATGCTAAGAATCGCAATAAATGCGCCTGGATCCAACGTCCCTCGTGCAGGAGGGGGCTGACCACCTTATATACTGGTGGCCAGTGAGTAAACTACACTTAAAAGTACACGAAGTGACAACACCACTGTGCAAACATCGCACGCCTCCGTGTTCCCGCTGACGCCATGCCGAAAGTCGCCGCGTCGTCCGACTGACAGGTCTTGTCCACCCTGTCAGCCCCTTAGGGTAGGTCACTGACATGTCCTGTCCCCCTTGTCAGTGACAGGACTTGATAGGCGCCTACCCACACTGTACCCATGCCTCAGCACAGATAATCATGCTCCTAGTAAGTTGAACCGCACGCCTGTACGACTGCGGGATACACGGGATCTCCCACAACGGCTCCATTGACTTTGTGCCCGAGTAGGATAGCTTCACATCTACTCGGATCATCTGAGTTCTACCCGGTTGCCCCAAAATCTCACTTGTTATCTTCTCCTGGCCTCTAGTACTTATCACCGAGTAGCGCCTACCGGATAACGAGTACCCGGGTAGCCGCCTACCCGGCAAGTCGTACACTGATCACTGTTTTTCCACCAGTCTTACCCCTACTCGGGGGTAGCCCCCCGACATCCCTATTGGAGTCACTAGAAACTACTTGGCCAGAGCAACCACTAGCAACGGAAAGCATGCAAGATCACAAATAGCATATGCAATAAAGACTATAATCAACTTGGCATAAGTTCAATATTCATCGGATCCCAGCAAACACAACACATAGAATTACATAAGAACAATCTCGATCATGTTAGGCAGCTCACGAGATCTAAACATGGAGTCATATGAGGAGAAGACAACCATCTAGATACTGCTATGGACCCGTAGTCCAAGGATGAACTACTCATGCATCACTCTAGAGGCAGGCATGGTGATGGAGAGGCCTCCGGTGATGATATCCGCTCCGGCAGGGTGCCGGGAGATAGCTTCAGAACCCCCTGATCTAGGGTTGACGATGACGGCGGCTGCGAAACCTTTCGAAGATATTTGATCAGGTCCTAGGGTTTTCCATCCCGGGGGAATAAATAGGCGAAAGGGCAAAGGCGGTGGAGCCCTGGGGGCCCCACACCACCAGCTGGGGCGACCAAGGGGGGAGGCGCCACCCCATGGTGTGGCCCCCCTGGTGCCCATGTTCGACTCATCTTCGGTCTTTTGGATGCTTCCGGGGAAAATAAGCACTTCTGGCTTTATGGGGTCCAATTCCGAGAATATTTCCAGAACAACTTTTCTGAAATAAAAAACAGCAGAAAATAGGGAACTGGCACTTGGCATCTTGTTAATAGGTTAGTCCAATAAAACGCGTAAAAATGCTACAAAGAAGGGAGAAAACATGTAGCAATTGGCATAATATTATCATGGAGCATCAGAAATTGTAGATACGTTGGAGACATATCACCCACCACCACCTCTAATGCTCCTCAAGTCAAATCGAGCATAATTACTTGCTTCAAATGTGGTGTAAGTGGACACAAGTCTTTAGAGTGTTCCAACAAGATGATCATGATTGTCAACCAAGATGGTGAATGTGACTCCATGAGTGAAGGCGAATACTATGTCTTGCACCAAGTTGCTCTTAATTCCCTGGACGTGCAAAACGATGATGAAGAAAGTGTCTACTGCGATGAGGACAAGAATCCATCGCTAGTGGTGACACGAGTCCGTACCACCTCTCCTCAAGATGAACATGACCAACGGTGCAAACTCTTCTAAACTAGAGCCGACATCAATGGAAAATCAATCAAGGTTATCATCGATGGAGGTAGTTGCCACAATTTTCCTAGCAAAGAGCTTTGCGACAAACTCCAATTGACTTACAAACAACACCCACATCCCTACCATTTCCAATGGCTTAGTGACTCCGACACCTTCAAGATTCAACACATGGTTTCCGTACACTTCAAGATTGGCCCCTATGAAGACACAGTTGAGTGTGACGTTGTGCCTATGACCGTGTACCATCTTCTTCTTGGACGACCTTGGCAATATGACAAGAGTGCTATTCATGACGGACGCACCAACCACTATAGCTTCAAGTGGAATAACACGACGTTTGTGCTCCGCCCCATGTCTCCTAGCCAAGTGATCACTGACAACGCCAAGACCCTTGCACGCAAACAAGAATAGCTCCAATCTCGTGAGATGAGTGGTAAGAGAGTGATCCACCTCAAAGAGAGTGAGAGCCACAAGCCAAACATGAGTAGAAAATTTTTGAGTGCTCCCAAAGGCCTTGCCTTACTTGCCACCAAAAGAGAGATGCGAGAGTTACGAGATGACCCATCCATTCTTCACTTTGTCCTCGTGTGCAAAGGAGAAGCACTGGAAACTAACGCCATAACAAGCTTTCCTACGTCTTTGTTGCCTTTGTTGCAGGAATTTGACTATGTGTTTCCCGAAGAACTACCACCGGGTCTACCTCCCCTATGTGGCATCGAGCACCGCATTGACCTCATCCCGGGTGCTCCACTCCCAAACCGTGCTCCCTACCGCACCAACCCAGAGGAGACTAAGGAGATCGAGCGGAAAATCCAAGAACTACTTGAGAAAGGTTTCATCCGCGAATCTCTTCGCCCTTGTGCCGTTCCGGTTATCCTCGTCCCTAGGCAAGATGATACTTCTCGCATGTGATAAGTGGATGCCCGATCTTCTCGATGACCTCACACGATGATTGAGGTATGATAACTTGTGTCTCTCCATGAACTCTCCAGCTAATTCCTGATGCCAATTGCAGCAGCAACCAATCCCTTGGATATTCGCAAATCCACACACTTGCATGAGTAGCCACCGACTACTAGTGGTCCTGTATCAACTAATTCCTAGTGGAACAGCAGATAGCACACAAAACTTGCAATTTTATTACTTCAAGATGAATGCTTCCAGCAATCAACAAGAGGTTCTAGTGTTTTAGGTATAACGTAGTCTGACCCTCCCAACTTGCCGGTTGGAGGTTTATATGAGGGGAAGGGGTGTGGCCACAATGCAATTGAACAAGCACACCTGACCCAAACCGACTAGGACTCAATGACTTAAAGTTTGGACTCAACCAACTGATACAAACCGACCCATGAAAGGGTGCGGCCATAGGAACACGTAGGACCCACTCCTATTAATCATAGGACTCTCCAGTAGGCGCAACAACAATGTGTTGGGCGCCCCCTTTCTTGTGCTCCTTGTGGAAAACATCTCCCTCTTCCTCCTCTCTATTTGTAGGCTTGTTTCCACCATGTAGCACTTGTTTTCCAGCTTGTTATGTTTGTTTTCCACCTTGTAGCACTTGTTTTCCAGCTCCTCTTGATGTGCACCTCCAGCCATGCTTGTGTTTCAGCAACCCTGAGTAAACATACGTGCATGGATTTAGGTAGTATAAAGTTCTCTTGAGAACAAACATCATATTCTAATAAGAGAGAATTCACTTGTTGTTCTAGTAACTTAGTTCTTGATCTTGTCATGGGACCAAGTCTCACTTCATTGGGCTTATCTTGAACAACATCTTCAATAGGAAAAGGTGTAGAAGAACTAGGGATGTCCTCATCATCCTCCCCCCCTTGAAAAGACGTCGACCTCGACGCATCAAGGTCCTCTCCATGGTATGGTGATAAATCAGCTATGTTGAAGGAATTACTCACACCAAACTCATCACTAGGAAAATCAATCTTGTAGGCATTATCATTTATCTTCTAAAGCACTTTATATGGACCAGCACCTCTTTGCATCAACTTGGACTTGCGCAATGTGGGAAATCTGCCCTTGCGAAAATGTACCCACACTAAATCACCTGGCCGAAATAGCACTTCCTTCCTCTTCGTGTTAACTCTCTCAACTACATGTCTTCCTGTCTTCTCAATTGCTTCCTTGGTCTTCTCATGGATCTTCCTCACATAATCAACACGTTTTGAAGCCTCCATATTGACTCTCTCTTGTATAGGAAGTGGCAGCAAATCAAGTGGTGTTATTGGCTTGAAACCATACACCACCTCAAACGGGAATAACTGAGTAGTAGAATGTACAACCCTGTTGTATGCAAACTCAACATGTGGCAAACACTCATCCCACTCTCGCAGGTTCTTTTTAACTATGGCTCACAACAATGTGGATAATGTGCGATTCACCACCTCCGTTTGTCCATCTGTTTGGGGGTAACAAGTAGTAGAAAACATCAACTTTGTCCACAGCTTCCCCCATAGTGTCTTCCATAAATAGCTCATGAACTTGACATCACGATCAGAAACAATAGTCTTGGGTACTCCATGCAATCTCACTATGTCCCTGAAAAACAGATTAGCAATATGCGACGCATCGTCGCCCTTGTGGCATGCAATAAAATGTGACATTAGAGAATCTATCCACTACCACAAATATAGAATCATGTCCTCTTTTAGTCCTTTGCAATCCTAACAAAAAATTCATAGTAATGTCTTCCCAAGGTGTAGTAGGTGCAGGAACAGGAGTATATAAACCATGAGGTTTTAGTTTAGACTTAGCCTTGTTACAAGTGATGCAACGTCTCACAAACCTCTCCACATCTCTTCTCATGCGTGGCCAATAAAAGTGGTCAGAAAACATGAGCAATCTCTTCTCTCTCCCAAAGTGTCCCATCAATCCACCACCGTGTGGTTCCTGCAACAATAACAAATGCAAGGACGACTCGGGCACACATAATTTGTTAGCTGTAAACAAATATCCATCATGCAAATGAAATTTATCCTATGCTTTCACATTAGTACAATTCACATAAGCATGGTTAAAATCAATATCTTGAGCATACAAATCTTTCACACTCCAAACCAGGAATTTTCATATCCAGTTGAGTTAAAAGCATACTTTTCCTAGAGAGAGAATCAACAACAACATTATGTTGGCCTTTCTTGTATTTAATAATATATGGGAAGGATTCAATAAATTCAACCCACTGCACAAGATCGTTTATTAAGGCTAGATTGGCTCTTTAAAAATTTCAAAGCTTCATGATCAGAGTGTATTGTAAATTCTTTAGGCCGCAAGTAATGTTTCCACACTTCAAGGACCCTCACAAGTGCATACAACTCTTTATCATACACAGAATAATTCAACCGAGCACCATGCAATTTCTCAGAAAAATAAGCTACATGTTTTTTTTCTTGCATAAGCACTCCACCAATACCAATACCACTTGAATCACATTTTATTTCGAATTGTTTATTAAAATTAGGAAGAATAAGCAATGGGGCCAAAATCAAATTGTTTTTAATTTCATAAAATGCAATATCTTGTTCAACCCCCCATTTGAAATCAACACCCTTTTTAGTTAGTTCATTCAAAGGTGCAGCAAGTGTACTAAAATCTTTGACAAATCTTCTATAGAAACCAGCCAATCCATTAAAACTTCTCACTTGACTAACAATTATAGGAATAGGCCAATTTTTAATAGCTTCAATTTTAGATTCATCCACTTCAATTCCATGCTTAGAAACAACATATCCCAGAAAAATGACCTTATCTTTGCAAAATGTGCACTTAGCAAGATTAGCATAAAGTTTGTTTTCACGTAGCACATGCAAAACTTGTATAATATGATCAACATGCTCATAATCATTGCGGCTGTAAATTAATATGTCATCAAAATACACAACCACAAACTTGCCAATAAAGTTTCTCAAAACATGGTTCATAAGTCTCATGAAAATACTAGGTGCATTAGTTAAACCAAATGGCATCACTAACCATTCATATAAACCAAATTTTGCTTTAAAGGCTGTTTTCCATTCACCCCCCTCTTTCATCCTAATTTGATGATAACCACTACGCAAATCAGTTTTAGAGAAAAAAGACGCACCACTTAATTCATCTAACATGTCCTCCAAACGAGGTATAGGATGATGGTAACGAATAGTGATGTTGTTAATTGCTCTACAATCTACACACATGCGCCAACTACCATCTTTCTTAGGAACTAAAATAACAGGAACAACACATGGAGATAAGCTAATTCGAATATACCCTTTATCAAGAAGCTCCTATACTTGTTTCTGAATTTCTTTGGTCTCTTGGGGATTTGTCATGTAAGGGGCTCGGTTTGGCAATGTGGCTCCAGGTATCAAATCAATTTGATGCTTAATGCCACGCAATGGTGGCAGCCCTGATGGTACCTCCTCGGGAAACACATCATCAAACTCCTGCAAAACATGAGAAACACCAAGAGGAATAGGGGTCATGTCGTTAGAAACCAAAATTTCTCCCTTGTGCATAAGGACTATAGGAAGCAAACTAGGATCCTCACTAAATTCTCTCAAGTCCTCTTTGGTGGCTAACATACATAATAGGCTCACTCCCTCACATTTATTTTTACCACTCAGCTTGTTTTTATTACTATCACTCATAGAAGGAGTACTCTCTTGTTTTTCCACTCTCTCACTCTCCTTCTCTAAATTCACTTCAGTTTTTTGACGAGACTCATTTACAATTTGTTGTGGTTTCATAGGTCTCAAAACAATGTCCTTCCCATGCCAATTCAACCGGTATGTATTAGCTCTCCCATTATGTGTAACATTCCTGTCAAACTACCATGGTCTTCCAAGCAAAATGTGACAAACAGACATGGGCACAACATCACACTCAATAGTATCACAATATGGCCCAATTTGGAACTCCACTCTCACCATGTAGCTCACCTTCATCTCTCCGTTACAACTCAGCCACTGTATGTAATAAGGATGAGGGTGTGGAATATATTTCAATTTCAGCTTTGCACATAGCTCTTTACTAGCTAGATTTCCGCAACTCCCTCCATCAATAATAACCTTGCAATCCATTTGAGCGCCTACAATTGCTTTGGTTTGGAAAAGATTAAACCTATGATTTTCAGGAGAAGGGACAACACTCAAGGCAGCAACATTTTGTGTGCAAACAATAGTGGGGCAATGTGAGGCATAAGTATCAAGGGGACCTCCTTGCTCATCACAATCATCATCATCACCTGTTTCATATTCATTGTCCTCATTAACAAGCATAGTTTTCTTATTTGGACATTCTCTCTTAAAGTGTACTTTTCCTCCACATGTATGGTAGCTCATATATCTATTTCTAGTTGTAGAGGATGTGGATCCACTAGCACTAGCTGCTGTTTGCACTTGCCTCCTTGAAGTAGAAGGGGTGCTCTTGGGTTTGGAGGAAGAAACACCACGAGTTGGGCATGGTTGTGGTGATGGTGAATAAAATCCAGAATTCCGAGGTGTGAAAACCCTCCTAGCACTCAGCCTTTCCTCCTCAGCTAAATGTGATTCTGCCTCTCTTGCATGATGTAACAATTCATTCATATCACTATATTGGAGGTACCTCACAATGCTTCTGATTTTGAATTGCAAACCTGAGAGAAAACATTGCATAGTATGTTCTGGTTCCTCTCTAACTCGAGCCCTCTGAAGTATCAACTCCATCTCTCTATAATATGGATCCACTCACAATATGCCTTGCTTCAATTGCTGCAATTTAGCATACAAAGTTCTAATATAATTTTTAGGCACAAATCTGTACCTCATGAGTTGCTTCATATTAGCCCATGTAACAATTTCTGGTTCTCGATTTTCTGCCCTCAATTGTGTAATATTGTCCCACTACAAAAGAGCATAGCCATCAAACCCAGAAGAAGCCAATTTAATTTTTCTATCTTCACTATAGTCATGCAATCTCCACAGCTTCTCAATTTTCAGCTCCCACATAAAATACTATTATACATGATCATGATCAAAGGTGAAAGGAGGAATAGAAAATTTTGGCTTGCCAAACCATCATCTTCTCTATTATTATCATGAGCTAGTAGCCTCCTTGCAGCAAAACACCCACGACCATGGTTCGCATGACCTCGACCAGGTTCCCAATTATCATCATCATGCACTTGAGGAGCCCTTTGTTGTAACTGAGTAGACAATTGAGCAATTCGCCTAGTCAAATTAGTGATAGAATCTTGCATAACCTCAACAGAATCTTGTGTAGCAGCTTGAGCAATTTTCAGATCCATCTCTTGAAAATCTTTCCTCAATTTACTATCATAAGCATCAATTCTTTATTCAATTCTATTTGCCACCAGATCTCTGAATTTTTTAAATTCTCCCCATGTGATCAAATCATCAACATTCTTCTTAGTAGATGCCTCAGCTGCTTTCCCAGCAATTTTATCAACCTGCACATTATCACTAGCAGAAGACTCCATGGATTAATGTGTTAGTGAAATAAAATAATATGGGATGTGGTGCTCTCTCACAACTCACTCAAAAAACAACAAATAATGGTGTACCTTACTGTTCCAAAGTGAATAGCAAGAACTTACCACAAGGAAAACAACACTACTATGTCTCGGTGTGAATAAGAGAATACCCAGGGATTTTAGCTCTCACAAGGCAAAACAGGATATATAGTGGGGCTTGGTATGGATACCTAACAACACCAATGAACAAGTCATATTTGCTGGTTGTGATGATATAAAAATTGCACCTAGGAAACACACACCAAAGTGGATACAAATGTGGCAATGCAATTATATGGATGGAAATATTGCAATGCACTAGAAAGACACTAGCCAAGCTGAATGATAAAACAGGCACAAGATTTCTCAAGGAAGTAGTGTCAATATAACAATGATGAAAAACAAATCCAATATAATATATACCAATGTATCTCAAGGCCTCTTTTGCTTTTTCAGTTCTGCTTATCTCTTTTTCTATTTTCTGTTTTCTTTTTTTATATATACTTTTTTGACTGGCCAAAAACAATAAGGAGCAAACATTAACAATGTTATGATCAATGTGACACAAAATATACGGAAGAGAGGAGCCTGCAATGAGCAACAAAGTAGCTAGTCTTGTGGGCAAGGTACCTAGTTTATTGTGGGCAAGGTACCTAGTTTATTGCTGTAGATCTTCTCAATGAGATCTCTCTATTTTTGTGGATGTTTTGTGGATTTTTTGATAACTAGTGCTACACTGAGACCTCTCACTTGGATAACCCCTGTTGCCAATGCAACAACAATAAATCCCTTTGGATATTCTCAACTACACACTCTTGCACACGTATCAAAGATCATGAGTGGTCATGTATCCCCTTATTCCAAGTAGAACAACAAGATATCACGCAAGTTTGCACGTAATAGTCCAAGATGAATGCTTGGCAGCAATACAATTTAGAGGCTAGGATTTTTGGTCTAAACTTGTTCTGATCTATTCCACATGCAGGTGGTACCTATATATGAGGAAGGGGATGTTTCCCACGAAATTGACCTATTCCTACTCCTTTGGACTCAACCAACTCGGATGCAAATTGACCCAACATGGGTGCAACCAATTGGACTCTATTTAGAAACTGGCAGAAAATGATTCGTGGATTGTCTCGGTCACCATGCCTTGCACGAGGCGAATTTTTAGATGAGGCCGGATCCATTGGAATGCTCTTCGCATTTCCTAGCCGGGTTGTTCTTGTTTGCTTTATGTGGAGCCCGTATGAAGAATTCATGATTATTGCAAATTCGGTACTTCTGCCAGTCTGAACTAAAGCATTATTTCCTTATTGTTGTTTTCCATGGCAGCAACTTTGTTTTCCACGCCTCCTTCTTGTGCTCCTTGCTTCCTATTCTCCATCCATGTTGTGTTATTAGTAAACCTAATAATACATAAATTCATAGGCTTAGGTAGTATAACATTCTCATAAACACAAGCATTGTTTATTACTAGGGAAGAATTCACCTTATAATGAACATCAGTGAGGCTCAATATTTCCTTCCAGCTCAAGCATGTACATTCACCATGTACCCCTGTTATATCCTCATCCTCCTCCCTTTCTTCAAGACAAGACGTCCTCGGCTTGTGGTAAGCTGAACGTGGAAGAAACAAAAAGAACAACGTGTATGCACAATACATGTATCTATAATGGGGTGAATCATTGTTATGGACATGATAATTATTCTCATATGACATGAAGCAACAAAATTTGCATGTATTTAGCACATAATTGTCAAATGAAAAGAAATAGCATTTGATCAAATAGCAATCATAATTTCAAGTATAAGTGAAGTATAATTCAGTAGCACATGTAATTATCAAGTTTTGTGGCAAACCAAACATATGTGTAAAATCATGCTCAGATTTAGCAAATTGTAAACAATCCAACCGAGGTAACACAATGTTCAATTCAGCAAATTTATCACAAGTAATACATATTTGATCCACCATAAAAATTTCATTCATGTTATAGTCACCAACCAAATTAAAAGTGAAACAAGTAGTATAGGTGCTAGAATTGACATATGAAATTTTAGCAATCTTATTCATAGCACATTGCAGAGTAATTGGTTCATGTAACATGATGTAATACACAACATTATTAGGTGGTATTTTAGCAAGCACTTCTTTATGTGTAATCAATACCACATGCTCAAAATTCGAAATTATCAAATTATCACATGGTGGTGAATCATATATGCTTGTCAACTCACAAGAATCAACTAGCAAATTAGTAGACTCACAAAATTCAGCACCTGTAGTTTGTAGCTCTAAATCAGCACAAATATCAATGACATCCTCCTCAGATTTAGTAGGTACCAATTCATCTTTCTAAAGTGGTGATGCATGTTGTACTTGAGGTGGCTCCCTTTCTTCAAAAGTAACCTGCATATCACAAGAAACAATACTAGGCACAATGACATGCACCTCCAATGTATGTGGTGGTGGTGCAAGTTGTACCATAGGCTCCCTTTCTTCAAAAGCAACATGCACATCACAAGAAACAACACTAGGAGTAGACATGATTACATTAGTAGAAACAACCTCACATGCCTCTATAACCTCTATATTGTCAAACCATTGCATCACAAGGATTTCAAGTCTTTCCTTCTCAAGGAATTGAGGAGACAAAAATAATGGTTGACGTCTAATGTCCCAAAATTTTGGAAGCCATGCATGTATTATCCAATTTTTCTTCATTTTCCAACAGATTTGTAAATCGGGATAATGGATAACAAAATTAACACTATATCTAATGCACCATTGTCGTCCCAACAAAAGATAAGAACAAGTAATAGCTCTAGGCACCACATAACGTAAATTTCTCTCCTTATGGCCATGAATGGTTAAAGGAACATATGTGAGTAATAATACATTCATCATCATAAGTAGGTAACCTAAATGGATCACATGTCTTTGGAACCAACTGCAATTTTTCAACAACCACATGACTAACAAAATTATAGCGTATACCTTTATCAAGGGTAATAGCAACATGGATTTCCTTGATGTCTGCTATGAAGTGGAATAAATCTTTTGCTGGAATCCCACTAGCATCCTCCTCCCAAAATGTTGAACTGCAAGCATCAACATTAGGAAAGTCCATTGATTAATTTGTTAGTGAAAACAAAATAACAATGGGTGGCGGTGTTCTCTCACAACTCACTTAAAACCAGCAAAGGATTGTTTCTCTTACCGTTCCAAAGTGAATAGGATTTACTTACCAACAAGTATCAATGAAGAGTGTACCAAGTGTGAGAAGAGAATAACCAGGATATCAAGTGTCACAAGACAAAAACAGGGTATTTGGTGGGGCTTGGTTGGGAGTCCTAACAGCACCAAAATAGCAACTTCTATTTACTGTCTAATGTGATGAAATTCATTAAAGGAACACACACACTCTGGGAGAAAAATGTGGCGTAGCAATTATATGGAAGAGTTATTGCAAGCACTAGAAAGACACTAGCAAATACTCTATGAAAACAGGCAAACGATTGCTCAAATATGTCCACAGGAAATATCCAAGATATGATGTATCAAGCTCCACTAGTGATAAAGTATGGCTCAACCTTTTTTGATTTTTCTCTCTTTCTATTTGTTTTATACCTTTTCTCCTTTTCTCTATTTTATTTTTGTACTTTTCCAATGGCCTTTGAATCAACTAGGAGCAATAAGTAATGGAAAACATAAACTATGGACACAAATATGATCAAATGAGTAGCCTGTTAGAGCAATAAAACAACTAGTATTATGGGTGGGTACCTAATAATTTTGCTTTGGATGATTGTGGCTAGGCTTAACAAAGGATCAGACCTAACTCGAAGGAAACCACAAGCAACTCGAAACACAATTTTTTTTGCAGATTTTTCGGTATAGATTGAAACAAAACGATGAACTTGATGAACCCTAACCCTAATAGATAAAAACTAAAAATAGAAAAAACAGTAACACAAATCAACAAGAAACAACAACTAGTATATGCAAATTGGTGTTGATCTAGGCTCTGGCAATTCTAAAATCTAATATTTTTGTGGGGCTTTTTCTGGATAGGAAATAAAAACAACTATACTAGGGATGGAATTTTCTCACCGAGTAAACCCGAGAATCTGATACCAAGATGATATGGGGTGTCCCTATCTTCTCAATGAGATCTCTCAATTTTTGTGGATGTTTTGTGGATTTTCTGATAACTAGTGCTACACTGAGAACTCTCACTTGGATAACCCCTGTTGCCAATTCAACAACAATCAATCCCTTTGGATATTCTCAACTACACACTCTTGCACATGTAATCAAAGATCATGAGTGGTCCTGTATCCCCTTATTCCCAGTGGAACAACAACATATCACACAACTTTGCAGGTAATACTTCAAGATGAATGCTTGGCAGCAATACAATCTAGAGGCTAGGGTTTTTGGTCTAAACTTGTTCTGATCTATTCCACATGCAGGTGGTAGCTATATATGAGGAGGGGGATGTTTCCCACAGAATTGACCTATTCCTACTCGTTTGGACTCAACCAACTCGGATACAAACTGACCCAACATGGGTGCAACCAATTGGACTCTATTTGGAAACTGACAAAAAACGATTTGTGGATTGTTTCGGTCACCACGCCTTGTACGAGTCGAATTTGTAGACTAGGAAGGATCCATTGGAACACTCTTCGAATTTCCTAGTCGGATTGTGATTGTTTGATTTATTTGGAGCCTGTATGAAGAATCCATGACTATTTCAAATTCGGGACTTCTGCCAGTCCGAATTGAAACATTATTTCCTTGTTGTTGTTTCCATGGCAGCAACTTTGTTTTCCACGCCTCCTTATTGTGCTCGTTGCTTTATCTTCTCCATCCATGTTTGTGTTATTAGTAAACATAATCATACATAAATTCATAGGCTTAGGTAGTATAACATTCTCATAAACACAAACAATGTTTATTACTAGAAAAGAATTCACCTTATAATGAACATCAGTGAGGCTCAATATTTACTTCCAGCTCAAGCATGTACATTCACCATGTACCCCTATTATATTCTCATCAAGATCATACATGAATTACTAAGAAAAATGAGAAATAAAATAAAAAGAAAAGACACTGAAACTACCTAAAGACTCATGGCAGCGAAACAACACGTTTTGTGCTGTCACGGCAGCAAAACCGCGCAAAAATCATGCTCGACAGAACTCCCACGGTAGCAGTTGGAGCGCATGGCAGACTCGGCGCGCGCGACAGCGAATTCGGCGGTTCTGTGCCGCGGTAGGGCGCGCACGAATGTGAAGGTTTCAGCGCACGGCAGGGAGTATGGCTCGCGGTAGCGTTTCTGCTCGAATTGGTACCGCGAGAGGGGTTCTACTCCGATTAGAACAAGGGCCACGGCAAGGATCGAATCCGCTAGCGACTAGGAAATGCCCACGGCAGCAATGAGCTTGCGTGGTATAGGGATCTGAGAGGGAGTAGAAGAAGGAATCTGGCGGCAGGAAACCGAGATATTTTGTGCCGTGGAAGAAAAACCCTCTCCAACTCGAATTGGAAACCGAGAATGATGCAATCCGTGAACTCTTTTTGGTATTTTCCGGTGGACACTTGAAGAACAACTCGATGAACACAAGAACCCTAAACCTAGACCAAACTAAACCGACTCAAAGGGAGAAAAGAAAAACAAAAAACAAACACAAACATCAACTAAAACTCGACAATGATGATGATCTAAGGCCATGGCACGAACTAGACCTATTTTTTTGTGGCCTTTTCTGGATAGGAAAAATAAAAACACTCGAATCTAATGGAATAGAAATAGCTCACCGAGTAAACCCAGTAATCTGATACCAAGATGATAAGGGGATGCCTGATCTTCTCGATGAACTCACACGATGATTGAGGTATGATAACTTGTGTCTCTCCACAAACTCTCTAGTTAATTCCCGATGCCAATTGCAGCAGCAACCAATCCTTGGATATCGCAAATCCACACACTTGCACGAGTAACCACCGACTACTAGTGGTCCTGTATCAACTAATTCCCAGTGGAACAACAGATAGCACACAAGACTTGCAATTGTATTACTTCAAGATGAATGCTTCGAGCAATGAACAAGAGGTTCCAGGGTTTTAGGTATAACATAGTCTGACCCTCCCAACTCGCAGGTTGGAGGTTTATATGAGGGGAAGGGGTGCAGCCACAATGAAATTGTGCAAGCACACCTGGCCCAAACCGACAAGGACTCAACGACTTAAAGTTTTAACTCAACCAATTGATACAAACCGACCCATGAAAGGGTGCAGCCATAGGGACACGCAGGACCCACTCCTATTCATCATAGGACTCTCCAATAGGCGCATCAACAATGTGTTGGGCGCCCCCTCTCTTGTGCTCCTTGTGGAGAACATCTCCCTCTTCCTCCTCTCTATGTGTAGGCTTGTTTTCCACCATGTAGCACTTTTTTCCAGCTTGTCATGTTTGTTTTCCTCCTTGTAGCACTTGTTTTCCAGCTCCTCTTGATGTACAACTCCATCCATGTTTGTGTTATCAACAACCCTGAGTAAACATAAGTGCATGGATTTAGGCAGTATAAAGTTCTCTTGAAAACAAACATCATATTCTAATAAGAGAGAATTCACGTGCTGTGCTAGTAACTTAGTTCTTGATTTGGTCATGGGACCCAGTATCACTTCATTGGGCTTATCTTGAACAGCAACATCTTCAATAGGAAAAGGTGTAGAAGAACTAGGGATGTCCTCATCAGCATGTGTATGGATTGTCGCGCTATCAATGCTATCACCGTTAGATATAGACTGAAGGGAATATGCCCGAGAGGCAATAATAAAGTGGTTATTATCTTATTCCTTGTTTATGATAAACGTTTATTATTCATGCTAGAATCGTATTAACCGGAAACATTGATACATGTGTGTTTAATAAACAAACAATGGTTCCTAGTAATGCCTCTCGTTTAACTAGCTCGTTGATTAACTGACGATCAAGGTTTTGTGATCATGAACATTGTATGTTGTTAATAACGGGGTCATATCATTGGTAGAATGATGTGATGAACATAGACCCAAAGTGAATATAGCAATGCGATCAAGTCATTAAGTTTACATTATTATATCAATCATACGAAGTAACTCTAATTCTTAGACCATGAGATCATGTCAATCACTAATACCGGAAGAGTGCTTTGATGTCATCAAACGTCACACCATAACAGAGTGACTATAAAGGTGACGTTGGGTATTCGGAAAGTATTAGTTGAGGCTCATTGATCAAGAGTGGGATTTGTCCATCCAAATGACGGAGAGATATACTTTGGGCCCTCTTGATGATATCACATCGACACCGCTTGCAAGCACGTGACTAGGTAACAAGGATGTCATATCACAGAACGAGTAAAATAGTACTTGTGAGTAACAAGATTGAACTAGGTATGGTTGATACCAATGATCGGATCTCGGATAAGTCAAATATCACGAGACAAAGGGAATTGGTTACGACGTTTATGGTTCACACGATCACTAGATTCATTGTTGATGTAGGAGTCATTACGGATCTCGAGGTCCTGCTATTGACTATCTCGATCATGTCTACATTATTCACGAACCGTAGGGTGACACACTTAAGGTTTGATGACGCGATTGAGTGGATACGGAATATCGGAGAAAAGCTTGGAAACACCGAAATTGTTTCGGGGAATATTGAAATAGTCACCGGAATTGTTTTGGGGAATATTGAAATAGTTCAAGGTGGTATATGTTGATGTTTGATTAACAAATAGTTCAAGGGGGTAAGTGTTAATGTTTGTTAATAAGATTAAAAAATATTAAAATAAACAAATGAAATTGTTTTATTTATTTATTAAAGAAAGCCCTTGGAATTTTGAGTGGGAATTGATGAGAGAATGAGTGGGTTGAGTGGAGACCCCACCCACATGATGAGGGGAGGGGTGGAGGCACCAAAATTTCGTGTCTGCCTCCCCCTCCTATATAAAGAGGGATTGGACCTCCCTCTCCCCACACACTTGGTGTCATCTCCACCTCCCTCCTCCCGATGATTCACCTCATGTTCATGCGCTTGGCGAAGCCCTGAACAAAGTTTTCTCCACCACACCACGCCGTTGTGCTGCTGGAGTTCCGAGGGATCCTCTACTTCCGCTGCCCCGCTGGATCAAGGCAACGAAGGTCGTCATCGAGCTGTACATGTGAACGAGTGTGGAAGCACTGCCGGATTGTGATACGTAAAAAACGTATCTCCTTTTCCGAACACTTTTCCTATTGTTTGCCTCTTAACTTGTGTGTTTTGAATGCAACTAACATGGACTAATGCTGTTTTCAGCAGAATTACTTTGGTGTCTCGTTTTTGTGGAGAAAAATCAACTTTCGAGAAATTTCCCAGAAAAGACCCCGTTGGCCCTAAAACACCAGAAGACCCCAGGAGCCAGAAGGAGACCCGGAGAGGGGCCAGGAGGTGGCCAAACCACCCCCGGCGCCCCCTAGGCCGCGCCAGCAGGTGGTGTGGGCCACTCCCACACCCCCTCGGTCTCCCCTTTCGAGTACAAATAGCCTTCAACCCTAAAACACGAGGGGGTTCGATAGTTTTCAAGAAAGAAGTCCGTCGCTCCGTCGCCACCCCGAACCTCGATTCGGGGATCAGAAGTTCCTGTTCTGGCACCCTGCCGGGACGGGGAATTGGAGGAGATCATCACCATCATCATCACCAACGCCTCTCCATCGACCATCCATGTTTCCCCCATCCATGTGTGAGTAATTCCCCGTTGTAGGCTGAAGGGGATGGTAGGGATTAGATGAGATCGTTCATGTAATAATGTTGTGATTGTTAGGGCATAGTGCCTATGTAAGCATCACACATGAACTCGAAGAGGAATTGGAGAATTGGATTAGTTTGGAGATCGCTCGATCCTCCCAACCACCCCCGAGCGAGTACAACAGTACAGGTTCATACGGCACTGCCGTCCAATTTCCTATTGTTCTTTCCTAACCTCTCTCTCTCTGTCGAGCCGCTTCTTATATTGCACCTGGTCGCAGCTTCAGATGGCCCAGTTGCCTGACGTCATCCACTCGGGGCGTCGACGCGCTCGTCGTGGCAGCTCTTGATTGGTTCGTGGTGATTCTTCTGGGTCTTGGTTGCTTGCGTGGCTGTCGGCGTGGCCTTGGTTGCTGACAATCCCCACTCCTTGAGAACCTGCTTGCCCCCAACCAGGTGCTAACGGAAATTGCTGGCGCAGGGGTTCAGCATCTTCCCACGAAGCTGATTCTGCAGGGAGGCCACTCCATTGAACAAGCACCCGCGCCACTGTGCGGTCCCCTCGCTGGCAGGCTCTAGTCTGCAAGACACGGAATGGTATCTGAAACGCAAGATCATAGTCAGGTAGGGGAGAAGATACCTGCACCCCAGGGCCAAGGCATGGCTTCAGGAGAGACACAAGGAAAACGGGGTGCACACGACTTGACGAAGGCAGTTCCAGGCGATATGCCACCTCTCCCACTCGTTACATGATACGAAAGGGCCCAAAGAACTTGAACGAGAGTTTATGATTCTTGCGCTGGGACACGGACGTTTGAATGTGAGGTTGCAGCTTGAGGAATACCTCATCTCCCACGGAAAAGGTGCGTTCAGTCCTGTGCTTATCTGCCTGCGCCTTCATGCGTTGTTGCATGCGCAGCAAGTGCTGACGAGCAGATGCAATGATCAATGATCTCTCTGTTAACCATGCTTGAATATCACCAGGATTGATTTGATCAGACGCTGTGATGCCAAAGTACCTTGGTTGTCTTCCATACAGCACCTCAAATGGAGATTTACCCAGCGATGCGTGCCAATTGGTGTTGTACCAAAACTCGCAGAGCGGAAGCCATTTGGACCAATTCTGAGGGTGAGCACTGATAAAGCATCGCAAGTAACATTCTATTGATTGGTTGACTCTTTCGGTTTGGCCGTCCGTTTCTGGATGGTTGCTTGTACTCATTTTCAGCTGTGTACCCGTGGCCTTGAAAACTGCTTGCCAAAACTGACTGGTGAATACTGGGTCACGGCCGGATACAATTGCCAGTGGTAATCCATGGAGTCGGTAAATGCCTTCGACGAACACATCAGCAACCTTTGCAGCAGTGTACGGGTGCCGTAGTGGAAGGAAATGAGCATACTTAGTCAATTTGTCCACGACAACCAGGATTCAATTGAAGTGTCTAGAGGGCGGCAACCCATCGATGAAATCCATTGTTGCAGTCTCCCAGGGGGCTGAAGGAATGGGCAAGGGCTGCAACAATCCTGGGGGTGCCACACGCTCGGGCTTTGCTTGTTGGCAGATGCGGCAACATTGGACGAAGTCCCTGATCATGCTTTTCATACGAGGCCATTTAAACAAGGAATTCAGGCGACGGTACGTGACAGGGAACCCGGAGTGACCCCCTTGTGGACTGTCGTGGAAAGCAAACACAAGCTGGAGCTGGGTATCTCTGTTATCACCTACCCAAATGCGTCCCTTGTGGCGTAGGATACCTTGGCTGGTGGTGAATTGAGGAGCTGTGGAAGAATCCCGAGCTAACTTAAGCAGCAGCTGTTGAGCTTGATCGTCCTCCACATAACTATCTCGGACCATTGATAACCAGGACGGCTGAACAGTCGTGACGGCAAATAACTGTGAGTTTTCTGGTGGCAAGCGAGACAAAGCATCAGCAGCACGATTGAGTGCTCCTTTCTTATAGATGATGCGGTATTGGAGCCCCATTAGCTTGGTGAGCGCTTTCTTCTGCCAATCTGTGTGGAGGCGCTGATCAGTGAGGTGAGTTAGGCTCTGATGATCGGTCCTAATCACAAATTCCCCTGTTTGGAGGTAGGGCCTCCATTGTTGAACGGCAAGGAGAATAGCGAGGTGTTCCTTCTCATATACTGACAGTCCACGATTGCGAGGGCCTAGGGCACGACTAAAAAAGCTATAGGGTGTCCATCCTGAGAGAGAACCGCTCCAATTCCTATATCACAGGCATCAGTCTCGATAATGAAGGGCTTGCTGAAATCCGGTAGAGTGAGCACTGGTGCTGTTACGAGGGCACGCTTCAGACTTTGGAATGCCGTTTCTGTGGCATTTGTCCAGACAAACAAGGTTCCTTTCTTGAGGAGAGCATTGAGAGGCTGAGCAATAATGGCATAGTGTTTGATGAACTTCCGGTAATAACCAGACAATCCCAAGAACCCATGAAGTTCTGTTTTATTTGTTGGTACTGGCCACTTTTGAACTGTCTGAATCTTTGAGCTATCAGTTGCCACTCCCTCTGAGGAAATTACATGACCCAGGTAAGCTACCTGCTGCTGGGCAAAAGCACATTTAGACAACTTCATTTGCCAACTGTCATTTCTGAGGAGTTCCAAGACTGTTGCCAAGTGCTTGATGTGTTCTTCGTAGGTCTTGCTGTAGATTAGGATGTCATCGAAGAACACTAGGGCACATTTGCGGAGCACAGGGGCTAGAGTAGCGTTCATGGCATACTGGAATGTGGCAGGAGCACTAGTGAGTCCAAACGCTAGGACACGGAATTCATAGTTCCCTACATGGGTCTGAAATGCTGTTTTGTGCTCTTCTCCTGGCGCAAGGCGAATCTGGTGGTAGCCTGATTTCAAATCGAGCTTGGAGAACCACTTAGCTCCATTCAATTCATCCAAAAGTTCATCAATGATTGGAATGGGGTATTTGCTCTTGACAGTGAGTGCGTTGAGGTATCTGTAGTCAATGACCATACGCCACGTGCCATCAGACTTCTTGACTAGCAGCACTGGAGAACCAAAAGCACTCTGGCCATGGACGATCACCCCCTGGTCCAGTAATTCTTGGACTTGCTTTTCAATTTCTGTGTTTAGATGTGGCACAACTCTATATGGCCGTACTGACACCGGTCTGGCCCCTGGAACGAGTGGAATGTGATGGTCGTACTGCCTCCTAGGGGGCAGTCCTTCTGGAGCTGAGAAAACCACCTGGTATTCATCAAGCAACTGTTGCACTTCGGGCAACAGCGTCCCCTTATCGGGAGGTTCAGATTCCTGTATCAGCTGCATCTCAACTATGGTATCTGGCAGAACCTCTCCCTCGATGCCTTGCAACACAACCGTTCGATCACCTTTTTGAAACGAAATCCAACCCTGGGCCCAGTGAGTAGTCATTGGACTGTATTTTGCAAGCCAATCGAGTCCGATAATGCCATCGTAGCTCCCGAGCGGTAATATACGGAAACAATCCACAAATGTCTCTCCATTGGCCACCCAAGTGATTTCAGGGAACAATTCTTCACTTTGGAGCAATGCTCCTCCTGCTATCTGAACGGGAACAGTGGCAAGCAGGGGTTTGCTACCCTGCAATTGTTTGGCCCTCTCACTGTCAATGAAACAAGCGGAGCTGCCAGAGTCGACCAGAAATAGCATCTCCTGGCCTTGGATCTCGACTCGAATCTTCATGGACCTGGGAGCTGCGATTGCTGAGTTCAGCGAAGCTACTGAAATCATCATGCAACTAGAAGAATTGGTGGGCGCTGGGGCATCAGTATCTGAATTTTTGCTCTCACTGTCTTCTGGAGACTGCATGGACGCGATCATTTCCTGAACCACGTGCAACTGAATTGTGGTTTTGCATTGGTGCTCCTTGCTGTACTTTTCGCCGCACGTAAAACACAACCCCTTAGAGCGCCTGTAAGCCTTGAGACTCTGCCATTTATCGTCCTTGGCTGGCCGAGCTGCCTCTGCAACTCTTTTCTCCTCTACTGTCTTCGATACCCATTTAGCCGGAGGTGGCGGTGGTAATGTTGGGGTTGGGTACTGTGCCCTGCGTGGTGGAGCTGGTTGCTGCGGAAAGCTGTTGAGGGGGGTGCAGCCATCGCCCAATTCCTCATACAAAAGAGCTAGAGAGTACTCTGTATCCAGGTCACGAGGTTACTGAATCGCCACAAGGACTCGAACATGCGGTTTCAGTCCATCAAGGAAGCGAGTGGTGTAATGGACAGGGGTCCGGGCGAGTCTCGTACGCGGCCAACTGATCCATGAGTTCAGAGTATCTGGTGACATAATCCTCAACCGTGGTGACTTGCGCAATGTGGAATAACCGACGCACCAAGATGGTGTGCTGGTTCCTACTGAAACGTGTCAACACTGCGGCTGCAAACTCAGACCATCGGGGTTCCGGATTCTGCTGGAGGAAGGACTCCAACCAAGTGGCAGCTGCGCCTATGAAATGGCCTAAAGCATCAATCACCTTCTGATTATCAGGAGTAAGCCCCCTGCGAAATTGCTCCTTGCATCGTCGTTGCCACAATTTTGGATTAGATCCATCGAATTGCAGTAATTCAACACGGGAGCCAGCGCCATAGTCATTAGAATTGCCAGTAGCAGAGCGATCGTAAGCTGTAAAGGCAACAGAGCTCCGGCCAGGGTGCATACCTCCGTCCGGAGGAGACGAGTGAAGGTTACTCGTCGTCCCCCGGTGTTGAATGTCAGAGCGGTGCCCATCAGGGCCGTCGTTGGTGACCGTGTCCTTGCCCTTGGAGGCGATCGGTCGCTCCATCGATGCACCAGGGTCGGGCCGTGAAATCCGGGCGATCGAGGTCGCCACGGCCGCAATTTCGGAGGCAAGGGTCTCCCGTACTGCTTCCAGATCAGCGCTGATGAAGGTCTTAGCGGCTTCGAGGTCGGAGGTGACCGACGAGCGGACGTCCTCGACGGCGAGCGACACCACCCCGATCTCCTTCTTTGTGTCAGCGACGAACTTGCGGACATCATCGAGAGTTTCACGCTTGTAGTCGAGGAAGCGGATCTCGTACTCCTCCGCCGTTTCCGCCTTGAGGAGGTCGTAGATGGACTGCGCCTCCGGTGAGAGTTTGTCCATGGCGTCCGAGCGCGAGCGAGAAGAAAATCTGGTGGGCTTTTTGTGGGTGGGGAACTCTAGATCGGGGATCAGAAGAGGCTCTGATTACCAATTGTAAGCATCACAGATGAACTCGAAGAGGAATTGGAGAATTGGATTAATTTGGAGATCGCTCGATCCTCGCAACCACCCCCGAGCGAGTACAACAGTACAGGTTCATACGGCACTGCCGTCCAATTTCCTATTGTTCTTTCCTAACCTCTCTCTCTCTGTCGAGCCGCTTCTTATATTGCACCTGGTCGCAGCTTCAGATGGCCCAGTTGCCTGACGTCATCCACTCGGGGCGTCGACGCGCTCGTCATGGCAGCTCTTGATTGGTTCGTGGTGATTCTTCTGGGTCTTGGTTGCTTGCGTGGCTGTCGGCGTGGCCTTGGTTGCTGACAGCCTAGTATCTTCTATTAGTGCTATTGACATTGTTGCAACTTGTTATGGTCAATGCTTGCCACTTTGGGCCTGAGTGCCATGATCTCAGATCCAAACATGTTATTGAATCACGATGATAATTATTGTTTCTTGATCATACCTGCAAGTTGTTTACACATATTTTTGTCCGGAACCCGAGGCCCCGAAGTGACAGAAATTGGGACAACCGGAGGGGATGGCTATGATGTGGGAATCACATGTGTTCATGGAGTGTTAGTGCTTTGCTCCGGTGTTCTATTAAAAAGGAACACCTTAATTACCACTAGTTGCCTTGAGGCCCCGCTGAAAACGGGCTGGTAGGATAGAAGATGTTGTGCAAGTTCTCATTGCGAGCACATACGACTATTTACGGAACACATGCCTATGGTTACTTAGTGCTTGGATGCTTTATCTTATTTATCTGCAATGCCCATGTCTTGATTATTATATGAACTATCTTATCAATGCAACGCCCGTTCATCCATCCCTATGCCTACAGTATTTAATCCCGCTGTTTACTTCAAACACCACAACTGCTGTTTTCATTCCACTACTGCTATTATTTCACTACTGCTGCTACTATAAAACTGTTACTACTGATAAGACACTGCGAACAAAAGTACTTTCAGGTGCAAGTGAATTGACAACTCACTTGTTAAGGCTCACACATATTCTTTGGCTCCCCTTGTGTCGAATCAATAAATTTGGGTTTTACTTCCCTCGAAGACTGTTGCGATCCCCTATACTTGTGGGTCATCAAGACTATTTTCTGGCACCATTGCCGGGGAGCATAACTTTATTTGTGAGATCACCGGAGAGTATTATTATCTACTGCCATCATTCATCATGGGTAAGACTCGTGATGGAAAGTTTCCTTTATTACCATCCACTACAAGAAGAGGTATAACTCCGAACACCTCCGTTGCTCTTGATTCACCGTTTGTTATGAGTAAGCTACCTACACCACCACATGCTACACATGCTACTTCTGCTGAATCTGAAAATACTTCTGATACTTTTGATGATGCTTCTACTGTGCTTGATGAGAGTGGTTCTCTCGGTCCTTTCTTAGATGCTACTATTGGTAAAGCTAAAAATATTGCAAACATTGAAACTCCTGATAAAAATCATGTTACCCCTGTTGTTTCACCTGAGCTTATAGAGAATCCTAGTGATGATTTTGATGATTCCTATATTGACCTTAATGATGATCTTATTGATGAAATACATGCTATGAAGGATAAATATGCTGTTATGAGTCTTATTGAAAGTCGTGCTGTTAAATATAAATTATCTCATGATGCTTCCACCTCTCCTATTAATATTAGGGATAAGGATTATGATTTCTCTCTTCATTTATCTTATATATCTATTGTTGAGAAAGAACCTTTTTGTGGTACTGAAAATGAAAGTGCTATGAAACATATGAATGAGCTCTCCTCTTTGAGTAGTTTATTCTCTGATGATCTTAAGAAACGTAGCTACTTTGTTGCTAAAATATTCCCCTTCTCATTAAAAGATGAGCTAAAACTTGGTTTAACAATTTGTCTCTGGGATCTATTGATAGTCCTATTGGTTTGGTTAATGCTTTCTTTCAGAAATATTTTCCTGCTAGCGCTCAACATGCTGCTTTACAAAATATATTTAATTTCAAGCAATTTGAAGGAGAGAAATTGCCTGTATCTTGGGCAAGGTTCTGTTCTTTAGTTAGGGCTACACCTGGGCATAAGCTAGAAAATAATAAACTTCTTGATGTATTCTATAATGGACTAACTGTTGAATCTAGGACATACCTGGATAGTTGTGCTGGTTGTGTTTTCAGGTAAAGAACTCCAGAAGAAGTTGAGGAATTAATGGCTAAAATAAGCCAAAATCATGATGATTGGACTATGGTTGAGCCTGAGCCGACCCCTACTCCACTATCAACACCAACACCAACACCCAAGAAGAGGGGAATGATTGAACTAAATGATGAAGTGATGAGAGAAGCCAAGAATTCTCTTAAAGAGAGGGGTATTAAATCTAAGGATGTGAAGAATCTTCCACCTATAGAAGAATTATGTAAGCCAAGCCCTCACTCATCCACCATTGAGGTACACTCTCTCCAATATTTTGATAGTAGAGATATTCCCTATAACAAACCTCCTGATCAATGTTTAGATGAATTTGATAATTATGTTACTTTGCAAGATAATTTTAATATGAGAGTGCAAAATCACCTAATGGATAACTCTAGAGCTATTAATAATTTGCATGGCTTTATAGAAAGAACCTCTAATGATGTTAAAATTCTTGTTAAACATTTTCAAATGGTTCAAACTCAAATTGATCAACTTGCTAAAGTGCAAAAAGATTTGCTAGTTAATGCTTCTAAACAAAAACATGCTTATGAAATAAGAACTAGAAGTGGTATTGCTACACAAGATCCTTTATATCCCGAGGGACATTCTAAAAGAATTGAACAAGATTCTCAGCAAAATAATAATAATGTTATTCATACTAAGAAGAAAAAGAAGAAGAAACATAAAAGTGTTGTAGAATCCTCTGAGCTTGGTAAAGATCCTAATAGTATATCTATCTCTGATGCTGAAACTGAAAGTGGTAATGAAAAGAATGATGCTTCTGATAAAGAAGAACCTGTAGCCGAACCTGAAAAGCAAACTAAAACTGCAAAGTATACTAAGGAAGATTTCATTGCTAATAAACATGGTAATGAGAGAGAACTTTGGGTACAAAAACCAATGCCTTTTCCTAATAAGAAACACAAATATAAGGAAGAAGAACATTATAACGAGTTATGTGAATGGATGAAACCTTTGTTTTTGCAAATTCCTTTAACTGATGCTATTTAATTGCCTCCTTATGCAAAGTATATGAAATATATTCTCTCTAACAAAAGGAAGATTCCTAATGAGGAAATTTCCACTCTGCTTGCTACTTACTCTTTTAATGGCAAGGTTCCTGAGAAGCTTGGAGATCCTGGTATACCATCTATTCCCTGTTCGACTAAAAATAATTATGTTAGAACTGCTTTGTATGATTTAGGAGCCGTAGTTAGTGTCATGCTTTTACTCTCTATAAAATACTCCTCCTAGAAAAATTGATACCAATTGATATATCTTTGCAAATGGCTCATAAGTCTACTGCTATTCCTATGGGTATATGTGAGGATGTTCCTGTTCAAGTTGCTAATAATTGTCTGATATTCACTGACTTTGGTGTGTTGGAAATGCCTTAAGATGATAATATGTCTATTATTCTTGGAAGACCTTTTCTTAATACTGCAGGGGCTGTTATTGATTGCAATCAAGTAAAGTTACTTTTAATGTTAATGATGAAGAGCACACTGTTTATTTTCCTAAGAAGGTTGATAGAAAATATGTTCTAAATTCCATTGAATATATTGAGACCATCAAGATTGGAGAATTTTATCGTCCTATTCCAAAGCCACCCAAAAAATATGAATTATTATGGTTGGGATTATGTCTATCAAGGTTGAGGTAACATGGGTATTTAGTGAGAAACAAAGTTTTGTTTCATATAAAATTATTTTGGTAGCAAGAATTGATCACCCTGTTAACAAAATGATTTTAAATGAAGTGGGCAATGTTTTTACTATGTTTACTTCTGTTATTACATTGCTACTTGAGTACAATCATGTTTTCCACTATCCTTATGCATGTTTTCCTGATGTTTTCACCCTGATTACTGAAGTTATGCATGTTTTCGCCACCCATACTTTTGTTTTCACCACTGCCACATTTTTTTCTTTGGATATTCTTTCATTAGAGTGTCACAGAACCTATGTAGTGTTGGTTTTGGTTTTGTTTTCCACCTTTTCACTTTTGTTTTCCTGGTTTTTATTAATTATTAAAATTCTGCAGATACCTCAAAAATAAAGTTTCTCAAAAAATTCCAGAAAATATAATAATTTTTTACGTCAAAAATGAGGCAGAAAGCCACCTGGGAGGCCCCAAGGGGACCCACCAGTCAGGCACACTACAGGGTGGCACGGCCAGCCCCCTGGTGGCGCCAGCACATGGTGTGGGCCCCTTGGCCCTCCACTTACTCTCTCCACTGCCAAAGTCTTCTCTCTCACCCCCAAACTGAAAACATTTCCTGGAACCCGTGTTCTTGCTGTTCTTCCTCAGGATTTTCGATCTCCTTCTTCAGCCCATCATTTGTGCTGATTTTTGGTGTGTTTGCTCTCCGGTATGTGACTCCTCCGATGATCCAAATAGAATTTTGTTTAGTGAAGTATTTCTTGAGTATTTTGGTACTGTAGGTGATAGCTTATGTGAGTTTGCATGCTTGATTTGAGTAGAAATAATGTAGTTTTGATGTATGTTTAGCTCTTATATAAGTCCCTATGGTAGTTTCCACCTTATAGTTGTTCGAAATTAATTTTTGTGATGATTGTTGAAAAATTTCAGAGATGGACAGTTATAAGTTTGGAGAGATATTTAGGAGTGATTCTCCTAGAAGGAAAAGGCCCTCACGCTCATCCACTTCAGTGAGGCCATCGTACAATGAAGACGTTATTGCACTGACTATTGACGATGAAGGAGATGATGGTATCGTTAACCCATCTAGATTTCCTTGCAGTACATTTTTAAGAAGTGCAAGTTTATTAGATGACTTTCGTATGCTTATTGAAAGAGTTGGTCTCACCAACTTTATGGAGGATGAAAGCCCTCAGTATGCCACTCTCACAAAAGCTTATGTTAAGAGCTTTAAATTTCAGAACACTCAATTTGGTCCAACTGTTGCATTCAAGTTATATAGTAGTCCTATTTCTTTGTCCTTGGTGGATTTTTGTACTATTATAGGTATCAACACCACCGGGACAGCGAGCAGGATTCAAGATAGACCAACAGACCTTTAGGGGCTCTATCGAGAGATCACCAACGATGACGGTTGCTCATCCCAGCGTGGGAAGATAAGGAATATTCAACTTCCTGCTCTTAGATACTTTACTTATTATCTTGCTACTAGTATCCTTGGTAGGGAGAACACTAGCAACATTTCTAGTTATCACCTTGCTTTTATTGATGATGCACTGAACCATAGCATGAAGTATAACCTTGGTGCACTTGTTGCACGCCGCCTTGCTACTTCTGGGCATATTTTTGGGGGTATTATTGCTACACGTGTAGCGGCTGCTTTGAATGTTTCCATTAAACCCAATGATGAAATAATTGCTCCATGTAGGCTTAACCTTGCTGCCATGAAGTCACATCAATTTGTCACTGCTAACTCTACTAATGAACATTTAGTATATAGAGTTTTATATATGGATGGAGAGGAGCGAAAAGTTACTTTGCCGCAGCCTGTTTTGTTTAGGATTGATAGGTTAGCATGGTCGCTCTCCAAGGAGCAGGTAGACGAGCATCTGAGCACCATGGATTTTTACCGGCAGCAGGAGAGGCGAGGCGCGCCTCCCGAGGACCATAACACGCAGTACACCAGCGCATCCTCGAGCATATATCAGGAGGAGGGTTCCTCCTCAGCATACTACGGGGGCGCTGCCTCATGGTCCCCTTGGTGATTGATGTCCACTTAGGCCAAAAGCCTAAGCTTCGGGGGAGGTATACCGACATCACGCTCATTTATATATCATGTTCGGTCGGTTCTTTGTATATCCATGTTTTTCATTTATTTCGTTTGTTTTCGTTTCTCTTTGTTTGTTTTCGTTTCTTTCATTTCTTTTGTTTTTATTGTTTTGTTCTTGTTTTCCAAAACATAAAAGACCAAAAATATTTCTGTTGTTTCACTTTATTTGTTTCTTTAGTTGGTTTGCTTTATCCTTTAAGTTGCAATTTAATATTGAAAAATCCAAAAATATTTTGCTTTGTTTGCTTGTTCTCTTTCTGTTCGTGCTTTAATTGGCAAACCCAAAATTATTTGTTGTTTTTCTTTGGTTTTGTAAAGTTTGTTGCAGAGTTCAACAGTCGTCCGTGACTCCATTGGAGCTTGGTTTTCATTATATATTATTCGAGCCACAAGTGAAGAGCAATAATGACGATCTACGACAATTCAAGTTGTGGTGAGAGGCTGGTATGAACTTTATTTTGATAAGGGGTGGCCCAATCTTCTCAGTGAACTCACAGATAACTTCTGAATTGATAACTAGTGCGCCACTAAGAACTCTCCGGCTGATCCCTGATGCCAATGCAAAAGATAGCAACCCAATGGATATTCTTAACTCCACACTCTTGCACAAGTAATCCACCGACTACAAGTGGTCCTGTACCGTCTTATTCCCAGTGGAACAGCAGGTATCACGTAAAGTTTGCAGATGAACTTCCAGATGAAAGGCTTACAAGCAGTTTCAATCTAGAGGTCTAGGGTTTGTGGATTTAACGTAGTCTAATCTATTCCACACGCAGGTGGTAGCTATATATGAGGGAGGGGTGCGGCCACAAGCTCCTTGCGCAAGCAATCCCTCTCCTACTCGACTAGGACTCCTATTTCCTAACACATATGGATACAAACCGACCCCACACACAAAGGGGTGCGGCCATATTGGTATACAGACCAATTGGACTCGTTTTGGAAACTGGCAGAAAACTATTCGTGGCTTCTTTCGGTCACCACGGCTTGCACGAGTCGAATTTCTTGATGGGGCCGGATCCATTGGAAAGCCCATCAAATTCCCTATCCGTATTATGCTCGTTTGCTGTATTTGGAGCCCGTATGAAGAATCCATGACTATTTCAAATTCGGGACTCCTGGCAGTCCGAACTGAAACATCATTTCCTTATAGTTGTTTTCCATGCCTCCTTCTTTTGCTCCTTGCTTCCTCTTCTCCATCCATGTTTGTGGTATCAATAAACCTAATCATACATATCATAGGCTTAGGTAGTATAACGTTCTCACAAACACAAACATTATTTATTACTAGGAAAGAATTCACCTTATAATAAACATCAGTGAGACTCAATATTTCCTTCCAACTCAAACATGAATAAACCTCATGGACCTCTATTATGTCCATATCATCCTCCCTTTCTTCAAGACAAGCCGTCCTCGGCTTGTAGTAAGCTGAAAGTGGAAGAAACAAAAAGAACAACGTGTATGCACAATACAAATATCTATAATGAGGTGCATTAGTTGTAATCATATCATAAAATTGTGCCCTAGACATGTGACCACGAATTTTGCTTAAAAACATCACATAATTGTCATAACACTCCATAAAATAGCAATCACAATTGCAAATATAAGTGAAGCTCAATAAATCATGATCAAAATGAGAATCATATGTGTATATATTTTTATTGTTTAGTATCAATTCAATTGTTCTCACCGAAGATCTATGATCAAATTTATGTTTATTAATACACTCAAAGGTGGGAACATGCTTATTATTTTCATCATAGAAATTGCAACTCAATTTGCAAATATAAGTGAAGAACAATTTATTAGCACATGTATGTGACAAGTATTGTGGCAAACCGAACATATGTGTAAAATCATGCTCATATGTAGGAAGTTGTAACTTATTTACCCAAGGTAAAACAATATTCAATTCGGCCACTTTATCACAAGTTATGCATATATGATCCACCATAAAAATTCCACTCATGTTATAGTCACCAATCAAGTTAAAAGTGAAAGAAGAAACATAATTGCTAGAATTTACATATGAAATTTCAGCAACCTTTTTCATAGCACTTTGCACATTAATTGATTCATTTAACATGATGTAATCCACAATATCATTAGGTGGTATTTTAGCAAGTACTTCCTTATGTGAAATCAAAACCACATGATTAAATTTCGAATTTAGCACATTATCACATGTAGATGGGCTATCTATGCTTGTTAACTCACAAGAATCAACTAGCAATCTAGTGGGTTCACATAATTCAATACTTAGGAGGGGTAATACGAAATCAGCACCTTTATCAATAGCATCCTCCTCAGAATAATTAGGTACCAATTCAACTATCTCAAGTGGTGATGCAGGTTCTACTTGTTGTGGCTCCCTTTCTTCAAAAGTAACCTGCATATCACAAGAAACAAAACTAGGCACAATGGTATGCTCCTCCAATGGATGTGATGATGGTGATGACGGTGCAGGTTGTACTATAGGCTCCCTTTCTTCAAAAGCAACCTGCACATCACAAGACACAACACTAGGAGTAGACATAGTTACATTAGTAGAAACATCCTCATAGGTCTTCTCAACCTCTACACATCTCATAACCAATGGTTGATGTCTAATTCTTTTAAATGTTGTAGGACTTTCATGTATTATCCAATCTCTCTTTTTATTCCAAAAGAATTGTAAATCAGGATAATGGCTATCAAAATTAACCTTATAGACAGTGCACCAAAAATCACTCAACAAAAGGTGACAACAAGTAAATGCTCTAGGAAACACATGACACCTAAGTAGTATTGTATGATCATGAATAGTTAACGGAATGAAAGTAGCATGAGTAATGGGAAGTGGAGCACCATTAGTTTCTAACATAAATGAAGTGCGAGTTGCATAAGTTGTCAACTGTAATGCTTCAACAACCTCAATACTAACAAAACTATACCACCGTGTACCCTTATCAAGAGTAATAGCAACAGTACTACCATTGATGTCTCCGCTGAAGTGGAACAAATTTGCTGCAAGTATTCCACTAGAATCCTCCTCCCAGAACGTATCACTGCACACAGAAGAACTACAAAACTCCATTGATTAATTTGTTAGTAACAAAATAACAATGGGATGTGGTGTTCTCTCACAACTCACTCAAAAATCTAGCAAGACAATAGATTATCTTACCGTTGCAAAGTGAATAGAAATACTTACCAACAAGTAGTGGCAACTAATATGCTTTGATGTGAAGAAGAGAATACCCAGGGTGTTAACAATCACAAGACAAACAAGGTATATGGTGGGGCTTGGAATGGATACCTAACAACACCAAAATAACAATCCTATTTGCTGTCCAATGTGATATAAAAAAAACACGGGAAACACACACCAAGTATGGAGACAAATGTGGCAATGCAAATATATGGAGGAAATTTTGCAATGCACTGGAAAGACACTAGCCAAGCTCAAATAATATTCAGGCACAAGATTGCTCAAAGGTGTGTCAATATAGCAATAATGAAAACAGCTCCACAAATATATCAAGATATCTCAAGGCCTTTTTGCTTTTCTCAATTCTGTTTTTCTCCTTTTCTCTTTTCTCTTTTTTTTTATACTTTTTACTGGCCAAATAACAACACGAGGAGCAATACTATCAAGTGGTAACAATGCTATGAACAATGTGACACAAATATGAGATAGAGAGCAGCCTGAAAACGAGCAAAAGATAGCTAGTCTTATGGGTTGTGTACCTAAAATTTTGCTGTAGAAACGCTTTGGCTAAGGCTCACAAAGTTCAGCACAGAAATCTAGGAAATTATAGCAGCACACAGGAGAAAACGGGTCCAAATAGTGCGGGCAGGTGGTTTATGTTGGCACCAAACAGTGCGGACAGGAGGTTTCTTTTGTCTCCTTCCGAGCGCGCGTGATTGGCACGTTCCCGAGACGACCGCTGCTACCGCGTGGATTCAGCGATTTTGGCTGGTATGGACTGACGCGCGCGCGCGTGGTAGGTACTGGATAGGAATATTTGCGCGCAAGTGGAAGGAAGCGACGCGTTTTGGCGAGTGCGACACGGAACGCGTTTTGGCGAGTGCGACACGGAACCGAAACAGCGCGCAACGATTTTGGTAGTTGTGCGGCCGGAGATCGGAGACCTGGTGGAAAACGCAAACGCGTCCGGGCCTTTATCTTTTTGGCCGTTAGCGCTGATGACCTGGGTCCAATCAGATCCGTAAAGCGCGCGCGTATCGAGGGCAGCTGAGATTCGTACGCGGGTGGATCGGGATCCGAGTGCCTCTGGTTGTCGGTTATTGGCCCGATGCGGTGGGGATCTCGCGTTTGGTGGGGATCTCGCGTGTTGACGCGGTTTCTCCACGGAAACGGCGGCGCGGTTGCCCACGAGCGCGTAGCGCGCGTCTGCGGCTGATTGCCCACGACAGGCGGGGCTAGGTGGAAAACTGCGGATAGGAACCGCGCGGGTGGCTGGATCGGCGTTTGGCGTGTAGCTGGATTGGCGTGTAGCTGGATTGGCGGAAAGGCAATGCGCAGCTCGGAAACCGGCGTAGCCTGGAATAGGACAATGACAGCGGGACGGTTTTATTTTTGGTGATAAGGGGTGGCCCAATCTTCTCAGTGAACTCACAGATAACTTCTGAATTGATAACTAGTGCGCCACTAAGAACTCTCCGGCTGATCCCTGATGCCAATGCAAAAGATAGCAACCCAATGGATATTCTTAACTCCACACTCTTGCACAAGTAATCCACCGACTACAAGTGGTCCTGTACCGTCTTATTCCCAGTGGAACAGCAGGTATCACGTAAAGTTTGCAGATGAACTTCCAGATGAAAGGCTTACAAGCAGTTTCAATCTAGAGGTCTAGGGTTTGTGGATTTAACGTAGTCTAATCTATTCCACACGCAGGTGGTAGCTATATATGAGGGAGGGGTGCGGCCACAAGCTCCTTGCGCAAGCAATCCCTCTCCTACTCGACTAGGACTCCTATTTCCTAACACATATGGATACAAACCGACCCCACACACAAAGGGGTGCGGCCATATTGGTATACAGACCAATTGGACTCGTTTTGGAAACTGGCAGAAAACTATTCGTGGCTTATTTCGGTCACCACGGCTTGCACGAGTCGAATTTCTTGATGGGGCCGGATCCATTGGAAAGCCCATCAAATTCCCTATCCGATTGTGCTCGTTTGCTGTATTTGGAGCCCGTATGAAGAATCCATGACTATTTCAAATTCGGGACTCCTGGCAGTCCGAACTGAAACATCATTTCCTTGTAGTTGTTTTCCATGCCTCCTTCTTTTGCTCCTTGCTTCCTCTTCTCCATCCATGTTTGTGTTATCAATAAACCTAATCATACATATCATAGGCTTAGGTAGTATAACGTTCTCACAAACACAAACATTATTTATTACTAGGAAATAATTCACCTTATAATAAACATCAGTGAGACTCAATATTTCCTTCCAACTCAAACATGAATAAACCTCATGGACCTCTATTATGTCCATATCATATTTGCTTTCATTTTTGTACATATATCCATCTATGTGAGCATGCTTAGTTCGTTCGTATAAGATATATGTGACTTAATGGCTGCTTAATAGTTCGTGCTCTCTCATGTTTTGTTCCAATTTATTAATGGTAAATGACATGTCATATAAATATTTGTTTGCATTGTTCTATTTGTAGAAGGGTATGACATTGTGGTAGCCTCCTCTGACTATTTTATTTGAATCGACTTAGCACATGCTCACGCATGATAAGACTGAAAACAAAAAGTCAAGAAGCCTCGATGATTTATTTTGCCTCAGAGTTCTACTATCGATTTTGTGCCTTAGTTAACTTTACTATGTCGCAAACATGATTATGATAGTTGTTGCCCTCTTGATTGTCGCTCCCTGTCTATTGCTTGCCTTCACCTGTACTGAGTATGAGCTCTACTCGTGCATCCAACTCCCAAAAACCAAAGTTTGCCAAATGTGTCCACCATACCTACCTATATGTGGTATTTAACTGCCACTCCAAGTAAATTGCTCATGTGCTACGTTTAAAACCGGCTAAAAATTATTCCTGTTTTGTGCCCCTGTTTTACCTCATGAGGACGTAAATAGAGAATGTTTATCTCACTTGTTGATTGTATTTCACACCCTGGACTAGTGGCTTCATCCGCTTATCCAAATGATAGAAGTGCTGGCAGCGGGGTGCCCAACCCCGAATTAATACACATAAATTCTCTTCACTATTTTCCCCTGATTTATCAGTCAAAGCATAATTGTGTAAACAAAAAAGAAAGAGGGATGACCTTCTACCCAGATGCGTCCTTCACATGGGAGCCTCTCTTGTCAATCCAGTTGGCTTGTGATGTACTGTATTGTCTGTTTACCATTCGTTGACATAAACATACACCTCTCTCAAAATGTTTTCAATACCTCTGTTTAATAAAATATAAAGCTCTAGCACATGAGTTGATCCCTGCTTTCCTCTGCGAAGGGCCTTTCTTTTACTTTTATGTTGAGTCTCCGCCATATTCTTTGAGCACTTTCTTGAGAGCACAATGGTCATTCTTAGTGTGATGTGTTTTTCCCAAAGCAAGGTTGATTGTGGTTTAATCTTGACACTTGTATCTTTGATATCTTTACTTCTAGTCTGCCCTTAAACTTCAGAGGTGCCCTGGCATTTATGTTTTGCCCCACACTTAAGGGCAAGCAAGATACCACTTTATTAGATCCTGTTATGAATATTACAATCTTGCAAATAGTTATGCTTCATGTTGTTTATTATTAATAGTTAGTTATCTCTTCATGGTTTGCATAGATATTAAGTGACAATGTCTTGCATGTATCATATCTTGAGCATAACTAAGTATTTGATCATATAGTGAGTATATTTGCATCATATGAAACAAATGTGTTCGTAAAAGTCTTTTATCGCACTCAGTTATCACTGAATTGCTTGAGGGCAAGCAATAAGCTAAGCTTGGGGGGAGTTGATACGTCGAAAACGTATCTCCTTTTACGAACACTTTTCCTATTGTTTGCCTCTATACTTGTGTGTTTTGAATGCAACTAACACGGACTAACGCTGTTTTCAGCAGAATTACTTTGGTGTCTCGTTTTTGTGCAGAAAAATCAACTTTCAGGAAATTGCCCAGAAAAGACCCCATTGGCCCTAAAACATCAGAAGACCCCGGGAGCCAGAAGGAGACCCGGAGAGGGTCCAGGAGGTGGCCAAACCACCCCCGGCGCCCCCCTAGGCCGCGCCAGCAGGTGGTGTGGGCCACTCCCACACCCCCTCGGTCTCCCCTTTCGACTACAAATAGCCTTCAACCCTAAAACACAAGGGGATTCGATAGTTTTATAGAAAGAAGTCCGTAGCTCCGCCGCCACCCGAACCTCGATTCGGGGATCAGATTTTCCTGTTCTGGCACCCTGCCAGGACGGGGAATTGGAGGAGATCATTGCCATCATCATCACCAACGCCTCTCCATCGACTATCCATGTTTCCCCATCCATTTGTGAGTAATTCCCCGCTGTAGGCTGAAGGGGATGGTAGGGATTGGATGATATTGTTCATGTAATAATGCCGTGATTGTTAGGGCATAGTGACTAGTATCTTCTATTAGTGCTATTGACATTGTTGCAACTTGTTATGCTTAATGCTTGCCACTTTGGGCCCGAGTGCCATGATGTCAGATCTGAACATGTTATTGAATCACGATGATAATTATTGTTTCTTGATCATACCTGCAAGTTGTTTACACATATTGTTGTCCGGAACCCGAGGCCCCGAAGTGACAAAAATTGGGACAACTAGAGGGGATGGCTGTGATGTGAGGATCACATGTGTTCACGGAGTGTTAATGCTTTGCTCCAGTGTTCTATTCAAAGGAACACCTTAACTACCACTAGTTCCCTTGAGGCCCCGCTGAAAACGGGCTGGTAGGACAGAAGATGTTGTGCAAGTTCTCATTGCGAGCACGTACGACTATTTACGGAACACATGCCTATGGTTACTTAGTGCTTGGATGCTTCATCTTATTTATCTGCAATGCCCATGTCTTGATTATTATATGAACTATCTTATCCATGCAACGCCCGTTCATCCACCCCTATGCCTACAATATTTAATACCTATGTTTACTTCAAACACCACTGCTGCTGTTTTCATTCCACTGCTGCTATTATTTCACTACTGCTGCTACTATAAAATTGTTACTACTGATAAGCCACTGCGAACAAAAGTACTTTCAGGTGCAGGTGAATTGACAACTCACTTGTTATGGCTCACAAATATTCTTTGGCTCCCCTTGTGTCGAATCAATAAATTTGGGTTTTACTTCCCTCGAAGATTGTTGCGATCCCCTATACTTGTGGGTCATCAGATTGCAGCGCTCATCTTCGCGATCTTGAGATCGATGTGAGTTCGACTACATCACCAACAAGATTTGATCTCCTAACTCTTTGTGTCTTCGAGGGTATGTTCTCCTTAAGATTTTATCTATGCCCGTTGCTTTCATCTCCTAGATTAGATCTTGGCCCTTCGGGTATCTCTCGCGTAGGATTTTTTTTTGTTTTCTATGCAACGAACCCTTTAGTGGTATCAGAGCCGGATCTATGCGTAGATTATCTATATTGGTATAACACATAGGTGTATGTGGGCGTTGATGATCATCTTATTTCCTCCTTGAGTATTTTATGATCTTAGTGGCATAGTAGGATGAAGCTTCCCTAGACAAACTTTATGTTGTACGCGAGACCTGTCTCACTTGTGACTGAGGGGGTGTCCGTTTCTCCTACTATAGTTAAGATCTAATCTACGAAGGGTTGTTAAAAATATGTTTATCAATGTTGTGGTTCATGTTCGTAGGTATGAACGGTTCTATCCTCGAAAGCCCTAAGCCACGTAAAATATGCAAAAATAAATTAGAGACGTCTAACTTGTTTTTGCAAGGCATGTGATGTGATATGGCCAATGTTACAAATTTGATTATGAGATGAACTCTTTTGTAAATTATTGACATATCGGCAGGAGCCATATGGTTGTCTTATTATTTATGGCTGTGTGCTGTATATCATATCCATGTGATATGCTGTAATTTTGATGGACAATCAAGATGGAGGTGCCATGGACCTTGGTGCCACGCTGGTGGAATGATGGAGATCATACAATGATGCACAAGATGGAGATCAAGTGAAATAAGGACCATATCATATCACATTATCCATCCATGTGATGTTAATCCTTTTTATGCATCTTATTTGCTTAGATCACGACGGTAGAAATATAAGATGACCCCTCTCACTTAATATCAAGATAATAATGTGTTTTTCCTTAGTATGCACTGTTAAGAAAGTTCGTCGTTTCGAGACACCACGTGATGATCGGGTGTGACAGACTCAACGTTCGCATACAACGTGTGCTGACGAGCCTAGCATGTACAGACATGGCCTTGGAACACACATAATACTATGGTTCTACTTGGCGAGCCTAGCATGTACAGACATGGCCTCGGAACATGTAACCGAAACTTTGCAGCTACATCATCTCACGTGATGATCGGTTTTGGTGTAGTGAATTTGGTTTGTGTAATTGCTAAAACGACTAGAGGGATGCTATTTTTGAGTAGGAGTTCATGTAGTAATTTTGAATTAACTTGAACTTATTTTATCATGAACAACCAATCAAAGTGAATTTGCATAAATTGTAGTATTCATTGGCATCCACAAACTACCTTACACTTAGATTGCTAATTGAGATATAACTGTTATGATCTGGTAAAATCATTTAAGATTGGTACCGTATTAGTAAAATTTAAAATTGAGTCCTATTGTAGATTTTCGGTATTTCCTACCTAGCTCCATATGGTTAATGATTGATTGATCTAGAGAGAAAATAATTCCTACTTAGAATCAAGTGTCATGCTTGCTTCCATAATACTTTATCTTCAAAAGAATGTTTTGTTGATCAAGGTGATTTAGGAACTGAAAAGAATTGTTTTCAGAAAAAATCAAGTGAAAGATATATTGATATCTAGAAACTTATTTATGGCAACATGAATGGGTATAATTTAGCATGACAATGTGCTTATATTATTTGAATATATGTAATGATTGAAGACACTAGGCGTTTGAATCTTCCAAAAAGTTGGGTGCTAATATTATCCTCTAAATTCCTTCCTTCGAGCTATAGTAGCTTCATCACAAAATTGTTATGATGGTATGGATTAAAAGTATGGGTAAAATTGTTTACCTTGCCTAGAGTTTGCTAAGAGTGGAATCCGGAAGAATGCTATTAATATGGTGATATTAGTAGAACAATCAAACTCAAAGTATGACCCAATGGGTGATAGTATATGAATAACACGCCAAGGAAAATGTGCTAGTGTGACTAGCATCTTTTGATGTTGAATGATTCTTCTGTAAAGAAAAGGGAATATTGAAAATAGAATTACAAAAGGTATATGGCAGAAAAGAAGATATCTGGAAAAGTCCAACTCAGGAGTATATGCTTGATATACAAGTTATAGATGTATTACTAGTTAACAAAGTACTTTTGGGTATTGTGATACCAGATTGGTTGGTATGAGTTGTCATACAAAGCAAGGCAATGCAAGAAATACAAGGGCCTAAAAGGAACTAGTAGTAGATGTGGAATCAATCATGACAAGAACAGAAATAAAGTGTTATTGTGTTCATTGTCGTATCAAACCAAACATTCAAGATTTATTTTAAGAACTTAATAAGTTGTTATTTTATTCCGGTCTTTTGCGAGAACAAATGAGATTGTTCAAAACTATGACCATATTCCATAATTGATGGATGAGTTAATATAAATCGTGTTGGAAAAGTAAACATCTATAAGACTAAATGCTAAACGTTGCAAGACGTAAAAGAATTTAACTTAAATTGTGACACCACCATTTTAGTTCATATCGGAAAGGAAAACATGAAGGAACTCCATGTTAATGGACTTCCGGAGTCATTTTGTTTTGAATAAATTGACGCTTGTGAGACCTATTCCAAAAGATGACTAGAATTCCATTCATATGCCAAAGTAGAATGGACGACTAATTTAATGGAGATTGTACATATTGATGCAGATAGTCCATTATGTGTAGTTATGTGTGGTGGATTAATTTTTTCCTTCATAAAATTCTGTCGATGATTTCAGTAGATATATGAGTATATCTATTTAAAGAGAACAGAGTTTGACATTTTTGAATTTGTTCAAACTATTGTTAGTATGAAGTAAAAATCATCGTAACAAGATAATCAAGTATTTATGATTGGATCATAAAGGATAAAGTTTAAGTTACAAGTTTAGAAAAACATCTGAGGAGTTGCAGAATTGTTCTAGAATTTATCCTTCTCGAATACCCCACATTAGTTTTGGAGTGTTCGAGAGACAAAATAAAACCTTGTTGTACATGGTAAGAAAAATTAAAAATGCCATTATAATTGTGTAGTTTATACATTAGAGACAACTGCTTTTGCACTGAAAAAAGCTCCATCATGATCCGTTTAAATTTACACCATATAAGTTATGGCTTGGGTAGTGACCCGAATTGTCTTTTTCTCAAGTTTTGGTATTTATAGCTGATACGTCATAAACGTATCCTTAATTTCTGATTTCCATGTTATTTTCTTTGTGTTTCCCACATGTTTGGTTTACACTTTATGTCATTTTTATCGATTTTCCAGACTAACCTATTGACAAGATGCCACAGAGCCAGTTCCCTGTTTTCTGCTGTTTTTAGTTTCAGAAAAGTTGTTCTGGAAATATTCTCGGAATTGGAAAATTCGAAGTCCGGAGGTTCTAGAATTCCTGAAGGTTCCACGGAGTCCCGAAGAGACCCAGAGGGGGCCACAATGGGCCCACACCATAGGGCGGCGCCCCCCTGGCCGCGCCATGGGGTGGTGTGGCCCCCCCGGACTCCACCGCCTTTGCCCTTTTGCCTATTTATACCCCCGATACGTAAACCCTAAGGATATACCACTTCGTACCAAAAAACACCCGAGGCCGCATCATCGTCATCCCGAGATCGGGAGGGTTCTGGAACTCTCCCTGGCACCCTGCCGGGAGGGGAATTCATCACCGAAGGGGTCTACACCACCATGCCCTCCTCCGAAGTGATGCGTGAGTAGTTCATCCCTAGACTACGGCTCCATACTAGTAGCTAGATGGTTTTTCTCTCCACTTTGTACCTCATGTTTAGATCTCGTGAGCTGCCTCAAATGATCGAGATCATCTTTATGTAATGCTACATGTTGTGTTGCTGGGATCTGATGAATGTTGAATGCTATGTCTTCTGATTATCAATCTATCATGTTATCTTCATGCATATGTTATTTATAATCTTGCATGCTCTCCGTTATTATTAGATGCTCTGGCCGAGTAGATGCTAGTAACTTCAAGAGGGAGTATTTATGCTCGATAGTGGGTTCATGCCTCCTTTGCATCTGTGCTCGAGTGACAGAAATATGACAGATGGAGGATGTGTTATTGCCATTAGGGAGAAAACAACGGTGTTTACCTAGTTTACATTGTTTACATTACACACTTTCCTTACTGCGATAATCTATTGCTAGCAACTTAATACCCAATGTTTGTTCGGATGATATTCGGAGGGTGGATTATTAGACATGGATGCAGTTGGATGACGGTCTATGTATTTTGTTGTAATGCCCGCATGAATCACATAGTAATCTTTATGTATTGCATCTGCACTATGGTGCAGCCTTAATTTCTGTCAATTGCCCAGCTGTAATTTGTTCACCACACATGTTATTTATCTTTCACGGAGAGACACCACTAGTGAACTGTGGACCCCGGTCCATTTTCCTCATACTGATAAAACACCCACTGCTTTCATACTGCTGCTACTGCTTTCATACTGTTTTGCTATTGTTTTCCACACCATACGTTTAACCTCTTTGTGTTCAGCAAACAGGTGAGATTGACAACCTCACTGCTACGTTGGGGAAAAGTGATTTGATTGTGTTGTGTAGGTTCCACGTTGCTGCTGAACCGGTAGTGCGCCCTGCCACCTCAGGTGCACCAACCTTCAGAGATTGCTTGTCCTCCTACTGGTTGATTCAACCTTAGTTTCTTTTCTGAGGGAAAACTTGCCGCTGCACTCTTCACAACCTTCCACTTGGGATTTACCAACGTCTGCATCAAAGTTTTCTGGTGCCGTTGTCGGGGAGGAGAGAATTTCTGCAAGGGAAGTCTCTCACTTCCAATCTCTTTTCTTTGTTTTAGTTTCGCTTAGTTTATTTTATTTTGTCTTGTTTGCTTCTCTTTATCAAAAACACACAAAAAAAGTTCTTATTCTAGTTGTAGTTTTATTCTTGTTTTTAGTCTTGTTAAAATGACTACCCCTGAGAACACTAAGTTGTGTGACTTTACTAGCACCAACAACAATGATTTCATTAGCACACCTATTGCTCCACCTGCTCATACTGCTGATTTTTATGAGATAAAGCCTGCCCTGTTAAACCTTGTTATGAGAGAGCAATTTTCTGGTGTTATTACTGATGCTGCTGCTGCCCATCTTAATAATTTTGTTGAACTATGTGAGATACAAAAATATAAAGATGTAGATGGAGATATTATTAAACTGGAATTGTTTCCTTTCTCTTTGAGAGGAAGAGCTAAAGAATGCACAACTAGAGAAATGCTTATAGCAGCAAACTTTACCCCAAGCGAACATAGGTGGCCATGCGCCTGCGCTAATTAGCGCTGGCGAACCAAAAGCAGATGCGCCTGGGGTAAGTACGTTACCCCAGGCGAACAGGCAGCAGATGCGCCTGGGGTAAAGGGTGGCAGGGGCACCCGCCACCACCCCCTGGCACTGTGCCTTTACCGCAGGTGAATATTTACTCGTTCGCCTGCGCTAAAGCTCCCTAGCGCTGGCGAATATAACCAGAAGCGCCTGTGGTAAACCTAGCCTGGGGTACCACCCCATAGCGCAGACGCATAAGGAACCCTTTTCGCATGTGGTAACTTCTGGCGTCAATAAGTGCGGCCAGCCACCCACCACCACCCCTATCCACCACACTCACTCACTCCCTACTCCAAACTTGACCCATTAGTGCTCCAAGCTCAATCCCCCACACCCCTCCACCATTTTTAGCTAATTTAACCAATCATGTTTGATATATTTTAGCTAGTACGCTACCCCACTTGCCCTCTTCCAAATCTCTCCACTAGATCTACTAACCGGACACTAGATCTCACCACAAATGCACCACTAGCTACTTCTAGATCTATCACTCTCTTATCGGTCGTCTCTCCGGTGATCTTTGACGTCGTCATCGCGTCTATATATTTTGCATTGTGTGTCATCCTAATAGGTGCGTGAGATTGGTTGGTGGAGGAGAACTCGATCTATTTTGCATTTTATTGTGTTGCCATGAGGATGAGTTGCCAATGTTTTGCCAAAATGTTGATTCATTTACGTTTCGGCAAATTTCTGGCGCTCCGCGTTACACCTTTTGTAGCAAAGGTCATGCCAAAATTTTCCATGAAAATCGGATCTAGTTAATGAAACCTCTCTTGCCTTTTGTAGCAATGGTCATTGCGATGAGGACAAGCGTGGTGCATAGATACATGCAACGCGGGACGGACGACATGCATCGAAACAACCGCACCGAGATAGAGTGTCCATGTCAAAAAAGCAAGTTATGGTCCTTGTTCAAACCAGATTCTGGTAATGTGGAGAAGCACCTGCTCAGGTATAGTTTCATGGAGGGCCACACTAAGTGGATGGATTATGATGAAGACGATGATCACGTCGAGACCAATGGGGCGGCGACATGTGAAGATGAGGAAGAGTCTTAACATGGCAATGGAGAGGACGAAGAGGCTACCGACAAAGACGACTATGAAGAAGAAGGGAGTCATGGTGATCAACAACATGTAGAAGACAAGGACATGAACACTCCGCTAACTTCAGCCGTGCAGGACCCTCATGTTCAAGAGCTTCTTCTCAAGAACACGTCGACCGACGCCAGACGTAAATCTAAGAACATGCAACTAGAGATAGACTCTGCAACTCCATTGTATGACGCAAGTCGCAGGGCGGAGGAGTCACGCTTGAGAGTAGCTCTCGATCTTCTAGAGATGAAGGCAAAACACGGATGGACCGACACAAGCATGGACAATCTTCTGCGATACCTGAAGACGCACTTACATAAAGGGAACACATGTGCTAGTAGTCTACAGGAGGCCAAGAAAATCGTGTGCCCCCTCGATACTGCACACAAAATACCACGCTTGCGTCCGTGACTGCATAATTTATTGTAACGAGCACGCGGACCAGATCAAATGTCTAGTGTGCGGTGCTGATCGTTACAAGAAGGGGACGAAGAAAGCTCTTAGGACAGTTGTGTGGTACTTTCCACTCATTCCCCGCCTGCAGCGGTACTTCGTGGAGCCCAAGGAAGCAAAGCTTATGCACTGGCACGAGGACAGAAAGCAGGCAGTGCTGAGTGATCTAGAACGTGTTAAAAAACCAGTGCTAACACACCCTTCGGATGCACGTCTGTGGAAAGCATTAGACGCATTCGATGAATAATTCGGGAACAATCCAAGGAACATCACGCTTGGTGCGAGAACCGACGGTCTCAATCCGTTTGGCAACCAGAGCAGCAAACATAGCACCTGGACCGTGTTTGTATGGATGTACAACCTCCCCTCATGGTTGTGTCTGAAGAGGAAGTACATACACATGAGTATGCTAATTCAAGGGCCGACCTAGCCAGGGAGCGATATCAACCTGTATCTCGAGCTATTGAAGGAGGAGCTAGACACGTTGTGGGAGGAAGGGGTGGAAACATGGGATGCCTTCAAAGAAGAACCTTTTCGTATGAGAGCCGCCCTGATCACGATGGTGCAGGTTTTTCTCGGATACGGATATATTGCGTGTTAGGTGTGCCATGGACACAAGGCTTGTGTCAGGTGCATAGAATTTACGCCATTTCTACAGCTACACAAGGATCCCGGTGTTGGGAATATGCCCTAGAGGCAATCATGTATGATGTAATTCCCACTGTATTCATAAAGTTATTAAGTTGTCCTTGTTTTGAACATCTGATATACGTCATTGAATATGTGATTCGATTGTGGAACTATATATTCATGTTGTTCATACTAGATTGTCCTTGGTCATTTAGGTTGTGCTGGACACACACCCTAGACTAATGTGAGTGTTGGCTGATGACACGGTTCCACTTGTCATGGGCATGGTGATGCCATTCCAACGTTCACGGACTTGGCTAAAGAGTTTAGCAAGTCGGACTGACCCACATTGAGATGCAACGATCATGTCGTCATTTGCATGTCTCAATCAATGTAATCCTTAGACCTGAGGTTGTCGCACAATCCGAGTTGTGGATCACCGACTTAGGTTCTGTCAAACGTTGTTCTGTGACAAGGCAACTATAAAGGCAGAGTTCGGGTCGAATGAGAAGCAAGCTGCGTGATGTGGATAATCAAGATGGGATTTTGCCCCTCCGAATGGAGAGATATTCTCTGGGCCCTCTCGAGTGATATGATTCAGGAAGCATGGCCATGCGCGACTCAGTTAAGTGTTAACTATGTCGGTTGACTAAGAGTTAGTCAGATGAATCACATGTTACAGATCGAGAAGAGAGTTGAGCTATTTAAGGGATGACGATAAATCGCCTATAGCTCGACAAGGTATATCGTGAGGCAAAAGGGACTAAGATGAATATCACATTGAAAGGTATGTCGTCATGACTCAATGGTACTTGGGAGTCGGCACGTTCTGCTAGGAGCCGCTACCGATTGATCGATTGGGAGTTGGACTCCAATCGTGTCCAAGTCGCCATGAGCCTGCAGGGTCGCACACTTAAGAGCGGGAGCAAGTATTGGTCGGGTTGGACCCAAACCGGAAATGGACTGGTTTTTGTGAGTCGGACTCACAGAGGGAATGGGCCACAAGTGTTGTGAAGCCCATTACCATACGCTATATAAAGAGGGGCGCAGGTTGCCCAGCGGGCACGTTAGTCCACTCTCCCATGCGTTGGGAACCCTAGCCCCACTCAGTCCAGCCGCCGCACCGGACCTAGCAGTCCACCGTCGGAGCTCCTCCTCGTACGTGTGGATACCGGCAGAGGTGCTGTACGTTCAGCACTTCGACGTTCGAGGGATTGGATCAGCCGGACCGGATCGTGGGACTGCACTGCCCCGACGCGCTGCATCGATAATCCGCACCTGCGCGTCTAGTGGTAATACTCGTGGCCTTCTATCTCGGCTAGATCTTGGAAGCATCGCGTAGGAAAAGTTTTGTTTATCTCTACGCGTTCCAACACCCGGATCTTCTAAAACTGTATACATGAGGCATCGAATGTGGCTACAACAGAACGACCCGTGGAGAAAGCGTGGAGACCTGTTCAACGGTAAAGATGAGCTCGATCTACCTCCACGCAAGAGAAGAGGAGAAGAGATCGACACTCTATTGAAGAATTGGAAAACGTGTCCTCCGTCGGGAAAGTTACAGAAGCGGAAGCGAGGAGAGAAGCGAAAGTGCGGAGAGAAAAAGTGTCCTCCGCCAGAAGGACCGCTCTTGGGGGTATGGAAAAGGAGGTCCGTGTTTTGGGACTTGCGGTACTGGCCAATCCTCGGAGTGCCTCACTGCCTTGATGTCATGCATATCACGAAGAATGTGTGTGAGAGATTGCTTGGCACTCTGTTCAACATGCCAGATAGGACCAAAGACGGTCCAAAATCAAGATACGACCTGATGGTCCTGAATATCAGGAGCGAGCTTCACTTACCGCCTTCTATGCGTAAACAAATGGAGGAGGATGGGGATGAGGTGGAGGAGATGGATGACCGCAAGCGGAAAAGGGCCAAGCAACACCAAACTCACCGCCTGAAACCCTCTTGCTTCACTCTAAGTCCCGACAAGCTCGAGCAAATATTCACATGCCTCCTTGGAGTGAAATTTATTTTAGGTTACGCGGGGCTGATAAGCAGATACCTAGACGCGGAGAAAAAAATCTTCAGCGCGATGAAGTCGCATGACTGTCACGTGATGATGACGCAGATACTTCCGGTTGCAATCAGAGGGATAATGGAATCGCACGTCCATTAAACGCTTACTGGCCTGTGTAACTTTTTCGACGTCATCACTCGGAAGTCGATAAGCGTGAAGAAACTCGGAAGGCTGCAGGAAGAGATCGTCACCATCCTATGCGAGCTTGAGATGTACTTCCCACCTGCCTTCTTTGACATTATGGTACATCTCTTGGTCCATATTGTGGACGATATCACCAACCTTGGGACGACATTCTTGCACAACATGATGGCGTTAGAAAGAATGAACGGGATCATCAAATTATTCGTTCATAACAGGGCACACCCGGATGGAAGCATCGTCCAGGGATTTCTCACCGAAGAATGCATCTCTTTCTGCAAGAATTTTCTAGGCGAGGAGAAGCCAGCTGTTGGTTTGCCCGCAAACAAGCACCTTGACAGGTTCATGGGGGTAGGCCACAACACTGGCAAAAGGGTAATTGACGCGGACTCCTATGGTCGGAGAGCTGACTTTGATAGGGCCCACTTAGTAGTGTTACAACACATTGACGATGTCGACCCTTGGATAGAAGAGCACAAAACCATGATAAAAAACAGTGCTTGAAGGCCGATGATGGAAGAAGACATATTTAGAGCACACAACTCCTCTTTCGCGACATGGTTCAAAAAGCAGATTGATGCCGATCCCCCGCCAATGACATGTCAGAAAGATAAAATTGTATTGGCCTTTTCATATGGCCCCGCGCCCAGTCTGATGACTTATCAAGCATACGACATCAATAGGTACACATTATACATGGAGGAAAGAGACAAAAGTAGCGACTATCAGAACTCGTCTATAACGATGGAATCTTACATGGGCGAAGAGATTAGAAGATACTACGGAAAGATCGAGGAAATCTGGGAGCTTGACTATGTTGGGGAAAAGCTTCCGATGTTCCATGTCAGATGGGCTACAAACGTCACGAAAGAAGACGAATATTTCACCACTATGTCGATGTCTGAAGCCAACAAACCCAAGTCCAAGAACCCCACCGCGCAAAATGAGCCGTGGGTATTGGCTAAGCACGTGGAGCAATGCTTCTTCATAACCGACCCGACCAAGCCTAGTCGCGTTGTCGTAAGGAGAGGAAAAAGGGCCCTCGTCGGAATGGATGGAGTGACCGATGAGAAGGACTTCGACGGCTTAGTCGTAGACCCGATGATGGAAGAACCCGGTGAAGACGATGCACCATACACTACAAGAAGAAGCAGGACCACACTACCTAGGTCAGGTCTTCCATTCACAAGAAGAAGTCACAATATGGCGATCACGTATTCAATATCGACCAAGAAAGGCAAGAGTAAGATTGTGACGAAAGGCTGAGAGAGGGAAATACTCGCGATATGTGCGATATAACATGGTATCTCGCTAAATCAATCTATTCCGATGCACCCCTAAATATTTTGGCATACGTATATGTATGTACTTTTTTGAAGTGAGATACAAAGTAGCAGCCCCTAGTATACCAATACACGATATGCTCGATGTATCCCCCGGCTAAATCAACGCAACTATGCGCCCCCTAGCTAACAAACACATACACTTAACACAGGCGCATAAACTCCAAAATGCGCCTGGGGTAAGTTTAGCACAGGCGCATATTCACCAGATGCGCGTGAGGTAAGTATAGCGCAAGCGCATAAGCTAATGCGCCTGGGGTAAGCTGTAATGCAGGTAGTATAGCGCAGGCGCATATGCTAATGCGCCTGGGGTAAGCTGTACCGCATGCGCATATTGTGAAAAAATCGCCTAGGGTAAGTGCCCATTATGCTATTCCTTCATTCCTTTCTCTTTTTCTCTCGCGCAGAACCGTTCCATCCCCCCATCTCCCATCTCCCCGATCCAGTGCATGTCGTCGCCCACGCCGTCGTCGAGCAGGCCGTCGCCCACGCTGTCGAGGAGGAGCAGGCCGTCGAGGAGGAGCCAAAGTCGCCCACGCGCGCCCGTGTCGTCCACGCCATCATCGCCCACACTGTCGTTGTCCAGGTCAGCCCCCTCCCCCCTCTTCCTAGCCCGTACAACACCGGCCCCCCTCCCCCCTCTTCCTAAATTTTGTGTGCACGGCTTGCTGATAACTCCCCGAATTCGATCGCTGTCCATCGATTAGTTGGTACTTGGTAGTAGTAATCGGTGGATGGTGCCGCGTTTTCTCATCGGGTTGGTCAGAATCTAGCCCCATTTAGAGCTGTTATGCGTTTAATCCGACTCAGTGACCACTGATCTGTGGAACCCTTTCGATTCGTAACTAACTAGTTCAATCGCGTGTGGATATTTGAACTAATCATGGATGTGCTTTCGTGCACTTCTAGGCATATGGTTTAAGGCTGTGTTCCTCATCTGGTCCACAATTAGTAGAATAGTAGAACATTTGTGAAATTCCGAATATTAGGTTGCTGTAAACCAGTAGGATTTGGACGAAAATCACTAGTGAACTAGCGAAAAACCTTGCCAGTTTAGTGAAAGAAAAAAAGTTGAAACATGCGATTCTAGGAATTACTTAGAGCTATTAATATATGTAATAAGGAATGCAACTTGATTAGTGTTTTTGAAACCATTCCTATCAGGATCACTCTGTATATCTAGCCTTTTTTATTCCTTGTTCACGAACTGGACTGCTGTCAAGACTTGGTCCTCAATTAGTTGACCTGTTTAGGCTAGTTTCTGAACAGCTACATGGATAGCACATACTAGTTAGCAACCTGGTAAAAATTATGCAAATTTGAAGTAGTCGTATCAGAAGAAAAAATTAGAGAAAGGTATCAGCAAGATACCATTTCCCTAGCAGCTATACAAAACCTTAGGCAATTATTGTATAGCTCGCAAATCTGAAGAACTAGCATGCACCTTTTCATTCTCCTTTTTGTATAGCTCGCAAATGGACTTATTTTTACAAGGAACATTGATAATGCAGATGTTATACCACAACAAAACATGCATGAATTGGAACTCAACATCATGTGATCCCTCAACAAAACTTGCGATGTTAGTACAAGCTAGGAGTATAAATAAAATAAGTTTTCCAGATCCCTCAACATCATGTGAACAATGCATGGCACTTGATCATCACTAGTAATAAATTTGGTGTTGTTTGATGAGATGAGGTTTGGCCTGGCCTAACTGAATTAAAATTTGGAGGACGGCCGCCGGGGTTATTCTGCTGGTTAGTCCTGCGGGTTCTCACTCACTTGGACTGGCATCCATAATGTCAGATATGATGGCCTCTGTCTGTTTAGTACACATAGGATCAACTCATCAACAACATCACGTATGCTAGTTTGTAACTTAGTGCCTTGACAACGCTCTTGTACCTACAGAACAACACCCAAATTGGTACGTGTTTGAGAAAATAAGGAAATGTCTATAAGAATAAATGAAATGGTAGAAACCAAATCAGTGAAATACCTGGTTAAAATGTTTTTGCAGTTTTTCATTTGTATAATTGACGCATAACTGTTTAAAACTGTTCAAAGGAATGCAGCCACATGCTATAGAAAATTCTATTAACCGGGCTCTCTCAAATTTCAGGAAAGCTGGAAAATAATAACCTGTTAATTTTGTTACTCTCAAACCCATAGATATCAATCAAGAACACCAAAAATAAATTATTTAGAGTTTATTGTTTAGAGTTTGGGTCTGAAGACATCAATTTTTTCCATACCTAAATGCCAAGAATATGTCACATACAAAACTTGTCTTTCTATGCCCGCAAAAATATAAATGCAGAGTGATGGATACAGAGATATTTGCTCAAGAAAGTAGAATGCATGGACCCACAATCAACACAAGCAGAGTTTAGAAAAGCAGTGGAAAATAAAAGTGGGTTGTGCACATATGGTTTCTGATATACTGGCTTAGATGTGATCATAGAAACAAACTAAACTACTCCTAGTAAAAAGTTACATTACTAGTTATAGTGTGATACCGTACAATATACTAGCAGCAAGACATTCATAAGATGAGAATTTGTACGGGCTATGCTGTCGATAACATAGACACCAACTGGTATATGTCTAAAAATGCCACCAGCCAACTGTCCCCTGCAGTCTAAACAACTGTCTCATCCTGAACGCTTCGTAACTATATATCAATTGTTGACTTGTTAGAGGAAACACCAACAGAGTGGTAACTATATATACATCAGTTGCTGTCGGTGGCTGCAGCTCACCTGTTATTTGAAAACCTGGGAGTTATGATTATTCCTGGGAGGACCTGAGAGTTATGAAGCCTGGAAACATGAAAATATTGCAGCCAATCTGGAGTTTTTTGGCATGATATGAATTCCTGTGAGTTTTTATGGCATGTGATGACAGCAAGAAGCTGTTTTTGTGGCCATGTGTGCATTCTATTTATGTTGCAGGTACATTGAGTGCTAATGTTTTTCCGGAACGTTGATTCATTTCCATTGCGGCAAATTTTTGGCACTCCGGCATAACCATTTATAGCAGAGGTCATGCCGAATTTTTCCGGTGACTAACCTAGTAATTATTTTGTCTACTGCTAGCTAGACATGTCTTCTTTTTCTACGGATCCTACGTTATTGGACCACTACATGCTTATGTCCAGAGAGTCGCAAGAGGAAGAGAGGGCCAATGATGACGGTGATGATAGGACAACTGACCAGCCCCCCGATGGCGAGGAAACCACTGATAGTGGTGCCTGGGGTCCCTCTGAGAGTAGCACGACGACAAAGAAGCACCGGCAGCGAGCTTCGAACAAGGTCGACACCGTTCGAGAGAAATTCACGGAGGTGGATCCTTCCAATGGCACGCCTGTGATGCCTAAGGACCTTGTGAAGGGGTACTTCCTCCAACTTGGCGCGATCCTTCGAGACGTCGTCAATATCAACGAGTTGACTCTCAAGAAGAAGCAAACTCTGCGCGCCCAACTCATCTCGAGACTGCACGCGCGGTACGAGTCCACCCCTACAACAACGAGAATCTGAAGGGCAACTTGGTGAACAAACTTGCCCTCACTAGATTCACCAAAGCCCTGAGCAATTATAAGACTATGGTGAGGGCAATGATTAGGGACAAGGAACCATTCGAAGAGATCCATCGCCACTTCCCGCAGATTACGCCAGATGACTTCAAGATTTTTCTAGATAACCAATCGCTTGATTTCACTAAGAATCAAACGAACTGGGGGAGGGACCTAGCGTCGAAGAACATCGGTCACCACAATATCGGCTATCGTGGCTACGACGGGAAGGAGCCAGTTTGGGATAAAGAGGACCAGACCTACATTGATAAAGGCCTTGAGAACCCTTACGCCAAGTATGCCCATGACCCGCAGTTCCAGAAATTCATGAGGTCGAGGTACAGAAAAGTAACGCCGACCGGGGAACTTGTCACAGACCCCAAGATGGTGGAGAATGTTATTTTGGTCACGGACGATAGCGTAAAGAATGTCGATAAACTAGTGGTAAGAAATTTACCATTTCATGCTACTCATCATCATCAAGTCCATGAATTCATTCTAGTACCAAACCATTTCTAAACTGTTCGTATGTTGCTTCTCAGCTAGAAGAACAACAACTTGAATCTTCCTCGTTGCAGACGTCGACGGCCAAAGTCGCGTGGGATAAGCCTTTTATCAGGGGTAAAACAAGGCAAAGAGCCAGGACCCGCTGAAAAGGACGCACTTAGGCCGTATCACCGGCGGCGGACTAAATAGGAAGCACGCCAAGTATGGCTTGGCCGAGCCCAGCACTAAGGAGTCGCGGGAGGCGAAGAAGAGCCAGTCGAACGAGGAGGCGGAGTTGCTGAAGAAGAAGGTGGTGGACATGGAAGCAAATATGGAGAAGCGGATTAAGCAAAAGGTCGGGGAAAAGATGAATGAGCTCATACCCGCCGTATTTGAAAAACTCTGTGGCTACATCGCCGGGGGCGCAGAGGGGCTGATGCCTACGGTCAACATAGGCGCCGGAGGTGGAACGTCGATGTTGGTCGTGCCCGGCGCGGCCGCTGCCGGTGGTCCGTCGATGTTGGCCGTGACTGGCGCGCCCGCCCCCGCCGTGCCCGACGCGCCTGCCCCCGATGGACCGTCGACCGTGTCCGGCGCGGCCGGTGGTCCATCGATGTTATCGTTGCTCGACGAGCCGATCACCTGTGGTCCGTCGACGTTAGCCGAGCTCGACGCCCTCACGGTAAATTATTGACCGTCTCAAGCTATAGCCAGTTTAATATCACCCCACTCTCTGACCTATCCATGCATGTTATTGCAAGCTGACGCGACGGGATGCACCTTCCTGCTAAAAGTGGGCAGCGAGTTGAAGCATGTTGCAAAGGGGAGCATCTTGCAGCCACTCTCCCGCAAGTACTACTGCAGAGATATACCGGCCAACGAGATTCGGGTTCACGTCGATCTGGTGTTACGGGGATTCCAGGACTTGTATCCTCCTAATCAACCCGCCGATGCCGATAGCAAGCTGAATCTCGTCCAACTCGACAATCAAGTCTTGCTATGGCCGAAAGTCCTTATTCGGCTGAACACCACGTCAGGGTCGACGCCAAGCCAACGCATGGTCGTCACTACTACACCTGTTGCACCCGCGGCAAGCCAAGAAGACAAGGTTGTCCCTCCACGGGCAAGCCAACATGACAAGGTCCTCTCTCCACCGCCGGTGGATCCTCCTCCTCCCGAGCACGAGACGTCACATGACGAGCAACGTGACGAGCATGAGACACATGAAGACTACATGGATATTGAACTTGCTCCCATTGATGATTTCATAAATCAGTTGGATGGCGAAGAGGTTCCTCCGGAGTTACCCACCAGAAATCTTAATATCCAGCAGAAGGTAGATGGCGAAGAGGGTGGTCCTTCTGAGTTACCCACCAGAAAACCGAATATCCAGAAGAAGCTAACATATTGCCAAGAAACTCCCGAGGTGGAGACGGCCTTTACGGCTCCACAACCTATGGTGGTTACCCCGAATACACTCCATGCTACGGCCGAGGAGGCGGTAAAACAAAGCGGCACTCCCCTATGCTTGAGGGCGAAGAAGCATCGGAAGAGGCCTGCAGCCAACAAGAAGGAAGGTGGTGCCTCCTCTAGTAGCCATCCATCGGCCACTCGAGTCATGGACCGTTTGCCGCCCGCCGTCCCGTGGAGGAAGGTGCATGAGATAGGGAAGCCGATGCTGCCGCTAGAGGTTGTCACTGTCATGGGTGGTGACATGAGGAGCATCCACGACGGAATTTTGCAGAGAGAGACATAACTTCTACGTGAGAAAGATCCCTCCTACCCGCTATACGTGGTCAAGGTGCCCCGATCCGCGGGCTTTGTGGATACAAATCCCGCAGAGGCGTTATTCATTAGATACGAAGACGTATTCAGGATCTTCCACTTGGGAAAGCTCGACCGAAGCATTGTCCGCCTGGTATCGCTCAGCATGGCGCATGATATGGTCATGGAGAATACCTCGAATATCACCACTATGGACCCCTACTACATGGTTGAGGACTACTTGCTGTCACCTGCGGACCGGGTTGTTATCACGAACTATATAACGGATTTTTTGATAGATAACAAGGATAAGAACGCCATTCTCATGCCATACTTTCCCCTGTAAGTAGTCCTCTCCGCTTACCGTCATTACATTCTTTCTAGAATCTCCTTAGTATTCCGATGATGATGGCTTGTTCAAAATGTTCTGCGCAGAAAAGGAGGATGCACACTCATCGTCATGGAACCGCATTGGTCGCAATGCACTTATCTCGATGCTGGTAGGGCGGTCGAGAAGGACTACAACGAGATAAAAGCTATTCTTAATAGTGCCCTCAACGGCTTCTCCTCCGATTTAGGCAAGCCCCTAAAAAAGGAGAAAATAGTCCGATGCGCCTACGCGTGCAACCACGTAACAAACTTCCCCTGCCTCAAGCAATCAGCACAAGAATCTGGGTTGGAAGCTTGGTATGCCATCTTTAAGATGAGGGAGTACTTAAAGGATGCACAAGAGGTATTGTTACCAAGTAACCTCCGAGACATGACCACAAAGATGGCCAACACCCCCGATGAATATGTGCAAGCTGAGTTCCGTCGCATCCAGCGGAGAATCTGCATGATAATCAAGTCGGATGTCATCACTCGGGGTGGCTTGTTCTTCCACGGTCATGCACCACCGAGCAACCGTGACATAGAAGCACACGTACGAGAGCAACGTGACATCCGGACATTCAACACTCTAGAAGGCGTTCGTCCGTTCCCGCCGAGACCATAACATTGAAATAATGTTAGTATACACTTGATGGTTAACTTTCCAATGCACAAAATCTCAATATACTTGCATCATATAACTTTTAGTCCTTTATTTGTCATGTTTTATTCATAAACCTTGATGCTTCTATTCTTTTGATAGTTATTTGCAGTCTATTATAAATTTCCATGCTAAACACGTATTTTTGTCATGTGCACAGATGACATGGTATGTTGTGTATATCGGTAGGGTTCCCGGAGTCTACGACGATTGGGAACAATGATGGAGACAGGTTCACGGTTTCAGCGGCAACAACTACAAGGTGTACAAGACCATGGTGGAGGCGGAAGCTCGATACGCCACTTACCTAGCGAGAGAGAAGACGAGACGACGAGGGCCCGGATAACCACCTTCGCCATCGCCGTGTTGATACTCCTTGTGTTGATGCTACTTACTCTAGTGCTTGTGTAGCTAAACTTTCAGTATCTTGTTGAACTATCTGTTGAACTTTCTCGAATCGAGACTATGTAATACAAACTTGTGTATTATGTGTTGATGATCGATGTTATGTAATGACTACCAGTTGTAATGATCGATGTTATTTTGTGCATCTCTAACTTAGTGCCAATTGAAAGTTATTTCTGTCATTTTTCTGTCATCTTCTGTCATTTTGTTCTAATTTTTGTCAGTTGAGTGTATATTGGTTTCTGTTTTTCTATGACATAGGTAAAACATACCTGTTGTGGGATAATCACGGCAGACGTTACCGGGGGTAACTTATCTTGGGGCAAGACGACACTGGTGTTTGGGAGAGGGTTTAGCTCAGGGGAAAACATGATGATATGCGATCTGGCAGCCGTCAAGCAAGTCACCGAGTCTCCGATCTCGATATATTAATCTCAACTCTCGTGTTACACTGGATACTCGATAGCTAGCGTTACTGCTCGAACTCTTGGGTCCCTAAAGCTAACCTAGGGGCCGGCTTATAAAGCATCCGGATTCCTAGCCTGTTCTCCAAGGCGTACTCTGAGTCCTACCCGAACACCGCTTACAAAACCCTAAACTTCCTTATCGGAACCCACAATCCGGGTTACCAGGCCTACGATCTTGGGCCTTCTAGAAGCTCCTCTATCCTTAGCCGGGTCTTTGCGCAGCGTCTTTTGGGCCGAGTTACACCTTGGCGTTGGGCTACCGGGTTATCATCCCTCCATCAGTAGTCCCCAGAATAGCTCGGGCTTCACGGGATCCTCCTTGAAGCGCTCGCTATTCCCTGCAAAAATATCAAACATACAAGCCCCTAGAGGCCGGGTTAAGGTGCTTTGATAAATAGCTAGGCCTAACTCCAAGGTGGCCATATAATAACCCGGCTTTCTCTAGGTCCTTCTTTACTTTTTCCGGACCAACGCCCTGATAAAAATGTCAAAGACCCGGCTCACTTTACTTGATAACTGACCCTGATATTGCGGAGAAGATCTACTTCTTATCTCTGTCCAGATATCTCGTCCAGCACTTAAAGCGTGCCTCGCAAAATCCGGATAGATAGCCGTTATCCCGAAATTTCCGGTTCTTGCCCGTTAGACTAGGGATATCCGCCCGTACCCTTATAAATAGGTACCTAGGGGTTGACCTAACCCCAACGGCTCATTTCCCCCTTTTCCCTCTTCTCTTCACTTCCGCGCTCGAGCTCACAGAGCATCGTCACGGAGACCTCACGCGCGTCGCCGGAGCCAATCCGCCGCCGGCTACGCTCCGCCACGATTCGCCCCGCGTCGCCGCCAAGATCCGCCGCCGCACCCTCAACCTACCCGCCGGGAATCGCAAGGGGGCACCAAGACTGCGCCATTTGCCGTCGCCGCGTGCTGCTCCAATCTCCTCCAGTAAGTTCCTTGTATCCATTAATTCAACCCCGCAATTTTTCGATTTACTCTAGATTAGATCCAGGTCAACCCGCGGGCCACTTTTCTTGTCGCGCCGGATTAGGTCGCTTAGATGCTTGCTAATTCCTCCAATAGCTTGATTGATGGTCACATACCACTCTCCTATCATCACTAATCATCAATTTCTCCGTAGAATCGTCCGCAACTTTTTCAATCTAGATCCATTTCGCCAAAATTTTCCGCGCCTGTCATTGACACCCGGAAAATCCTCTTCTTCCGGCTCTTTTGCTTGTAGTAGATACATGGGAAATCACCCGTCTTCCTCAAACACTTTTCAATACGTAAGTACCCAATAGTTTCTATGCTGATACTTGATACCCGGATAACTTGTAATCTTTTGTACCGCCCAGCAATACCCGGATATTTCTTATTTTTCATGTCATCGATACTGCTTGCACATACTCGGGTAATTCATGATTCCCGAATCTCATTTCCTGTACCTCTTTGTCTTGTGCTTCACAGGTTGATCCCATGGCTCCCAAGAAACAAGGGAAGCAGCCAACCAAGGCCAAGACCACCCAGTCCATATCCGCCAACTGGGCGCGATCCATGGTGACAAAGGCCAAGCTAGAAGAGCTGGCCGAGTTGGGGGTTCTCCCCCCCCCAGAAGGATATCCACTGGAGGGTGCCGGGCGACGAGACCCGGCCCACTCCCGCCGACAATGAGGTAATCTGCTTTGTAGAGCACGTGACTCGGGGATTCCGTCCTCCGGGTCACCCTTTCTTTAGAGAAGTTCTGAGCCATTATGGCCTCCGGGTATTCGACATAGGGCCTAACTCTATGTTGAATATAACCCATTTCATTGTTCTGTCCGAGTCATACTTGTGCACTCCGCCAAGTTTGGCTCTCTTTATTGAGCTTTTCCAGTGCAAGCCGTGCCGCGAAAGCGGCGACGGAGCACTTCTTGCTTGCGGCGGGGTCTCCATCCAACGTCGCAAAAATTCTCCCATGCCACCTCTCACACTCAATTCCCACGTCAAACACTGGCAACTCTCATACTTTTACTGCCGAGACACCTCCCCACCCGGCGAAAAGAAGCTGCTGGGTTACTCGGAGGGCCTCCTCGATATCTCCGAGACCTTCAACGCCTTTGCCCCTGACTCGGACAGGGAGGCAATCCAACCTTTGTTGGATAAAATTGCTATTCTTTCGGCCCAAGGTCTCATTGGGCTTAACCTGGTGAAAACTTGGGTTGATTTCCGGATCCAACCCAATTCCATCCGCAAAAAGTTAATGTGCGAGTACTCGGGGCACACCACGGACGCGCTCCGATACTCCACCCACAGCTTTGCAGCTGGTGACACCAACAAGACTATCAAGGGCTTCTTGACAGAGAAGTTGGAGGTAATCCGGAATATAGCCGGGTTAGAGCCCTTTACGCGCGAGAACCCGGCCCCTGAGGTAAAGATCCGGCTTCCATATTTTTACCTTCACACTTTCCACTTGATACAGCTGTGAACCCTCATTCTTATATCTTCATGTCAGGCCGATAATGTTTTTTGGAAGATTGAAACTCCCCCTAACTCTGAAAGCCCAGAGGAGAAAGAAGACACCGTTAACTCGGATGAAGGTACATTTCGAGTTTCACTTAGTTTCTTTGAGCTCGTTGTCGCTCTTTCTTCATTTTCCGACCGTAAACCTTAATAACTTTCAGAACAAGAGGACAAGGGTGAAGAAGAAGAAGAAGAAGCGGAAGACCGGATGGAATCGGCAAATGATGAGGAGGAAGCTGAGCCGACAGTCAAGGTCGGAGCAAAGAGGAAACCCCGAGGGGTCGTTTTTAAGGTTCCATACCGCCTCCTTACTTCCAAACCATTCTCCTTTAATAACATGCACAAGCTAAACCAAGAGTTATCCGACTGGCCGTACCTGAAGGATTCGCCCTCGACCAAGCGTAGAATGACTCGGAATTTCCCGGGTGAAGGCGCTCTTAACCCGGGTATTTCATCATCCTCAACACGACGCTCCGGTACTCATCTGACCCCTTCTTTGAATATTAAAGTTTTTCTAGTTTACCCCTTAGTAGAGTAGCTCCACGTCTTACTTGCTTTGGCATTTTCAGCTTCGTCTGGGTCTAGCAGCGAGCTCCCCTCGGATTACGTGGTGGATCCCGGGTAAGGTTCTTCTCCTGATGCTCTATCGCCTTTCCGCAATCTTTCCCCAGTCTTATGCTAACTGCTTATCTATACTGTTCATAGAGCCACGGTCACTATCAGTGACCAAGAAAATGTGGGGGACGATGACCCGGGTAAGGATAACCCGACTGATGATACGACTACCGCAGCTGGCGGCGAAGAACAAGTGCCACCAACAAACTCGGCTGACCAAGAGGCTGAGTACCCAATAGCCTCGCACACACGCGAGGAGGAGGCCGCCGCCTTGGGCACGGGAGGTGCACCAGAGTCCGATACTCGGACAGCTCGGGCGCCTTCCCCTACCGCGGAGAAAAATCCCTCGCCGAGCTACCAAGGTCCCGGGTCTTCCCACTCAGGCAACGATACCTTCGATCAAATGATGAGCGCTCTCCTTGCCATGAAGGCCTCAGAGAGCAGTATGTTAGAGCGTCTGGCAGTGGAGCACTAGGTAATCGTTACTTGATATCTAATAATATCCATCTAGTCCCCAAGTTCCGAGTCTAATTTGTCAAAGTTACACTCGGTACTTCTTTCAATACTCGGCTGACTGCCATATCCGATTAGTTTTGAACTTTCCATATTTTTAGGCGCACGCATCTCGGTCCGGGGAGATTTTGGCAAAGACCAATCAACTCTTGGACACGGAGGTTAGGCTAAGGGAGGCGCTTGAAGCTGAGGTGGCAACCTTGAAAAAGGATGTCGCAAAATACAAAGAGAGATACACCACCGTCCAAGCTACGCTGAAGGAGCTATCAGCTCAAATTTCCGACACATATCGTATCCTTGTTGGTGAGATTTTGCTTCTTACCGGTTCGTGTCTTGTTTTTTTGCTTCTTACCGTCCCATTGGGCTTCATGGCTGATTGTAATCGTAAGCGAGCAAATCATGCCACTTTAGTGCGAGTCACATCGAGCTTAAGTAAGAAAAGTCAAGAAAATTTGGCTCCTTTGTCCGGTTATAAGATTGCATCCGTACTCGTTTGCGAGTAATCAGCCCTTATAACTCATAGGCATCAAGGCCGGGTCTTTGAGTTTGCAACTGTGCTATTCAAGCAATCAGCCCTCAAGACCTAGATATATGCAACATTCTTAAGGAAACTGATGTACTGATAATAATAAACGATACTTACCTGTAAGCGAAGTAGAGATCATAACAAAATAAGACTTGATAACGCTTGTGAAGAAGATATATTGCTTAACCATCTCTTTATAGATATGAGAAAGCTTGGGTCAGCAGGCCGCCTCATTAAAAACCCTCCAGTCCCCTCAGGTACCCTGGATAGGAAAAGAGTGCGTCTGAAACCTGCTGCCTGTTACATTGTTTAGTTCTTCTTGGGGATCTGTTCGGAACCAACGTAATCGATACACATTCTCCACTTGTTGGTCTTTTTTATTACGAGTGCCGGGTTCGCTAGCCAATCCGGGTGAGGCGTTTCTGTGACGCGGGTGGTTGTAAATGGTCGTGTGATTTCTTCTCCTATAGCAGATTGCTTGGAAGGGTCGTGCTCGATCAAAGCCACCATCTTGGTGTCTTGTGCTGCCTTGAACTTTGCCCTTTCATCTTCAGTACTCGGTCTTTTCAATGCTGTTCTGTCATCCGGGTCTGCTTGAGACCGGTAATGCTTGAGTTCCTCTTTTCTGCAAGCTTGCTCAGCCATTGCTGCGTCTCCTTCATCGCACTCAGCCGCTATAACCCGGCTTCCATGTATGGTGATGGTCTGCTTAGGACCCGGGATTTTTAGCTGTAGATACACATAACACGGTCTAGCCATGAATTTAGCATAAGCCGGTCTTCCGAACAGCGCGTGATAAGGACTGCGCAACTTGACCACCTCGAAAGTGAGCCACTCAACTCGATAATTATCCTTTGATTCTCCGAAAGCTACCTCCAATGCGATTTTTCCCTCGGGGCACGCTGAGTGACCCGGCACTATCCCATGAAAAATTGTTGAACTTTTTTGTAGCTGAGACTCCCTGAGACCCATGCGTAGAAAGGTCTCCCAATACAGGATATTGATGCTACTTCCACCATCCATCAGGACCTTTTTCAGCTCATACCCATTGACCTGCGGTGCGACTACTAATGCTAAGACTCCCGGGTGTTCTATTATTTCCGGGTGATCTCTTCTGCTCCATGTTACATCCTGCTCTGACCACCTCAGGTATCTCGGAACAGCCGAGGAGACCGAGTTTACCGCTTGCTTAAGTATCTTTTTATCCTTGTTAGAATTTCCTGTAGTATGCACGTGATATTGACCCAACTGCTTGGGGTTAGCCTGGAAACCTCCGGCTCCCCCTTGGTTGTTACCCTGATTTCCTGCTGCCGGGTTACCGGCTGGGGGTGGGCCGTTGCCCGGGTTTCCACCTGGACCCGGTCCTCCTCCCCGACCTGCACCTCGCATGGCTCTGTTCACTTCCTCGTTCTTCCATCTCTGTAGGTCGGCGCACTGCTCCAAGGAGTGGCTAGCTGGCCTACCGTTCCTGCTGTGTTTCGGGCACGCCATTCTGAAGATGTCCCAATTGTTACTCGGCCTTGGCGGCCCTTGATAGTTTCCTCCATTGTGATTTCCAGTATTGAAATTTCCTTCTGCCCTGGGTCTCGAAGACCCGGCTTCTGTGCTGGCGACAAACTCGGAGCCTCCCTCAAACGGGCGCTTGTTCTGGCTGTTTCCGTTATTACCCGGCGCTAATCCATTGCCGGCTCTTCCATTATTACTTGTGTTCGCTTTTGCTTTTTTGTCATCAGCTTCCTCTTCTGTAGTGTCCGTTGCGGCGTGTTTGTTGCATGCATCCATCAGTTCCCCCATCGTAACCTCTGAAGCATTCCGACTAGATTTCATGCGGGTTAACTTTTGCACTAAAGGTGTGTACTTGCACGTTTTTGCCATAGCTTGTAATGCATCCTTGGGCTGAATATCTGTGGATGAATGAAGTATTTCCATAACCCGGCGCACCCAGCTACGCGCCGACTCTCCCTTCTTCTGGACGCATCATTCTAGGTCATCAATAGTGAATAACTTTCTGCACGTCCCATGAAAGTGCTTGATGAACGCAGTTTTCAACTCCTCCCATGACTTGATAGATCCCTCCGGTAGATTGGCGAACCATAACTTTGCTGCTCCTTCTGACATCATCAAGTACATGAACTTGGCTTGAAGATTCTCGGACGCATTGCGAATTGACATAGCCATCTCATAACTGCTCAACCATGTTTCTGGATCCATAGTCGGCTCATAGTTCACTACTTTACCCGGTTCTTTGAATTTCTCCGGGTAAGGTTCAGCCCTGATGCTATCCGACAGACACTTAGGCCCAGCAAGATTAGTCGGGGCCAGCCTTACTCGAGAAACGTGTGATCCTGCAGGGGGTGCGGCCGGACGCGGGACTGCTGGTGGCCCATGCACTGCAAACCCGGCTGCGGCTCTCCTGGCTCTGGAACTGTCCACGATAGCTTGTGCTGCTGATGCTGCTGGTACTGCCTGAACGCGGGGAGGAGGCGGCATTTGCTGCTGCTCTTCCCTCCGCCGCGCTGAACTTGTCTGGATATTGCCAGTGTTGCCTCGTTGCTGACTGATATATGGCATCCCATGCATTCCACTTCTGTGATCCGGGTAATTAACCTGCTGTGCCACCGCGGTACGCAATAGATCTATCGCCCGCCGGGTCTCCTCTGCGTGGGGTGACTCTCTCACGGGGATTTGGTTTAACGCGAGTGTTGCTGCGTACACGTTATCCATGGGGTTGTTGTAATGACCTGCTGGTGTGCGAAATCGTGATGGTGGTGGTGGTGGTGGTACAGTATTGCCGGTAGTAACTCCAGTCTGTGGTGCGGGTAACCCGGCCTGCGTGTCTACTGGTTGTACTCCTCCGGTTGTTGGCTGAGGGGCGGTTCCTTGGTTTGCCGCTGGGATCGGCTGATCCTGAGGCGTGATGAATAGCGCAGCCGGGTTTATGACTCCTCCCAATGCTGGTAATCTGGTTTGGTGCCTTTGATGTATTCTAGTCGTTTCCTCTCGGAGCCGGGATTCCAGTGCATCCAGCTCGCGTTGTCGTGTGGCCATCCCTTGTCTTTCTGCTTCTACTTGTCTTCTCTGTTGCTCCAAAGCACGACGGGCTACATCCAGGTCCCTAACACGTTCCGCCGCGTTTTCTGGAGTGATAACGGTGGCAAGAACTGTGGGATCTAGGATCAAATTGTTGTCGAACAGGGCCGGGTGCTGTGGATTGGAAGGACCCGCTCCTGGTGTCCGGTTTGCTAGGAATCCAAACGTGTTCGCGTGTAGCTCGTTTTCCGCCGATTGATTGGTAACCGATGCCGACTCTCCGTCAACCCGGGCCAAAATCGGGTTCCCGTTAGCCGGACCTTGCTGCTGGGCCAATGCTTGTGCTGCTCCGACCGCGGCCGCGGTCACGTTCTCCTGGTTGAGATTGGTCGCGGGAGCCGTGTAAACCGCAACCCGGCGCACAATGCTTGGCGCGAATTCATACTGTTCCTCTTCACTGCTATTTTCCTCATACCGATTCTCTAGCAGATGCATGATAGACTCGGTATCATCTTCTTTCTCGGCCCAACCACGCGGGGTCCATGCCGGCTCCTCCGGCTGTTCCCTCTTCGTGGTGGGTTCTTCTGTTGGATCTGTCGTCCCAACTGATTCTTCTCCATTTGATTGAATGTAGGTGGCCTCCCCTGACACAGAATCAAATCCAAAGTCGTCAGGGATCGAACCGGAAGTACGTACCATACCGATGAAGACGTTGATCCGGCCGATTGTCACGATAGATCCGGATTCGAGGTGATCCAACTTTGGCCCCCAGCCGGAATCGTCCACCATCTTCTCTCCTTCGCGGTCGGTGTAGATCTCGCCGATGACAAGATTCTCCATGTTTTTCCGAGCTTCTCCCGTGATGTAAACACCTTTGGACGCAGGCCCCACGATGGGCGCCAACTGTCGTGGGATAATCACGGCAGACGTTACCGGGGGTAACTTATCTTGGGGCAAGACGACACTGGTGTTTGGGAGAGGGTTTAGCTCAGGGGAAAACATGATGATATGCGATCTGGCAGCCGGCAAGAAAGTCGCCGAGTCTCCGATCTCGATATATTAATCTCAACTCTCGTGTTACACTGGATACTCGATACCTAGCGTTACTGCTCGAACTCTTGGGTCCCTAAACCTAACCTAGGGGCTGACTTATAAAGCATCCGGATCCCTAGCCTGTTCTCCAAGGCGTACTCTGAGTCCTACCCGAACACCGCTTACAAAACCCTAAACTTCCTTATCGGAACCCACAATCCGGGTTACCAGGCCTACGATCTTGGTCCTTCTAGAAGCTCCTCTACCCTTAGTCGGGTCTTTGCGCAGCGTCTTTTGGGCCGAGTTACACCTTGGCGTTGGGCTACCGGGTTATCATCCCTCCATCAATACCCCAGGCGAATAACAAATATACCCCAGGCGAATAGGTACCCCAGGCGCATAGTGCTTGTTCGCCATCGCTGTGTGGACTTACCGCAGGCGCACAAGGCTTATTCGCCTGCAGTAGTGTGAGTTTCCACAGGCGCATATGAGTGTTCGCCTATGGTAATGCATTACCACTGGCGATAAGGTCCCAGGCGAACAGTTATTCGCCTGTGGTAATAGAAAATGATTCGCCTGGGGTACTGTTTTCCCTAGTAGTGATGGTTGCTATCTTTGCCTAGAAATATTATTGATTCTTGGACAAAGTGTAAAGATGCTTTCATTGGAAAATATTATCCTCCTGCTAAGATTATATCTTTAAGAATTAGCATTATGAATTTTAAGCAACTTTATAATGAGCATGTTGCTAAATCTTGGGAAATAATGAAATGTTTAGTAAAGAATTGTCCCACTCATGGACTGACTACTTGGATGATCATCCAAAAAAATTATGCAGGTCTGAATTTTTCTTCAAGAAACCTTCTGGATTCAGCTCCTGGAGGAACCTTTATGTCCATGACCTTGGGGGCAGCAACAAAGCTTCTTGATGTTATGATGGTAAATTATTCTTAATGGCACACTGAGAGAGCTACAACTGCTAAGAAGGTAAATTGTGTTGAAGAAACCTCCTCTTTGAATGAAAGACTTGAGCTAGGTAAAACTTATATTGATCCAAATAATGTTCCTTTAGCCTCTTTGGTTGCTCAAGAAGAGCATGTTGATGTGAACTTCATTAAAAATAATAATTTCAACATCAATGCTTATAGGAATAATTTTGGTAGCAACAATTATAGGACATATCCTCCCAATAATAGTAATGCTTATGGTAATTCCTGCAACAACAATAAAAGTGTACCCTCTGATCTTGAGAACATGCTTAAGAATTTTATTAGTACACAAACTGTTTTTAATAAACCTGTTAATGAAAAATTTGACAAAATTGATGTTATTTCTTCTAAAGTTGATAGCCTTGCTCTTGATGTTGATTTTCTGAAACTAAAGGTTATGCCTCATGATGTTAAATAAAGTAAAACTTTTAATTCCATCCAAATTCAAATTGATGATAATGTTACGATGTTAGCTGAATTGCATGCTAGATGCGAAAGAGAAGATGAAATAGCTAGAAAGAATAATATAGCTAACGTTTTCAACATTACCACCACTAGTAAAACTTAAGATTATCATGCTAGAAAACCTTCTACTATCAATGGTAAAGTAATTGGTGTTGGAAACACTCCTACTTCTGCTATTAAAAATGCAAAACTGCTTGAAACTGCTAAAATTGTTCCTGATAAAAGTGCTGATTTTTTTTAGAAATATGGGAGACAATGGTCTATTTATCTTTGATAAAAATGATCTTGACTTGCAACATAACTGAAGTGATTAAGTTATTGCAAAAGCTTTGTAGTTGTCCTAATACTAGTGCTATGAATATGGCTTTCACAAAACATATTACAAATGCTCTCATGCAAATTAGAGAGGATGAATTAAGATGTGAAGCCTCTCTCCCTAGGAAGCTAGATGATGGTTGGGAGTCTATTATTAAAATAAATGTATCCCTAATTTCTGATGTTCCATGTTGTTTTCATGTTATTTCCCACATGTTTGCTATACTCTTTATGTCATTTTTATCGATTTTCTGGACTAACCTATTGACAAGATGCCACGGAGCGAGTTCCCTGTTTTCTGCTATTTTTAGTTTCAGAAAAGCTGTTCTAGAAATATTCTCAGAATTGGAAAATTCAAAAGCCAGAAGTCTTAGAAGTCCCAGAGGGTCCAGGAAGTCTCGAAGAGACCCGGAGGGGGCCCACAGAGCCACCACACCATAGGGGACGCGGTTCGCCCTCTAGCCGTGCCTGGATGTGGTGTGGGCCCCCTGGCCACCCCCCGACATCGCCCTTTCGCCCATATATACTCCCCGATGCATAAACCCTAGATCAATCGTCCTTTTCCACCAAAAACATCCGTAGATCCGCCGCCGCTCCCGACAAGTTTCGAGGGGTAGGAATCTCTGTTCCGGCACCCTGCCGGGACAGGTAAGTGCCCCCGGAGCCATCTCCACCGACATCTTCATCGCCGTTGCTGTCTCCTATGATGAGGTGGGAGTAGTTCTCCCTCGGGGCTGAGGGCTCTACCGGTAGCTATGTGTATCATCTCTCTCTCCCATGGTGTGATCTTTATGTGATCATGAGCTTTGTAATCTAGTTGAATTAGTAGATGTTACTCTTCATATGTTATGCTACTCGAGTGGTTTTGTTATGGGATCTCCGTAAACACTTTGATCACGGTGTAAAGGTGACAGTGTGTGCACCGTGTGGTTTAGCATGATATTTATATCTTGGGTTCGATGACCCTATGAAATTGTGGTGTTTGTCTAGTACCTTCTAGGGCGCTCAAGATCTTTTTTGGCGCCGTTGCCAGGGAGGTAAGGTAAAAGGTTCTCACATTCTCGGGTGTGAGTGCTCGAAGTTATTTCCTTTAGATTCTGCAATTATATCTTTTTGTTTCTTGTTGTCACTAGTAAGGCTTATTTTTACTTGTTGCTTGTTTTTATTTTACTAGTTAGTCTTAATGGAAAACAACAAAAATATTAGAGAGCTTTATTTACATGCTAGTAGCAATGTTATTAGCATTAATTATTTGGATACCATTATTTCTAATACTATGGAAAAGTCTAAGCTTGGGGAAACTAGTTTTTATAAACTTTTTAGTTCCCCATCTTTAGAGGAGAAAATTTGCTCTGATGATACTTTATCTCTCATATGTGATAAATCTAATGATGCCTTTGATATTTTAAATCCTTCTGCTGAAAGTGTTCCTTTTAAGATACCTATGAAATTTGTTGAACGTGTCACGAATAACTGCTATTTTGGAGATGGAACTGTCCATCCTCGTGATAATTTACTCTTTTTACATGAATTATGCGGGTTGTTCAAGTGTGCAGGTATTTCAATGGACAAACATAAGAGGAGGTTATTCTCTTTTTCACTTAAGGACAAAGCAAGGGAGTGGTATGAGCTACTAGATGATCCTCATCATTTGGAGTGGAAGGAGCTTGAATCTCTATTTTACTCTAAATTTTATTATTCTCATGAACTATATTTAGATAAATTACATTTATAATTTTTGCCCTCATGATGGAGAAAGCATTGCTCAAGCTTGGGCAAGACTGAAAACATTAATACTTAAATGCCCTAACCATGAACTTCCTAAGGAAATAATTGTTACTAATTTTTATGCAAGGCTTTCAGGATATTATAGGGATTATCTAGATGCATGTTCAGATGGTTCTTTCTCAAGTAAGAAGGTTGAAGCTAAATGGGATCTTCTTGAAAAAATTGAATCCAATGATGAAGGTTGGAATGACGACAAAGGTAAAGAATCAGGTATAAACTATGAGTATAATTGCATTAAGTCTTTCGCTGAAAGTGCTGATTTTCAAGAGCTTAGTGCTAAATATGGTCTTGATCCTCAAATGATTGTTGGTTGGTATAGATCCTTTGCTTCTTATATTAATTTTTCTAAATCAAATGGGGACATACATCATGAAACTTTTAAAGACACTTACATGAAAAATGAAACTGTTATTAATGTTTGCAATGAACATGCTCAAACTTCTGAAAGTACTATATCTATAAGAATGTTAATTTTTATGGAGCACTTAGACCTTGTGAAAAGAATCAAACCGAAGAAGAGCATTGCATCCATCATAGGAATGAAAAAACTAGAAAGTGGGACATGGCTTTAGATGATCTTGGTAAAAAAGTGTGTGCCCTCTATCCTTTTATTTGTGAACTTTGCTGGAAAGTGGGTCATTTCAATTTTCAATGCTCATGCTATAATAGCTATTTGAATACTGGAAGTTTGTATTGTGATGACATGATCACTCCTAATCAGCATGATGAACTTACATTATTTTTGGGGTGTGAAGAGTTATTAAGAAAAACTTCTTTGGTAGATATGAGTGCTCTTGATAGGAGAACATTAATTATGATTACAATATGCCTCCTATATTTGATGATTATGATGATGAGAATGATAATGATAGCTATTTTGTTGAATTTGCTCCAAGGAAAAAAATAGCGTGCTATGAGAAATAGCGGTATCCTCCTCCAGATGCTATGGAAGATATATCGTGATAATAGCGTGCTATATCAAAATAGCGTTTTGAAATAATTATCAAAGATATCTCAAAATTTGAAGGATTTCAACAAGAATAAATGATGTAGTGTAAAAATGTCATAACAATATATGTATAATCACAAAAAAAATTGTTCTCTAGGTTGTTAGATCCCAATATCAACATTACATGGGGAAATCACATAGTATAAATTACTTATTCGGAATTATAAACCTAGAGATTTCATGATTGTTTTTTATCGCCATGAAAAACATGGAGCAACCTTTTCGTTTTCCTAAGGTGGAAAACTCGGGCATTTGGCCCAATAGCGTGAAAAAACAATAGCGCGCTATAACGTTACGCCGTTTTAGCATGATATAGCATGCTATTTCGTGAATAGCGCAATAGCGAGCAAAAGTGTTAAAAATTAGCGTGGACCCTCCGGATATGCTATGTCGTGCTATTAGCGCCGAAATAGCGTGCTATTTTTTTCCATGATTTGCTCCCACTAATATAAATAAGAATGACTATGCTTATGTGGAGAGTAATAATTCTTTTATGCATGTGGCTCATGATAAGATTGTTTCTTTTGATAGTTATATTGTTAATTTCATTCATGATGCTACTGAAAGTTATTATGAGAGAGGGAAACATAGTATTATGCATCTCAAAAATATCAAGTTTCCCCTCTTTATGTTGAAAGTTTTGAAGTTGCACTGGTTTTCTTTCCTATGCTTGTTGCCTTGTGCTTTCATGTATTGTTCTTCTAAAAGATTCGTTTTTGTAGGAAGTGGGTTACACTTCAATTTGTTTTATGTTTACTTCTTGATGCTCTCTTTTGCTTCAATTATTATTTCTCATGTGAGCATCTTCTAAAATTATCATGCCTAGCTAAAAGGCTTTAAAGAAAAGCACTTCTTGGGAGATAACCAATGGTTTTATTTTTGCTTTATTTTTCTTTGTTTTCTTTGAGTCAAGGGGTTGTATAATTTTGTAGAATTTTCTTTGTACCTTCATTTTCATGTTTTAGTAGTGCCAAGCAAGGTTTCTGACGAGAGTTGGAGTTGGTTTTCGAATTTCTGCGCAGGAAACAGATTTCTGCTGTCCACCATAAAAAATCTTATAAATCATAGGAACATCAGAATGACCTCAAATTTCTTTTTCTTATTCCTCAGCTAATTACGCAACATTTTTTTTCTTTAAGTTTTTCGATCTGATTTACGTAAGTGCCTCGAAAAAATTCGTCTTTACAGACTGTTCTGGTTTTGACAGATTCTGCCATTTTTCTAGCATTTGCTCTTTTGCGATGTCAAGTGGATTTCTTTGCTTCACAAAACATCAGTTGCTGTAGTTAATGTTTAAAATTATCAATAGAACTTGTTACATACAGAACCAATGGATTTTTGATTGTTGCACTAACCCTCTAATGCGAATTACTCTTTGAGTGTGGTGTGAAGGAAGTTTTCAAGGGTCAAGAGAAGAGGGTGAGATATGTGATCAAGAAGAGTGCAAGATCAAAGCTTGGGGATGCCCCATGGTTCATCCAAGCATATTTTAAGAAGACTCAAGAATCTAAGCTTGGGGATTCCCAAGGCATCCCCTTCTTCATCAACAATCTACCAGGTCACTTCTAGTGAAACTATATTTTTATTCGGTCACATCACATGAAGTTTACTTGGAGCGTCTGTTTGTTTTGCTTTCCTTCGTTTTATTTTGTTTTACTTGCTGAAATAATATATGAATCCTAGCATTCTTTTTTTGGGAGATAGACACACTCCTATTTTTCGTTTGAATACTTTCTATGCTAGTATTCTTAGTTTTTCTTCTAGTTGCTGCAAAAATTCATGTTTAGCTCTTGTTTTCATTGCATCTCTTATTCAGAGTTGTTAGTTCTAGTAGTGTTATGTGAGTACTCTCATGTTTGCTTTCTGTAGCATTTATAGAGTTTTTATTAAAGCATTTTTGTATGGTGCTTGTTGGGAAAAGAAACTGATGCTTGAGGTAGAATTTTTAATGGTGCAAGTAGAAGCTTGTAGAGACTGTGACTAGACTTTTTCATATCATGCTAGATGTTATTTTATTCTAAAGCCTTGTGGTTATTTAGTAGCATGATTAGCCTAAAACAGTTGAGAGTGTTTAATGTGCCACCTTTGAATGTTTTATTTGGTTGACTTGGTGCATGCTCACACCATGTTTATGACTATGAACCAGTCATGAATAGCCACTTATGCTTTGATTAATGATGTTTATGTCGCTATGCATGATTATGGATCTTATGCTCTCTTGATTTGTCGCTCCCAGTCTTTTGCTAGCCTCCACATGTACTGAGTATGAGCTCTACTCGTGCAATCCAACTCCCAAAACCAAAGTTTTCCCATTGTGTCCACCATACCTACATATATGTGGTAACTAACCTCCACTCCAAGTAGATTGCTCATGTGTTACCTTTAAAACCTTCAAAATTACTCCTGATTTGTATTCCTGTTTTTGCTCATGAGGACGTAAATAGAGAATCTTTATCTCACTTGTTGATTGGATTTCACACCCTGGACTAGTGGCTTCATCCGCTTATCCAATTGATAGAAGAGCTCGCAGCGGGGTGCCCAGCCCCAAATTAATAACACAAATTCTCTTCACTATTTTTGCCCCTGATTTATTAGTCAAAGCATAATTGTGTAAATAAAAGAAAAAGAGGGATGACCTTCTACCCAGATGCGTCCTTCTATGGGTGTCGTGGTAGTATCACGGCAGATGCCATAGGATGGCTAAAGTGTTGGGGCCGATGGACGCTGGAGGTATCCGGGGAGGGATCGCACGACGAGTAGCCGCGCGTAGGAATCTCTAGCACTGCAAACAACAAGATCTACCCAGGTTCAGGGCCCTCGTGTGGAGGTAACACCCCTACTCCTGCCTCTCTCTCTATATGTGTGATCTCTGAGTAGCCACAGTACAAAGTATGTCTCTTGGCCGAGTAGCCACTCGGTTGTTCTCTCTAGCTCTAGTGCTGGTTCTAGCAATAAATGCGAAGTGACGCAACGTCCCTCGCGCAGGAGGGGGCAGGGCACCTTATATACTGGTGCCCAGCCGAATAAAGAAAGACTATAAGGTACACTTGATGGGACATGCCCACTGCCGGACAGCGCACGCCTCCGGCTTCTCGCTGACACGAGTGCGGGAAGTCGTCGCGCCGTTCGGGAGATGGGACCTGTCCACCCTGTCAGTGAGATAGGGTAGGCCCCTAGACCTATCCTGTCCCCTCTGTCAGTGACAGGACTTGACAGGCGCCTACCACACTGTAGTCACGCCGTAGCGCGGATAATCACGCGCTCTGTAAGTTGAACCGCACGCCTATACGGATACATGATACGCGGGATCCTGTCAGAACGGCTCCATTGACTTCTTGCCCGAGTAGGAACACAGTCCATCTACTCGGACCACTTGACCGCTACCCGGACGAATATAACTTCCTTGATATCTTCTCTTGGCCTTTAGTGAACATGTCCGGATAGAACCTACCGGGTAGCAAGTACCCGGGTAGCCGTCTACCCGGCCGACAGTACCTTGACCTTCACTTTAGCACTTGCCTTACCCCTACTCGAGGGTAACCCCCCGACATTAGTCCCCGAAGCTGGTAGAGTCCAGTGAACTTGTTCGTTGGGCCCTGCCAACTTAAAACAGCATTTGTCTTCATAACTGAGAAAGGTCGAGTTGCACCTCAACTTGGCCCCGTATCTCTTACTTGAATTTCTTCACCTCCGAGTAAATCACTCTTTCTTCTGTGCTGTTGAGTAAAATGACTTAGTGAAATTCTGCACACGATCCCGCTGAGTCAGACCAAATCCAACTTCCCGTGTCACTGTGGGGCACGTGGCGCGCCCAGAGACTGCGACGCCTCGGTTCAACCGCAGGCCACGCGCCAGCCTCTGCACGCAGGGCCTACAGCCCGTTAGGTCACGCCAACCGTACTCGAGAGCCCACGATCCGGACGTGGGATTAACTGCGCCCGTTACGCGCGTGTTTTGTGCTGTGTGCGTTTCTAACGGTCGCTTAACCCACGCCGCACGATCAATCCACCAATAACGGCAACTCAAGGGGGAGAGATAAACACCCCCGCGACGTTCACTTCTCCTCTTTCCCGTTCTTCCCAATCTCACGCCTCCTCGCCTCTCCGCCGCCGTCGAGCACACCGCCACCGTGAGCACTCGCTGCGCCGCTGCTCCACGCACCGCGAGAGAGACAGAGAGAAGCGCCTCCGCTCAACTCCGTTGATTCCAATCTCCCACGAGCACTTCCGCCTCCATGGCTCCCGGAGACGATGCAGTTCCCGCCCGAGCCGCTTGGGAAGGCTCAGATGTGACAGCGGAAGACTGCTAATGGCTGGTCAACACGCGTCGCCTCCCTCCCGACGTCGTCCGCCGACCTCTCGGTAAGGAGATCGTCCCGGAACCCCAAGAAGGTGAATATGTTGTTTTCTTATCCCATTTCAAATGTGGCTTTGGCCTCCCAATTTCCGATTTCTTCTCTGATTTCCTTCGCCACTTTGGCGTCCAACCACATCACCTTCCACCCAATGCAATCGTAATGCTTTCCACACACGCCACCGTGTGTGAGCCCTTCCTGGGAGTCTACCCAACAATCCACACATGGGGCAGATATTTCTTCCTCCGTAGGCAAAAGGTTCCAAATCCTGGCGATACTTCTGGCCCTCGCCCGATGACCAAGACTGGTAGTGCTATGATACTCCAACGCCGCACTGGACATCACCCGAGAGTGAAAGTATTGGACACCGTGCGCAAATGGCAGCGCGGATTCCTCTACGTCAAGAACGTACCCACCAAGAAGGGAAAAGCCATCGAAGACTGGATAGGGCTCCCTCCGTTTGTCAACGAGCTGCCCACCGGGCAGAACTGGGGCTACGACCCGAAGAAGACGGTGCCGGATGTCGTCTAGGTCGAGAAGCGCCTGAACGAGCTGGTGAAGGCAGGGCTGATCCAGGATGACCCCATTGCCTGCTGGATCTCGTGTCGAGTGCTCCCGCTGCACCGCCGAGTGCACAAGATGTGCTACATGGGAGGTGCACGGGACTGTACTCGGACGACGACATTCGAGCTGAGCAAGGCGGAAGTGGCCATCTGGGCCAGGTCCATCATGCAGACATCGCTCACCGAGAACTGGGCGTACGGCTTCGAGCCGTATAGCCACACCAAACCCATCGAATAGGTTACTGTTCTGTATTTCGTGTTTGCACTCTGATACCGAATAGAATTCCTTAGCTTAATATGCTTTGTGTTTGCATGCTATCCCGAGTAGAACTCCTTAGCTCAATATGCTTTGTGTTTGCATGCTATCCCGAGTAGAACTCCTTAGCTGAGAACTCAACTCTCTGTGCTTTTTGTTTGCACCAACAGCACATCCCGGGACAGCGAGAAGAACACAATGAAGTTCTCACTGCCAACTGGACCAAGGATCGAGACGACGACGACACGACTGCCTACGACACCCAGGATACCCTGTGTATCCCCAATGCCGTTCAACCTGGTAAGTCTCGCGCAGGTCCCTCTATTCGGGATTGGTCCAAAGATGAAGAAGGTGACCGAGTTCATCTCTCTGCTCATTAGTAGCGCACTTTGATTCCCTTCTCTGTTTCTGAATTCATTTCTTCTTCTACTCTGCAGAGGAGCCTGAGTTGGACGATGAGGATGAGCCCCTGGAGGTTGATCCTCTATCCATGGCCGCTCCCAATACTCGGAAGAGGGTGGGTAGTGGTGCCCAGGAACCCCCCTCCAAGAGACCCAAGAAGAAAGGCGGTCCCAAGGCCCTCGCTTCCCGCAAGAGGACAGCCCCTACAAGCAAAGGGTAAGTGTCTCTCCGAGTAGAACTTTGATTTGTCGCCGCTTCCTTTTCTCCCTCTTTCTGCTTCCTTTCTGAACTTATTTCTTCTTCCAGCGCCCCTCTCGACGTGGATGCTACTGCGGCCGCTCCTCGCCCCAAGAGAAAAACAGCTGTGCCCCGAGAGAAACTCGTAGAGCTCTCGGACGACGATGAAGAACAGGACCAGCAGGATAGGACGCGTGCGTCCTCCCCTGTTGATGAAGAAAGAGATCTCGGCGCTGAGAATGCTGGCGCCGGGGACGACACCGATCCCATCCTCGAGCAGCAGCAACCTGACACGCAGCAAACTGCCCAGGATGCTGCGAACGACGAGATGCCGCCATCTCCCCCAGCTGCATCAGCTGGGGAAAACACTGAAGACGTTGTCGGGCAGCAAGACGATGCCGCCCTGGAGCGGCCAGACGCCAACCCCGAGCAGCAGCAAGACCTCCACGCTGCTGAACAAGACGATCCCGCGGCCGGGCCGACGGGTAGAAGAAGACGTGGTGGAGCTCACCCATCAAGACCAAGTGCAGTCAGATGCTGCACCGGGTAGCCGGCCACCAGTGCCGCCAACTCAACAGGTGACTCCACCCCGTGCACCAACTCCTCCACCAACTCAATCAGCACCGACACCTCCTCAGCCAACTCAATCAGCACCGACACCTCCTCAGCCAACTCCCCAAGCTCCACCAACTGCTTCTCGACCAGACCCTACTCCAAGCACCCGGAAGATCATCAAGTCTGGAACCGAGCCCACCCGACATCAGCCAAGGCGCAACGCCTCGCAAGCCGGCAGCAGATGCCGCCCCCCAAGCCGCAGGGCAAGCCGTTCGGGAAGCAGGTGAAGAGCACCCAACTTAGACTTGTTCCCTCTGGCTCAAACACCAACCCGGCTGCCTCCGGGGTTACCATTGGCCCTGATGAGAAGCAGAGCGCTACCTTCCCCGAGTACATGATGACCCTGTCGCAACAGCAGAAGATCCCGCTATCCAAGGGAGAGAAGCGACTAGCCGTTCTGAAAGAAGGCCAAGCTGTGGGAACAACCTCCAAGTCCAAGGGGAAGAAGGCAGCGACTCCCGAGCTCTTTTCGCGCGGCGAAGAAGATGACGAACTTGAAGGAGAAGGCCTCACTGCCATCCTGGACCGAGTCGGATTCGTCGATCAGGCCTGGAACAGCCAGGCACATGGCAACCCCAAATGGAATGGTATGGAGCTGGGCGAGATCGACCACTACCGCATCGACTGGAACAAAGCTGATGTTGGTTCTGTCGCCATGACGGTTGCCAGCCCTGCCTGCACCCTTGCCGGAAAGCTCTTTGTTATGCGCAAGAGCATTGAGGACATTGAGCAGGGCTACACGGTAAGTGTTTCTTCTTCTTCTTGCATTTTCCGAGTTGTCTGTTTCTTCTTTCTCTTCTTGTTTTCTCTTTTCCTCTTAGTCATTCCCCCAGTCCCTGAGATTCGGGCCAAGTAGTTGAAGACTCAACCGAGTTAACATCTACTCGGGACAAATCTCTCAAAAGACTTACATTTTTTCTCTTGTTCTCTGCATAATAGCGTCCAGAAGAGGACTAGGGTTTTCCGTTGGCTACTGTAGAACCACCGCATCGCTAAGGATCGTATCGCGGCTCTTGAATCCGACAAGAAAGACAGCGAGGCGATGGAAAAAATGACCCTGGACCGCACTCTCCATATCTCAAAAGTTGAAGGTAAGCTTTCAGCATTTCGGTTTGTGCGTTTTGTGTTTACGCACGTGTTTGCTTTTTGCTTCATCTTAGTTTACTCTGCAGGCAAGCTCAAGGACTTGATGGATAGACACCGGGACTGCGAGGTCTTTGCTGCCTCTTCCCAAAGCAAGATCCAAACTCTGGAAGGTGAGCCTCTTTCCCTCTTCTCCGCAATTGTGTCTTTTTACTTATCTGGTACTCTGCTGACAATGTTGTTCTTCTCGCAGAAGAGTATAAGAACTTCCGGGAGCAACACCTGAACTGCCTTATGCCTGCCGAGGTGCAGCAGCAGTTGGAAACCCGAGAAGAAGAGATTGAGAAGGAGCGCGCTGCCGAGAGGACGGAAAACGAGAAGCTCCACCTCGATCTCCAAGCCGCACTCCAAACCGCTATCAATCATGTTGACGAGAAGAATAAAATCGAGGCGACCGCCAAGGCTAAGAAGAAAGCACTCGAGATGGAGATCTCAATGCTGAAGGAACATAACCGGCTTCTTGTTACTCAGATCACGGAATCACGTCGCATCGAAGACAGGCACATCTCGGACGAGTATGACTAGAAGATCAAGCTGGGAGCCCTGCTGGTGGACCTAGAATGTGAGTTCCCTTTACTATGCATTCGGCTTGGTTTTCTCTTCTCTGCCTTCTCCTACTTGGTTTTGCTTCTTCTCGGTCTCTGTTTCTAATTTTATTTAGACATCTACCCGGAACTCCGCTCTGCTGGTATGCCAGCTATGGATAAAGCAAGGCAACTCAGAGCTGCATCTGGTATGCCTATTGACAACACTTCCACTATCAACGACCATCTCCTCAACATCAAAACGCAGATCCGCTCCCTCAAGGGCCTGGGCACCTCCATGGTGTCCACTGGATTCAAATTGCACAAGTTATTCTGGCCTGAGAAGGAGGTGACAGAAACCTTTAGCAAAATTGCCGAGCACCTGGATGGAGTCAAGGCCGAGCTAAAGAAGTGGCGTGCCTCCGCAGCTCGGCAGGAGCTGACGAGTTGCTGCACTTCATCATAAGCCGGTACGAGAATCTGAATCTCGACAGGATCCTCACGCGCCGGGAAGATTCCAAATGGACCAAGGATCCGGATTGCATTACTCGCCGCAAGGAGATAGCCTATGAGATTGCCTCCTACACCGACACGAGCGTCTACATCGACGGCCTCCCCGAGCCGGACACCGAGCCAGAAGATGATGATGAACAGGACGATGAGGATGATGATGCCGAGTCTGAAGATGACGACGCCAAGAGAGCATCCGAGAAGCGGAAGGCCAAGGTGATTGAGGGGACCGAACAGCTGGTCAACACGGAGGAATCCAAGTTGGCCACCAACGCAGAGGCCGAGCAGTCGCAACCCATCGCTCAGGAGACCACCATCACCACCGAGATGGTGATCGAGGGGCCAACTCCTGTGACGCCCCGAGATCGGGCACTATGCAGATTTCAGCATTTCCGCCAGAATCCACATAATAACCGATTCCAGGTTGCCACTTGTGATAACATTACAACAGTTCCCGAATATTCCGCAACAACAACAGAAAAGATATATATACAAGAAGACTCAAACGAGTCAAGGATACAACTGATACAATACAAAGATCCAAATGACAGCGGAAGAAACAACATAGTGTCCGACTACGGACAAGATACAAATTGGACTAAGAGTCCTGAAGATAACCGATGGCGTCCAATCCCTGCCCAGGCCAAGCCGGAGGGATTCCCAAGCTAACGTCGTCAGACTTCAAACCTGTTGACTGCAATGTGGAATATGCAGCCCCGAAAAGGATTCGTGGGTCAGTACGGTTAAGTACTGGCAAGTGGATAACCCATACTCACAAGATACCAGCGTAACCAATCATCACAAGATACAAATACTTTGGGTACAACGGAAGGAAGGGATTATTGCAAAGAAGCGGCAGCGGGCTGCACTAACTAACTACAGAGACGCGCTACAACATCCGGCTAAAAGAAAGGGATAAGATAGCGTATCAGAACCAACTATAACTACTCACCAAACAATACCCATCCAATGTTACCCCCTACTAAGGAAGCAACCCAAGGAAACTCACACGGTTGATTAGGGTGACATTCATTTTTTATGGTGGAGGTAATCTATATTACTAGTCAAGTTATCATCGTTAAGTGTAAGTTGTCTGAGTACTTGTTAGCCAGCACTTTCACCAAGTCATCCATAACCGCGGACAACACGGCTTCTCGAGAAGATGTAACCCTGCAGGGATGCACCAATTTGGCCGTACACGTAAGAATGACCCGCCAGATGGAAATGCACTTCCACCAAGCGAGGCACTCAACACAACCCAACTCTTCTTCGCATCAAGCCCAAAGAACCCCGTGCAATTGAGCGCACGGCCAATCAAGCCCCACGAAGAAAAGGGGACCCTCGTAGCACTCTAAGAACGTGTCTCCCTAAATGCCGACTACAAAAGTTACCACCCTGGCGCCAAGGGTTCGCACCTGCATATGCATGCGGCAAATGGAAAACCCGAACTAAATGAGGCGATTTGGGCGAGATGCGAATCGAATCAAAGTTGCGGGGGGCGCCCATACTCGCTTCCCACATGCGGTTAGCGCGCTCATCATGGATCGGAGGATAAGACCCTTTTCCTAATTAAGGTCGACACTAGCAGGCCTCAAAACCACGCCGGGCCTCCTGCCGGTGCCTTATCATCAAATTATTATTACGCAAAACATTAACATGTTGTTGATTAAGTTGAAACCCAACTATCAAACTAAACAGGTGATAAGACGGACAACAAGACTTGAGCACAAACAACACTAAGCATGCAACTACGACACGAGGGCCGACAAGGTAAACAAACAACAGGTAATAGGAAGTGGAAGGAAGGCTATATCATGGCTCCAAGGTAAAACATATGATAGGATCGAGACACAAGCATCGAATCATAAGGCTAGAATTAAGGCAACGGGAAGAATCGGTAACAAGTGATGAAAGGCCGCCATAGATAGCAAGTGAGTATACTTGCCTGAGATCCAGCAAGTAGGGGTACATCCGCAGAACTTGTCGTTGCTCACATCATCTCAACGTCCTATCCGCGAAGAAGCAACGAACTAGAACAAACACCGGATGCAACAATTACTTCTACGGCAAAAGATCCAGCATGATCCTAATTTATATGCATGACAAGTTAAAGGGGGCATCAAAATAAATACAAGACATGATGAAACATTTTAAATGGGCCCAAATGCAAAGATAAGGTTGCATTTGGAAAATCCCAGGTGCATCCATAGTTAATTAAATGAATTACAAGCAAACATTAGGTTGAAGTGATTAAATGGCATGGGGGATGACGAAAACAGAATGTATACAACAATTAGCTTCACTGTGATATCTCATTTGCCAAATTTGGAGTTTAGATGATTTAATTATGAGCTTTGGCATTTTAATTAAGTTAAAATCAGTACTGAATTTAGTGACAAAATTAGTTTTGCAAAACCTTGATATTAACTCATAATTGGATAGAGCATTAAATTCTGGTTGGAATACATGTATTACAAATTGAATTTGGAGTTTAAATGATAAAGTTATGAATTAAACAAATTTAAATGATTTAAATTCAAGTATAGAAAGTGTTTGAATTTTATTTGTTCAAAAACATTAAATAAAATTCATATTTGAAAAGATTATAATTTTCTGGTTTGAAAACATATTTCTCAAATTGGATTTGGATTTATTTTGACCAAGTTATGATTTATGCAATTTTAAATGATTTAAATAAAGTATAGAAAATTGCATAAATTTTAGTTGGTCAAAACAGTAAACAAATTGCATATTTGGACAATTCATAAAATTTTGAGTGGAATACATATTTTATTTGCCCAATTTGGATTGAAATTGCAAAAGATATTTGAATTTGAAATCTAGGGTCTATTCTGTGATTTTCTGAAACTTCAGAAGATTCCAGGGACCTGATTGCAAAAACTGTGGAAATTTCCAGATCTGGGATTCCAGATCCACGCGTGTTACGGCGCTTGCGGTCGCTGACAAATGGGGCCAGCGACAGCGTGGCGATGACGCGGCGCGGGTGTGGGCTTGCGTGGCCACCGGTGCCGCTGACTGGTGGGGCCGGGGTGCTGGCGTGGCAAAGAAAACGAAAAAGGGGCCTTTAATCGCCCGCGGGGGATCGAACCCGCGCCCTCGCGCTGAGAGCCGCTGGATCTTGCCACTGGGCTAACTCGACGATGGTGATTTGAATCAGATCCGCGTCTTCTTGATGTAGATCTGGAGCGTGTGCTCGTTTTCTGACGAAACTGAACGAGGTTCAGTTGGACGTGTTTTCTGAACCTCGCGGCGATAGGCGGCAGCGTGGGTGCGATTCAACGCCGGAGACCACGAACGGGCTGCGTTGTGCTTGCGTGCGTGCGTGTTAGGGCACCATGAAGGGGTGTGGCGTGCGTGCGTGTGCTTGGAGCAGCACAGACGCACGTAAGCGTGCCCGAGTTCGGCCATGGCGGCACGGTGGTGCTCGGGTTCAGAACATGCCACCACGACGGAGGGCGCTATAGGGTCGAAACGTTGCCGGAACGGCGAGATGGGCTCACCGTGAGGTCGTTGGCGGCGGTGGTTAGTCCCGGCGTTGACGACGACGACGAGGAGGAGTGGATGTTCAGTACGGGCCGGGGAAGAGGTGGAAGCGAGGCGACGGCGTGGGGCACTCCCGGGCTCGGCGTAGACGTCGTAGAGGAAGAAGATCTTGAGGCGGAGGCGTGCGCGTGCTCGGCGCGGACGGAGGCGCTCCATCGCTCGCTGTCGACGACGACCCCGACACCAAACATTCAGAGAAGAAAAGGGGGGGATTGGAGAGGAGAAAACGGCGGCGGCGGAGAGGGAAGAGGAGGGGGAAGCTAGGCTAGGGTTCTGGAGAGGGAAGGGGGCTGCTTTAAGGTGGGGGAGGGAGCAGGTGGTGCGGTGGTCCAGGGGAGGTTCACGCCTCCTGCGTGATCGTACGGAGGTGGAAGGAGGGGGTGCGGGCTGGCTGGGCTGGGCCTGCTGGGGTTGTAGGTGGGCTGGCCTGGCCTGCCTCCCCCACTTTTTTTTGTAGAAAGAGAAAAGATGGAAAAGAAGGGGGTTTTTGGAGTTCAAAAATTATGGGGATAATTTTTATGGGTTCTCCATTGCAAATGCCCAGGTGCATGATATTTAGTTTTGATAATTTTAAATTGTTGGTGTTGTTTGAAATTTGAATTCGAAATTCAAATTGGGGTTGTAGTAAAGGGGATTTCTTTAACCAAGCAATTTAAATAATTCAAATTCAAAACTATTGAAAACAATTTGAGTTGTTTTGTTTGCAAATGGTTTTGGGAAACATTGTAATATGTTTACATTGAGATCGGGCACTATGCAGATTTCAGCATTTCCGCCAGAATCCACATATTAACCGATTCCAGGTTGCCGCTTGTGATAACATTACAACAGTTCACGAATATTCCGCAACAACAACAGAAAAGATATATATACAAGAAGACTCAAACGAGTCAAGGATACAACTGATACAATACAAAGATCCAAATGACAGCGGAAGAAACAACATAGTGTCCGACTACGGACAAGATACAAATTGGACTAAGAGTCCTGAAGATAACCGATGGCGTCCAATCCCTGCCCAGGCCAAGCCGGAGGGATTCCCAAGCTAACGTCGTCAGACTTCAAACCTGTTGACTGCAATGTGGAATATGCAGCCCCGAAAAGGATTCGTGGGTCAGTACGGTTAAGTACTGGCAAGTGGATAACCCATACTCACAAGATACCAGCGTAACCAATCATCACAAGATACAAATACTTTGGGTACAACGGAAGGAAGGGATTATTGCAAAGAAGCGGCAGCGGGCTGCACTAACTAACTACAGAGATGTGCTACAGCATCCGGCTAAAAGAAAGGGATAAGATAGCGTATCAGAACCAACTATAACTACTCACCAAACAATACCCATCCAATGTTACCCCCTACTAAGGAAGCAACCCAAGGAAACTCACACGGTTGATTAGGGTGACATTCATTTTTTATGGTGGAGGTAATCTATATTACTAGTCAAGTTATCATCGTTAAGTGTAAGTTGTCTGAGTACTTGTTAGCCAGCACTTTCACCAAGTCATCCATAACCGCGGACAACACGACTTCTCGAGAAGATTTAACCCTGCAGGATGCACCAATTTGGCCGTACACGTAAGAATGACCCGCCAGATGGAAATGCACTTCCACCAAGCGAGGCACTCAACACAACCCAACTCTTCTTCACATCAAGCCCAAAGAACCCCGTGCAATTGAGCGCACGGCCAATCAAGCCCCACGAAGAAAAGGGGACCCTCATAGCACTCTAAGAACGTGTCTCCCTAAATGCCGACTACAAAAGTTACCACCCTGGCGCCAAGGGTTCGCACCTGCATATGCATGTAGCAAATGGAAAACCCAAACTAAATGAGGCGATTTGGACGAGATGTGAATCGAATCAAAGTTGCGGGGGGCGCTCATACTCGCTTCCCACATGCGGTTAGCGCGCTCATCATGGATCGGAGGACAAGACCCTTTTCCTAATTAAGGTCGACACTAGCAGGCCTCAAAACCACGCCGGGCCTCCTGCCGGTGCCTTATCATCAAATTATTATTACCCAAAACATTAACATGTTGTTGATTAAGTTGAAACCCAACTATCAAACTAAACAGGTGATAAGACGGACAACAAGACTTGAGCACAAACAACACTAAGCATGCAACTACGACACGAGGGCCGACAAGGTAAACAAACAACAGGTAATAGGAAGTGGAAGGAAGGCTATATCATGGCTGCAAGGTAAAACATATGATAGGATCGAGACACAAGCATCGAATCATAAGGCTAGAATTAAGGCAACGGGAAGAATCGGTAACAAGTGATGAAAGGCCGCCATAGATAGCAAGTGAGTATACTTGCCTGAGATCCAGCAAGTAGGGGTACATCCGCAGAACTTGTCGTTGCTCACATCATCTCAACGTCCTATCCGCGAAGAAGCAACGAACTAGAACAAACACCGGATGCAACAATTACTTCTACGGCAAAAGATCCAGCATGATCCTAATTTATATGCATGACAAGTTAAAGGGGGCATCAAAATAAATACAAGACATGATGAAACATTTTAAATGGGCCCAAATGCAAAGATAAGGTTGCATTTGGAAAATCCCAGGTGCATCCATAGTTAATTAAGTGAATTACAAGCAAACATTAGGTTGAAGTGATTAAATGGCATGGGGGATGACGAAAACAGAATGTATACAACAATTAGCTTCACTGTGATATCTCATTTGCCAAATTTGGAGTTTAGATGATTTAATTATGAGCTTTGGCATTTTAATTAAGTTAAAATCAGTACTGAATTTAGTGACAAAATTAGTTTTGCAAAACCTTGATATTAACTCATAATTGGATAGAGCATTAAATTCTGGTTGGAATACATGTATTACAAATTGAATTTGGAGTTTAAATGATAAAGTTATGAATTAAACAAATTTAAATGATTTAAATTCAAGTGTAGAAAGTGTTTGAATTTTATTTGTTCAAAAACATTAAATAAAATTCATATTTGAAAATATTATAATTTTCTGGTTTGAAAACATATTTCTCAAATTGGATTTGGATTTATTTTGACCAAGTTATGATTTATGCAATTTTAAATGATTTAAATAAAGTATAGAAAATTGCATAAATTTTAGTTGGTCAAAACAGTAAACAAATTGCATATTTGGACAATTCATAAAATTTTGAGTGGAATACATATTTTATTTGCCCAATTTGGATTGAAATTGCAAAAGATATTTGAATTTGAAATCTAGGGTCTATTCTGTGATTTTCTGAAACTTCAGAAGATTCCAGGGACCTGATTGCAAAAACTGTGGAAATTTCCAGATCTGGGATTCCAGATCCACGGGAGTTACGGCGCTTGCGGTCGCTGACAAATGGGGCTAGCGACAGCGTGGCGATGACGCGGCGCGGGTGTGGGCTTGCGTGGCCACCGGTGCCGCTGACTGGTGGGGCTGGGGTGCTGGCGTGGCAAAGAAAACGAAAAAGGGGCCTTTAATCGCCCGCGGGGGATCGAACCCGCGCCCTCGCGCTGAGAGCCGCTGGATCTTGCCACTGGGCTAACTCGACGGTGGTGATTTGAATCAGATCCGCGTCTTTTTGATGTAGATCTGGAGCGTGTGCTCGTTTTCTGACGAAACTGAACGAGGTTCAGTTGGACGTGTTTTCTGAACCTCGCGGCTATAGGCGGCAGCGGCGGTGCGATTCAACGCCGGAGACCACGAACGGGCGGCGTTGTGCTTGCGTGCGTGCGTGTTAGGGCACCATGAAGGGGTGTGGCGTGCGTGCGTGTGCTTGGAGCAGCAGAGACGCACGGAAGCGTGCCCGAGTTCGGCCATGGCGGCACGGTGGTGCTCGGGTTCAGAACATGCCACCACGACGGAGGGCGCTACAGGGTCGAAACGTTGTGGGAACGGCGAGATGGGCTCACCGTGAGGTCGTTGGCGGCGGTGGTTAGTCCCGGCGTTGACGACGACGACGAGGAGGAGTGGATGTTCAGTACGGGCCGGGGAAGAGGTGGAAGCGAGGCGACGGCGTGGGGCACTCCCGGGCTCGGCGTAGACGTCGTAGAGGAAGAAGATCTTGAGACGGAGGCATGCGCGTGCTCGGCGCGGACGGAGGCGCTCCATCGCTCGCTGTCGACGACGACCCCGACACCAAAAATTCAGAGAAGAAAAGGGGGAGATTGGAGAGGAGAAAACGGCGGCGGCGGAGAGGGAAGAGGAGGGGGAAGCTAGGCTAGGGTTCTGGAGAGGGAAGGGGGCTGCTTTAAGGTGGGGGAGGGAGCAGGTGGTGCGGTGGTCCAGGGGAGGTTCACGCCTCCTGCGTGATCGTACGGAGGTGGAAGGAGGGGGTGCGGGCTGGCTGGGCTGGGCCTGCTGGGGTTGTAGGTGGGCTGGCCTGGCCTGCCTCCCCGCTTTTTTTTTGTAGAAAGAGAAAAGATGGAAAAGAAGGGGGTTTTTGGAGTTCAAAAATTATGGGGATAATTTTTATGGGTTCTCCATTGCAAATGCCCAGGTGCATCATATTTAGTTTTGAAAATTTTAAATTGTTGGTGTTGTTTGAAATTTGAATTCGAAATTCAAATTGGGGTTGTAGTAAAGGGGATTTCTTTAACCAAGCAATTTAAATAATTCAAATTCAAAACTATTGAAAACAATTTGAGTTGTTTTGTTTGCAATGGTTTTGGGAAACATTGTAATATGTTTACATTTTTAAATTGGTTTGAAAACAAGGTTGCATGCAAAAAAAGAAAACAAGCAATTCTATTTGAGGGAAATCCCCCGGGTGTTACCGAGCTGGGCGCGGCTGGTGCTGCGCCAACTGGTGTCAACCCGCTGCCCAGGACCCAGTCTGCCGCGTCCACTTCTGCAACAGATCCAATCTCGGTGGCTACAGCAACCTCTGCGCCCACTGCCTCTGCCACCACCGACGCGGACAACACCGCCACTGTTTGAGTAATTCCTGCAAGCTTTACCTCAAAACATTTATCAGATCCACGGTATGCCGGGTGCAGATGTAACTAAAATAATTATGTCTTGTTGCCACTCAGTTTTTATTTCATTTGATGTTTTAGCAACTCTGGCTTAATGCCGGGTTGCGTTAATATGCAAGTCCCCGAGTTGCATTTTTTATCCACTCTCTCTTTTCGTCTCAGCTCTTACCTGCCACTTGTGGCTTTTTTGGTAGTCGAGTCACAAGATTTCAAAGTTTGAGTTTCAAATACTTAGCCACTTAGAAAGATTCATAGTAACGCTGCCCACCACTTAGCCAAAAAAAGACAATAAAAACAGAGAAGAACACCCTACTCGGTTGCTACACCTCTCTTCTCCTTAGCAATTTTTCGTGTGCTCGTTGACCTTTGGCTTGTTCTCTTGCTTGCCATGAAGCCGGGTTGCGGACAGCAGCAGAGTCGAAGAGTTGGCCCTTGGGTTTAAACACATTACTATATATGCTTATGAAATTCTAAGTAGAGCAACCGAGTAGACAAAGTAAAACAGAGTAGACAAACACAGAACAAATTTGGACAAGGGCAGTCCCCGAGTTTGAATTCGGAGTGCCTACTAGAATTTTAACTCGGTTGAGGAGATACATACAAATTTCTGCTCATGAATGAAAATGGCGGAGTAGAGCTACATTCCAGGGGCGCTTAGATTCCTCTCCAGCTTTATCCGGCCTGTTCTTCTGGGGTGCCTGTGCGTCAACTAGATAGTAGGCATCATTGTGCAGAGCCTTGCTCACAATGAAAGGTCCTTCCCACGGAGGGTATAGCTTGTGCATTCCGGCCGTGCGTTGCATGAGCCTAAGTACCATGTCTCCTTCTCGGAAAACCCTTGGGTTCACTTTCCGGCTGTCATAACGCCTCAAGTTTTGCTGATAAACAGCTGAACGTGACAGAGTTAACTCTCTTGCTTCTTCTAGCAGGTCAACGTCGTTTTCTCGGGCTTCTCTCGCCTCCGCCTCAGTGTAGAGGGTTACTCGGGGCGAGTCATGCTCTAGGTCAGTGGGCAACACGGCCTGATGAGGACATCCCTAGCTCTTCACCTATTGTTACACATGAGGATGCTCCAATAAAAACTAATGAAGTAAGGATTGGACCAATGACAAGATCAAGAACCAAGCTATTACAACAACAGGTGAATTCACTCCTACTTGAATATAATGTTTATAATTGTGAGAGCTTTATACTACCTAAATCCTTGCATTTGTGTATTCTTAGGTTTGTTGATAACACAAGCATGAATGGAGATCATGGAGAGGAGATACACAAGGATGAGCATGGATTACAAGAGGAGACGGAAAACAATCAATAACATGTTGAAAACAACAAATAACAAGTGTTATGATGACAAGGGGATGGTGCCTCCACAAGGTCAAATGCACTAAGTGTGGAAAACAATGCCATATTGTTATTTCACACTCATGGATGGACAAGGCAAGAAGAGGGCGCCCACAAGGAAGCATCAATGCGCCATATGGAGTTCTAGTAGTAGTAGGATTGGTTTGTATACCAATTTGGCCGCACCCCTTGTGTGTGGGGTCGGTTTGTATCCAATTGTGGTAGTGTTAGGAGTCCTAGTCCTATTAGGGTTGGTGCTTGTGCAAGGGAGAGCCTTGTGGCCGCACCCCCTCTCATATATACCCCTTGGGGCGCATAGGAGAGGAGAGACTACGTTAAACCCAAAAACCCTAGACCTCTAGATTGAAACTGCTTGTAAGCCTTTCGTCTAGAAGTTCATCTTCAAACTTTACGTGATACCTGCTGTTGCACTGGGAATAAGACGGTACAGAATCACTTGTAGTCGGTGCATTACTTGTGCAAGAGTGTGGAGTTGAGAATATCCTTGGGGTTGCTATCTTTTGCATTGGCATCAGGGATCAGCCGGGAGAGTTCTTAGTGGCGCACTAGTTATCATACTGGAGTTGTCTGTGAGTTCACTGAGAAGATTGGGCCACCCCTTATCATCTTGGTATCAGATTTACATGTTGCCTCGGTGAGCTATCAAATTTCCCTTTAGTTTGAGTGTTTTTATTTCCTATCCAGAAAATTGCCCCACAAAAATAGTGTTAGTCATTGCCTTAGCCTAGATATCACCTTAGTTTTAATCACTAGTGCTGTTTTTGTGTTTGTGTTTGATTTTGTGTTCCTTTTTATCTTTTTTAGTTTCATATCTTTCGGCTAGGTTTAGGGTTCTTTGTTCATCTAGCCGAAAACCTATCAAAAAACAACAAAAAATCCTGCTCCATATTGCCATCTACCATCACCAATCCGATTCCACCTCTAATCCTACCGCGACAGAAGATTGCACCGTTTTCCTGCCGTGATCGGATCCCACCCGCACTCGGTTTCCCCATCGCGCTTACCAAACCCTCCCATCGCACCGCAACGCGCTTACCATCTTTCCCACCCGCGCGCTGCCGCGACACGGTTTTGCCGCAAAACGCTGCCGCCACCCGCTCGCTGCCGTGATCGACTCGGGCTCGGATTCCATCAGCCGCGCGTTACAAAATCGCCACCCGCGCCCGCATCGCACCTTACCAGCACAACCACAGCGCCCTGCCGCGACACAAAATCAGCGCAAAACGCTGCCGCACCGCACTGCTGCTGCCGTGACTTGCTATCCGCGCGCGCGCTAGGTTTTCCACCGTTGCGCGGTTACCTTTTGGCTGTTTCGCGAGCCTGCGCGCTGCCGTGGCAGAGAATTTGATCGTTTTTGCTGCCGTGTGTTGTTTTTGCTGCCGTGAGTCGTTTGGAGCTAGTTTTCACCTAGATTTTTTTTCTGTTTTTCTTTGTTTTTCTCTGTTTTATCACTAGGACCTTTACTTCCATACCTTGTGAACCTTAGCCACAGCCTTTCTACAGCATTCAAATAGGAACTTGCCCACAAGTATAGCTATTTTTGTGCTCTGACAGGTTGCTCATTTTCATCACCACCATTGTGTTCACTTGTGTTTTGGTTAATTTTGCTCCTAGCTTAGTGTAAGGCCATTGGAAAAATACAAAAAAATATAGAAAAAGCAAAAGTATAAAAAAAGAGAAAAGAGAAAAAGAGCAAAGTGCAAAGAGGCCATATCATTGCTATTGTTTACTAGTTGAGCTTGCCATTGTGACACTTGGTTTTTCATTGAGCAATCTTGTGCCTGTCAATTAAGAGCCTAGCTAGTGACTTTCTAGTGCATTGCAAAAATTCATCCATATATTTGCTTTGCCACATTTGTCTCCATTATTGTGTGAGTTTCCTTGGGTATTTTTATATCTTCACAAAGACAACAAATAGGATTGTTACTTTGGTGATTGTTAGGTATCCATACCAAGCCCCACTAAATAACCTTGTTTGCTATTGTGAGAGTTAAAAACCTGGGTATTCTCTTCTTCACACCAAAGTACTTTAATTGCCTCTACTTGTGGTAAGTATCTCTATTCACTTTGGAGTGGTAAGATATCCTATTGTCTTGCTAGATTTTTTAGTGAGTTGTGAGAGGCACCACAACCTATACTTGTTTCTATTACACTAACCTACTAATGGATCTTTCTAGTGGTGATCTTGTGCAGCAAAAGAAGGACCATAAGGAGGGAGTTAATTGGAGGGAGTATGAGGCTCTTAGGGATGTTTTGGCAAGAGAAATAGTGGACAATCATAATGGACTCAAGAAATTTGTTCAAGATGCATGTGATCCCTTATATGAGGCTCTCCAAGCTATGGAGACCAAGATGGAGGCCACTCACAAATTGGCCGAGACTAATAGAGGGGAAGTGAGATCAATCAATGATTTAATTGCTCAAATGACTACTACCCTTGCTGGCCTTCAAACCATGATTCAAGAAAGATTGCATCTTGTGGATGATGACAATGCTAGTGTCCATAGTGATGCTAATAATGGTTTGGAAGCTTTTGGTGCAAGGAATATTAATCATGGCCGAGCTAGAGGAGAAAGGGGCCATGATGGACATCAAGGCCGAGCCCGTAATTTTGCTCCAAGGAGAGTGCCCAATATTTTGGTTCAAGACAATCCGAGAGAGGATGGGTTGAGTAAGCCAAAATTCTCAATTCCTTCTTTCAGCTTTGATACTATGGATGTGGAAGAATACTTGCTATGGGAGTTGAAAATTGAGAAGCTATGGAGAATGCATGAGTACAATGAGGATAGAAAGATCAAGTTGGCATCTTCTGAGTTTGATGGATATGCTCTTAGATGGTGGGGTAATCTTGTGAGAAAGAGGCAAGAGGATGGAGAATTACCCATTGTCACTTGGAACACCATGAAGAGAGTCATGAGAGATAGATTTGTTCCACCAAATTACATAAGGCAACAATTTGATAAATTGCAACAATTGAGGCAAGGTACTATGAGTGTTGATGCTTATTATCAAGAGATGGATCTAATCATGCAAAGGGCACGTGTGAGAGAGCAATTGGAGCAAACAATGCAAAGGTTCCTTTCGGGTTTGAACTATAAAATCAAGGGAATTGTTAGGCATCATCAATACAATGATATACATGAGTTTCTACATCATGCAAGGGAGGCCGAAGCACATATTATTGAGGAGGCAAAAATTACTACAAGGACAAGAGCTAGATTTCCCATGAGATCATCTTCTATGTCTAGTGCACCTCCTCCACCACCACCATCTTCAAGTTTTCGAGGTGCTAATTCTTCTAAACCCGAGCCTAGTACCTCTATTGCAAAGAAAACATCACAACCTAGTGTGAGTACCACGGGTTCAAGTGCTTCTACTTCAAGGACTAGAGATATTTCATGTCACACTTGTGGAGGAAAGGGGCACTTCAAGAGGGATTGTCCAAATACAAAAGTGATGGTGATCAATGAGAACAATGAGTATGAGACAGGTGATGATGTTGATCCTAATGACATTGATGATGATGATGATGGCTATTTGAGTGATACTCCTTTGGATGCTTATGCTACTACTATGCCATCTATTATTTGCACACAAAATTAATTGAGTGTGGTGCCTACTCCTGAACATCAAAGGTGCAATTTGTTTCAAACCAAAGCTACTATTGGTCCTAACATGGCTTGCAAAGTCATTATTGATGGAGGGAGTTGCAGGAATTTGGCTAGCAAAGATCTATGTGCAAAACTCAATTTGAAATATATGCCACATCCTTCTCCTTATCATATCCAATGGTTGAGTAGCACGGGACAAATGAAGGTTTCTCATATGGTGATGAGGACATCCCTAGCTCTTCACCTATTGTTACACATGAGGATGCTCCTATACAAGCTAATGAAGTGAGGATTGGTCCAATGACAAGATCAAGAACCAAGCTATTACAACAATAGGTGAATTCACTCCTACTTGAATATAATGTTTATAATTGTGAGAACTTTATACTACCTAAATCCTTGCACTTGTGTATTCTTAGGTTTGTTGATAACACAAACATGAATGGAGATCATGGAGAGGAGCTACACAAGGATGAGCATGGACTTCAAGAGGAGATGGAAAACAAGTGCTAGCATGGTGAAAACAACAAATAACAAATGTTATCATGACAAGGGGATGGTGCCTCCACAAGGTCAAATGCACTAAGTGTGGAAAACAATGTCAATTATGTTATTCCACACTCATACATGAACAAGGCAAGAGGAGGGCGCCCACAAGGAGTATCAATGCGCCATATACAAGACCTAGTTCAATTAGGATTGGTTTGTATACCAATTTGGCCGCACCCCTTGTGTGGGGGTCGGTTTGTATCCAATTGTGGTAGATATAGGAGTCCTAGTCCAATTAGGAGTAGTGCTTGCGCAAGGGATCCCCTTGTGGCCGCACCCCCTCTCATATATACCCCTTGGGGCGCATAGGAGAGGTTAGACTACGTTAAAACATAAACCCTAGACCTCTAGATTGAAACTGCTTGTAAGCCTTTCATCTGGAAGTTCATCTGCAAACTTTACGTGTTACCTGCTGTTGCACTGGGAATAAGACGGTACAGGACCACTTGTAGTCGGTGGATTACTTGTGCAAGAGTGTGGAGTTGAGAATATCCTTGGGGTTGCTATCTTTTGCATTGGCATCAGGGATCAGCCGGGAGAGTTCTTAGTGGCGCACTAGTTATCATACTGGAGTTGTCTGTGAGTTCACTGAGAAGATTGGGCCACCCCTTATCATCTTGGTATCAGATTTACAGGTTTCCTCGGTGAGCTATCAATTTCCCTTTAGTTTTGAGTGTTTTTATTACCTATCCGGAAAATTGCCCCACAAAAATAGTTCTAGTCATTGCCATAGCCTAGATATCACCTTAGTTTCATTACGTTTGCTGTTATTGTGTTAGATTTTGTGTTACCTTTTTCTGTTTTTAGGTTTCTTATTTCTCGGCTAGGGTTAGGGTTCTTGTTCCCCTAGTCGAAATTCTATCAAAAAATAACAAAAAGATCCGCTGCAATCCACCATATCCACCCCCAATCCGAGTCCATCAAGGAATCCTACCGCGGCAGCGTTTTGATCAATTCCCTGCCGTGCCGCACCCATACACCCTATCCCACCCGAACTCGGTTTCCCCCCTGTTGCGCGCTTACAAAACCACCCCATCCGCCTGCATCGCTGTTACCAATTCCCACCCGCGCGCTCACGCCCACGGCAGAAAAGCTCTGCCGCCGCTGCCGTACGCTGTCCGCCCACGTAACGCCCGCGCGCTGTGATTTCCACCGTAACGCGCTTACCAGCGCCCGTAACGCTCGCGCGCGCACTGCCGCGGCACGAAAACGAGCAGTTTTGCTGCCGCGCGCGACTGTTAGCTGCTAGTTGCTGCCGTGGCACAGTTTTTCACTGTTTTTGCTGCCGTACGCCTACCGTGGACTGTTTTTGCTGTTTTTCTCTGCCGTGAGCTGCTGTTTTCTGCCGTGAGCTAGCAAACTCATTTTTCTCTTAGTTTTTCTTTGTTTTTCTTTGTTATTTCCTGTTTTCTCACTAGGACCATCATATCCATACCTTGTGAACCTTAGCCACAACCTTTCTACAACATCTTAATAGGAACTTGCCCACAAGTATAGCTATTTTTATGCTCTGACAGGCTGCTCATTTTCATCACCACCATTGTGTTCACTTGTGTTTGGTTAATTGTTGCTCCTACCTTAGTGTAAGGCCATTGGAAAAATACAAAAAAAAAGAGAAAAGCAAAAAGTATAAAAAAAAGAGAAAAGAGAAAAAGAACAAAGTGAAAAGAGGCCATATCATTACTATTGTTTACTAGTTGAGCTTGCCATTGTGACACTTGGTTTTTCATGAGCAATCTTGTGCCTGTCAATTAAGAGCCTAGCTAGTGACTTTCTAGAGCATTACAAAAATTCATCCATATATTTGCTTTGCCACATTTGTCTCCATTATTGTGTGAGTTTCCTTGGGTATTTTTATATCTTCACAAAACAGCAAATAGGATTGTTACTTTGGTGATTGTTAGGTATCCATACCAATCCCCACTAAATAACCTTGTTTGCCCTTGTGAGAGTTAAAAACCTGGGTATTCTCTCTTTCACACCAAAGCACTTTAATTGCCTCTACTTGTGGTAAGTATCTCTATTCACTTTGGAGTGGTAAGATATCCTATTGTCTTGCTAGATTTTTGAGTGAGTTGTGAGAGGCACCACAACCTATACTTGTTTTATTTTTCACTAACCTTCTAATGGATCCTTCTAGTGATGATCTTGTGCAGCAAAAGAAGGACCAAACCGAGGGAGTGAATTGGAGGGAGTATGAGGCGTTAAGGGATGTTTTGACAAATCAATTGACTGAAAATGAGACACACTTCAAGAAATATGTTGATCGTGCATGTGATCCTCTATATGAAACTGTTCATAACATGGAGAAGAAGGTGGAAACCACCAACACATTGGCCGAGACCAATAGTGCTCAATTGAAAACAATGCAAGATTCTATTGATGCTTTCAATCATACTATGACTGATCTTCAAAGATTGATTCAAGCTCGGTTGCCACCTATTGATGATGACAATGCTAGTGTCCATAGTGATGCAAATAATGAGGAGGAGCCTAATCTTGGCCGTGGAGCTAGAGGAGAAAGAGGCCGAGGAGGTGTTCTAGGCCGAGCTAGGCGTGTGCCCATACCAATTGCTCATGAAAATAGAGAGGATGCATTGGGTAAGCCCAAATTTTCTATTCCAGCTTTCAGCTTTGATAATATGGATGTGGAAGAATATTTGCTATGGGAGATGAAAATAGAAAAATTGTGGAGATTGCATGACTACAATGAGGATAGAAAGATCAAGTTGGCATCTTCTGAGTTTGATGGATATGCTCTTAGATGGTGGGATAATCTAGTGAGAAAGAGACATGATGATGGTGAGTTGCCCATTGTCACTTGGCACACCATGAAGAGGCTTATGAGAGAAAGATTTGTACCACCCAATTACATAAGGCAACAATTTGACAAATTACAACAATTGAGGCAAGGTACCAAGACAGTTGATGCTTATTATCAAGAGATGGAATTAATCATGCAAAGGGCTCGTGTGAGAGAGCAAGGAGAGCAAACAATGCAAAGATTCCTTTCAGGTTTACATTATAAAATCAAGGGCATTGTGAGGCATTATCAATATACTAATATGCATGATTTACTCCATCATGCTAGGGAGGCCGAATCACATCTACTTGAGGAAGCACAAAATTCAGCAAGAACAAGGAGTAGATTCCCATTGAGATCATCTACTACTCCTAGTATACCACCACCACCACCACCTCCATCATCAAGTTCTAGAGGTGCTCCATCATCCAAAACCGAGCCTAGTGTGTCTAATGCAAGGAAAACATCACAACCAGCAGCAAGTGCCTCGGGTTCTAGTGCTTCTACTACAAGAAATAGAGATATTACATGTCACACATGTGGAGGCAAGGGTCACTTCAAGAAGGATTGCCCAAATTCAAAGGTGATGATTATTAATGAGAATAATGAGTATGAGACAGGTGATGATGTTGATCCCAATGATCTTGATGATGATGATGGCTATTTGAGTGATTCTCCTTTGGATGCTTATGCTACTACTATGCCATCTATTATTTGCACACAAAATTCATTGAGTGTGGTGCCTAGTCTTGAAAATAAAAGGTGCAATCTATTTCAAACAAAGGCTGTTATTGGTCCCAACATGGCTTGCAAAGTCATTATTGATGGAGGGAGTTGTAGAAACTTGGCAAGCAAGGATTTATGTGCCAAGTTGAAACTAAAATACTTACCACATCCGAGCCCTTATCATATCCAATGGTTGAGTAGCACGGGACAAATGAAGGTATCTCATATGGTGAGAGTGGAGTTTCAAATTGGACCTTACAAAGATACTATTGAGTTTGATGTGGTTCCTATGACAGTGTGTCACCTATTATTGGGAAGACCTTGGCAATTTGATAGAAGTGTGAAGCATGAAGGAAGAGTTAATACTTATGAGTTGCATCATCATGGGAGGACTATTATTTTGAGGCCTATGACTCCACAACAAATTGTAAATGAGTCCCAATCCAAAATTGCTATGAAAGTGGAAAGAGAGAGAGAGAGAGAGAGAGATGAGGGACCACCAAAACTACAAGCCATGGGGAGTGATAGTACAACCAATCCGAGTGGGAAAAAGAGAGAGAACCTATTATGCATGTTAGCCACCAAAGAGGATTTGAGGGAATTTAGGGATGATCCTTCATTAGTCCCTATTGTGCTTATTCACAAGGGAGAGATTTTGGTTTCTAATGATATGACCCCTATTCCTCTTGGTGTTTCTAATGTTTTGCAGGATTTTGAGGATGTTTTTCCACAAGATGTGCCCTCGGGATTGCCACCTTTGAGAGGTATTGAGCATCAAATTGATTTGATCCCCGGAGCATCTCTCCCAAACCGAGATCCTTATAGAACCAATCCACAAGAAACAAAGGAGATACAAAGGCAAGTACAAGAACTACTAGACAAAGGTTATATTCGGGTTAGTCTTTCTCCTTGTGCCGTTCCCGTTATTTTGGTTCCTAAGAAAGATGGTACTTGGCGCATGTGTGTAGATTGTAGAGCAATTAATAACATCACTATTCGTTATCGTCATCCTATACCACGTTTAGATGACATGTTAGATGAATTAAGTGGTGCTACTCTTTTCTCTAAAATTGATTTGCGTAGTGGATACCATCAAATAAGAATGAAAGAGGGAGATGAATGGAAAACTGCTTTTAAGACAAAATTTGGTTTATATGAGTGGTTAGTAATGCCTTTTGGTTTAACTAATGCACCTAGTACTTTCATGAGATTAATGAACCATATTTTGAGAGACTTTATTGGTAGATTTGTGGTAGTTTATTTTGATGATATTCTCATATATAGCCACAATGAACATGAACACATGGATCATATTAGACAAGTCTTGCAAGTGCTAAGAAATAATAAATTGTCTGGTAATCTTGAGAAGTGCACTTTTTGCAAAGATAAGGTTATATTTCTTGGTTATGTTGTTTCTAAGCATGGAATTGAGGTTGATCAATCTAAAATTGAAGCTATTCGAAATTGGCCAATTCCAACTAATGTGAGTCAAGTTAGAAGTTTTAATGGGCTTGCTAGTTTCTATAGAAGATTTGTGCCTAATTTTAGTACAATTGCTGCCCCTTTAAATGATCTAACTAAAAAGGGTGTTAATTTTGAATGGGGTGTTACTCAAGATATTGCTTTTGATACATTGAAAGAGAAGTTGATTTCGGCCCCATTGCTTATGCTTCCAAATTTTGATAAACAATTTGAGATCGAGTGTGATGCTAGTGGCATAGGTATTGGAGGTGTTCTCACACAGCTCGTATTCATTCAGTAACTCTACCCCTTCTTCATTCTTGGACCTCGCTTCTGAATATGGATCCAGAGAGGTGTTTTCATAGTCATCTCCGAATATTTTCGATTTCATTTTTCTATGATATGTCTTTCTATATGAAAATTGCATCAATAGAGAACCTTTTCCTCTGTATGAATCTATATTATTCCATTCCAATTTCTTCCCGAAACTTCCCAAGAAAAATCCCGAATTGAATGCAAGAAAAGAAACATATTGCCTATTTTTTCTGAAAACTTAAATGGTGCACAATTGAATTATTCTGTTTATGATAAGGAATTATATGCACTTGTGAGAGTTTTAGAGGTATGGAAACATTATTTGTGGCCTAAAGAATTTATTATACATAGTGATCATGAAGCATTGAAATTTTTAAAGTGCCAAAATAATTTGAATAAGAGACATGCTAAGTGGGTTGAGTTTATTGAATCTTTTCCATACATCATAAAACATAAAAAGGGATTGGATAATGTAGTTGCTTATGCTTTATCAAGAAAGAATATGTTACTCTCAAATTTAGAAATTAAGGTTTCGGGTTTGGAGGGTATTAGAGATTTATATGATGAAGATAAAGAATTTTCTATGCCATTTAATAAATGTGTTAATACTAAAGCATGGGAAAAATTTCATATACATGATGGGTACTTGTTTAGAGCTAACAAATTGTGTATTCCCGAGTGTTTCTTGCGTTTATTTTTGATCCAGGAATCTCATAGTGGAGGATTGATGGGACACTTTGGAAGAGAGAAGACTTTGTTGATGTTGGCTGAAAATTTCTTTTGGGCACATATGAGAAGAGATGTGTATAGATTGGTGCAAAGATGCATTACTTGCAACAAGTCCAAATCAAAATTGAAGCCCCACGGATTGTACACACCATTGCCATCACCAAGTACACCATGGGAGGATATTAGCATGGATTTTGTGTTGGGATTGCCGAGGACAAAAAGAGGACATGACTCTATCTTTGTGGTTGTGGATAGATTTTCAAAGATGGCTCATTTTATTCCATGCCACAAGAGTGATGATGCTTCTCACATTGTCAATTTGTTCTTTAGAGAAATTGTGATATTGCATGGAGTTCCAAGGACTATAGTGTCGGATAGAGATGTCAAGTTCATGAGTTACTTTTGGAAGACACTTTGGGGTAAGCTTGGCACTAAGCTATTATTTTCTACTACTTGCCACCCCCAAACTGATGGACAAACCGAGGTGGTTAATAGAACATTGTCCACATTGCTAAGAGGTATGATCAAGAAGAATTTGAAGGAGTGGGAGGAGTGTTTGCCCCATGTGGAATTTGCATACAATAGAGCTTGTGCATTCAACTACTCAATTATGTCCTTTTGAGGTGGTGTATGGTTTCAAGCCTATTACTCCTCTTGATTTATTACCACTTCCTTTACATGAGAGAGTTAATATGGAGGCATCAAAAAGGGCTGATTTTGTGAAGAAGATTCATGAGAAAACAAAATAAGCAATTGAGAAGAAGGGAAAACATGTGGCTGAAAGAGTAAACAAGAAGAGGAAGGAAGTTATATTTCGGCCAGGAGATATGGTGTGGGTGCACTTTAGAAAAGATAGATTTCCCACATTGAGAAAGTCCAAGTTGATGCCTAGAGGATCTGGTCCTCACAAAGTTATTTCAAGGATCAATGATAATCATACAAGATTGACCTCCCAATTGATGAGTTTGGTGTTAGTAATTCTTTTAATGTGGCTGATTTGACACCTTACCATGGAGATGATTTAGCATCGAGGTCGATGCCTTTTCAAGAGGGGGAGGATGATGAGGACATCCCTAGCTCTTCACCTATTGTTACACATGAGGATGCTCCTATACAAGCTAATGAAGTGAGGATTGGTCCAATGACAAGATCAAGAACCAAGCTATTACAACAACAGGTGAATTCACTCCTACTTGAATATAATGTTTATAATTGTGAGAACTTTATACTACCTAAATCCTTGCACTTGTGTATTCTTAGGTTTGTTGATAACACAAACATGAATGGAGATCATGGAGAGGAGCTACACAAGGATGAGCATGGACTTCAAGAGGAGATGGAAAACAAGTGCTAGCATGGTGAAAACAACAAATAACAAATGTTACCATGACAAGGGGATGGTGCCTCCACAAGGTCAAATGCACTAAGTGTGGAAAACAGTGTCAATTATGTTATTCCACACTCATACATGAACAAGGCAAGAGGAGGGCGCCCACAAGGAGTATCAATGCGCCATATACAAGACCTAGTTCAATTAGGATTGGTTTGTATACCAATTTGGCCGCACCCCTTGTGTGGGGGTCGGTTTGTATCCAATTGTGGTAGATATAGGAGTCCTAGTCCAATTAGGAGTAGTGCTTGCGCAAGGGATCCCCTTGTGGCCGCACCCCCTCTCATATATACCCCTTGGGGCGCATAGGAGAGGTTAGACTACGTTAAAACATAAACCCTAGACCTCTAGATTGAAACTGCTTGTAAGCCTTTCATCTGGAAGTTCATCTGCAAACTTTACGTGTTACCTTCTGTTCCACTGGGAATAAGACGGTACAGGACCACTTGTAGTCGGTGGATTACTTGTGCAAGAGTGTGGAGTTGAGAATATCCTTGGGGTTGCTATCTTTTGCATTGGCATCAGGGATCAGCCGGGAGAGTTCTTAGTGGCGCACTAGTTATCATACTGGAGTTGTCTGTGAGTTCACTAAGAAGATTGGGCCACCCCTTATCATATGGTGAGAGTGGAGTTTCAAATTGGACCTTACAAAGATATTATTGAGTTTGATGTGGTGCCCATGACAGTTTGCCACTTATTATTGGGAAGACCTTGGCAATTTGATAGAAGTGTGAAGCATGAAGGAAGAGCAAATACTTATGAGCTATATCATCATGGGAAGACTATTATTTTGAGGCCTATGACTCCACAACAAATTCTACAAGAGTCCCAATCCAAAATTGATAGGAAAGTGAAAAAATAAAGAGAGAGGGATGAGGGAACACCAAAAATGCAAGCCATGGGGAGTGATAGCAAAACCAATTCGAGTGGTAAAAAGAGAGAGAACCTATTATGCATGTTAGCCACTAAAGAGGATTTGAGGGAATTTAGGGATGATCCAACACTAGTACCTATAGTGCTTATTCACAAAGGAGAGATTTTGGTTTCTAATGACATGACCCCTATTCCTCTTGGTGTTTCTCATGTTTTGCAGGATTTTGAGGATGTTTTTCCACAAGATGTACCTTCGGGATTGCCACCTTTGAGAGGTATTGAGCATCAAATTGATTTAATCCCCGGAGCATCTCTCCCAAACCGAGCTCCTTATAGAACCGATCCACAAGAAACAAAGGAGATACAAAGGCAAGTACAAGAACTACTAGATAAAGGTTATATTCGAGTTTGTCTTTCTCCTTGTGTTGTCCCCGTTATTTTGGTTCCTAAGAAAGATGGTACTTGGCGCATGTGTGTAGATTGTAGAGCAATTAATAACATCACTATTCGTTATCGTCATCCTATACCACGTTTAGATGACATGTTAGATGAATTAAGTGGTGCTACTCTTTTCTCTAAAATTGATTTGCGTAGTGGATACCATCAAATAAGAATGAAAGAGGGAGATGAATGGAAAACTGCTTTTAAGACAAAATTTGGTTTATATGAGTGGTTAGTAATGCCTTTTGGTTTAACTAATGCACCTAGTACTTTCATGAGATTAATGAACCATATTTTGAGAGACTTTATTGGTAGATTTGTGGTAGTTTATTTTGATGATATTCTCATATATAGCCACAATGAACATGAACACATTGATCATATTAGACAAGTTTTGCAAGTGCTAAGAAATAATAAATTGTATGGTAATCTTGAGAAGTGCACTTTTTGCAAAGATAAGGTCATATTTCTTGGTTATGTTGTTTCTATGCATGGTATTGAAGTTGATACATCAAAAATTGAAGCTATTCGAAATTGGCCAATTCCAACTAATGTGAGTCAAGTTAGAAGTTTTAATAGGCTTGCTAGTTTTTATAGAAGATTTGTAACTAATTTTAGTACAATTGCTGCCCCTTTAAATGATCTAACTAAAAAGGGTGTCAATTTCGAGTGGGGTGTTTCTCAAGATATTGCTTTTGATACTTTGAAAGAGAAGTTGATTTCTGCCCCACTTCTTATGCTTCCAAATTTTGATAAACAATTTGAGATTGAGTGTGATGCTAGTGGCATAGGTATTGGAGGTGTGCTCATGCAAGAAAAGAAACCTATTGCCTATTTTTCTGAAAAATTGAATGGTGCACAATTGAATTATTCTGTTTATGATAAGGAATTATATGCACTTGTGAGAGTTTTAGAGGTGTGGAAACATTATTTGTGGCCTAAAGAATTTATTATACATAGTGATCATGAAGCATTGAAATTTTTAAAGTGCCAAAATAATTTGAATAAGAGACATGCTAAATGGGTTGAGTTTATTGAATCTTTTCCATACATCATAAAACATAAAAAGGGATTGGATAATGTAGTTGCTGATGCTTTGTCAAGGAAAAACATGTTACTCTCAAATTTAGAAATTAAGGTTTCGGGTTTGGAGGGTATTAGAGATTTATATGATGAAGATAATGAGTTTTCTATGCCATTTAATAAATGTACTAATGTTAAGGCATGGGGAAAATTTCATATACATGATGGGTACTTGTTTAGAGCTAACAAATTATGTATTCCCGAGTGTTCTTTGCGTTTGTTTTTGATACAGGAATCTCATAGTGGAGGTTTGATGGGACACTTTGGAAGAGAGAAGACATTGCTTATGTTGGCTGAAAATTTCTATTGGGCACATATGAGGAGAGATGTGTATAGATTGGTGCAAAGGTGCATTACTTGCAACAAGTCCAAATCCAAGCTCAAGCCCCACGGATTGTACACCCCATTGCCATCACCTAGTACACCATGGGAGGACATAAGTATGGATTTTGTTTTGGGCTTGCCAAGGACAAAAAGAGGACATGATTCTATCTTTGTGGTTGTGGACAGATTTTCAAAGATGGCTCACTTCATTGCTTGCCACAAGAGTGATGATGCTTCTCACATTGCAAATTTATTCTTTAAAGAAATTGTGAGATTACATGGAGTGCCAAGAACCATTGTTTCAGATAGAGATGTCAAGTTCATGTGTTACTTTTGGAAGGCACTTTGAGGTAAGCTTGGCACTAAGCTATTATTTTCTACTACTTGCCACCCCCAAACTGATGGACAAACCAAGGTGGTTAATAGAACATTGTCCACATTGCTAAGAGGTATGATAAAGAAGAATTTGAAGGAGTGGGAGGAGTGTTTGCCCCATGTGGAATTTGCATATAATAGAGCTGTGCATTCAACTACTCAACTATGTCCTTTTGAGGTGGTTTATGGTTTCAAGCCTATTACTCCTCTTGATTTATTACCACTTCCTTTACAAGAGAGAATTAATATGGAGGCATCAAAGAGGGCTGATTTTGTTAAGAGGATACATGAGAAAACAAAAGAGGCTATAGAAAAGAGAGGAAAGCATGTGGCCGAGAGGGTGAACAAGAAGAGGAAAGAAGTGATTTTTCGGCCAGGAGATATGGTGTGGGTGCACTTTAGAAAAGATAGATTTCCCACATTGAGAAAATCAAAGTTGATGCCTAGAGGAGCTGGTCCGTACAAAGTTATTTCAAGGATCAATGATAATGCATACAAGATTGACCTCCCAAATGATGAGTTTGGTGTTAGTAATTCTTTTAATGTGGCTGATTTGACACCTTACCATGGATGGAGATGATTTAGCATCGAGGTCGATGCCTTTTCAAGAGGGGGAGGATGACGAGGACATCCCTAGCTCTTCACCTATTGTTACACATGAGGATGCTCCAATACAAACTAATGAAGTAAGGATTGGACCAATGACAAGATCAAGAACCAAGCTATTACAACAACAGGTGAATTCACTCCTACTTGAATATAATGTTTATAATTGTGAGAGCTTTATACTACCTAAATCCTTGCATTTGTGTATTCTTAGGTTTGTTGATAACACAAGCATGAATGGAGATCATGGATAGAAGATACACAAGGATGAGCATGGATTACAAGAGGAGATGGAAAACAATCAATAACATGTTGAAAACAACAAATAACAAGTGTTATGATGACATGGGGATGGTGCCTCCACAAGGTCAAATGCACTAAGTGTGGAAAACAATGCCATATTGTTATTTCACACTCATGGATGGACAAGGCAAGAGGAGGGCGCCCACAAGGAAGCATCAATGCGCCATATGGAGTTCTAGTAGTAGTAGGATTGGTTTGTATACCAATTTAGCCGCACCCCTTGTGTGTGGGGTCGGTTTGTATCCAATTGTGGTAGTGTTAGGAGTCCTAGTACTATTAGGGTTGGTGCTTGCGCAAGGGAGAGCCTTGTGGCCGCACCCCCTCTCATATATACCCCTTGGGGCGCATAGGAGAGGAGAGACTACGTTAAACCCAAAAACCCTAGACCTCTAGATTGAAACTGCTTGTAAGCCTTTCATCTGGAAGTTCATCTGCAAACTTTACGTGATACCTGCTGTTCCACTGGGAATAAGACGGTACAGAACCACTTGTAGTCGGTGGATTACTTGTGCAAGAGTGTGGAGTTGAGAATATCCTTGGGGTTGCTATCTTTTGCATTGGCATCAGGGATCAGCCGGGAGAGTTCTTAGTGGCGCACTAGTTATCATTTTGGAGTTGTCTGTGAGTTCACTGAGAAGATTGGGCCACCCCTTATCACGGCCTCAGCTTCATATACCAGGAAGAATGGTGTGTATCCGGTTGATCGGTTAGGGGTAGTCCTTAGACTCCACAACACCGCCGGCAACTCGTCCAGCCAACACCCAGGTATTTTCAGCAATGGCTCCATTAGCCTTGGCTTTATGACGGATAGCACCATGCCATTTGCTCTCTCAACCTGCCCATTGGAGGCTGGATGCGCAACAGATGCAACATCTAGCCGGATCCGCTTCTCCTTGCAGAATCTCGCAAAAGCACCCTCAGCAAAGTGTGTGCCATTATCAGTGATGATGCTGTGTGGGTAGCCGTATCTCAGGATCACATCCTTTAGGAAACTCACAACTGTGGCTCCATCACACTTCCGAATAGGCTTGACCTCAATCCACTTGGTGAACTTGTCAACCATGACCAAGATATGAGTCATGTTGCCTCTAGCCGGCTTGAAAGGCCCACCATATCCAAACACCAAACAACAAATGGCCAAGTAATGGGAATGGTCTTCAACTCGGAAGCTGGCATATGAATCTTACTTGCAAATCTCTGGCAGCCGTGGCACTTTCTCACTATATCTTCAGCTTGCTTCAAGGCAGTGAGCCAAAAGAAACCATGCCGGAAAGCCTTGTTGACCAGAGCCCGAGAAGAGGCGTGATGCCCGCATTCTCCTTGGTGTATCTCCACCAGAATTTCTTATCCTTCCTCTGGCTCAACGCAGCGTTGCAGCACGCCAGTAGGGCTCCTTCTATGCAGCACACTGTTGAGTATAGTGTAGCCCTTGGATCTTCTCTGTATCTGCCTAGCCGTAACCTCGTCGCTCGGCAAGGTGCCATCAGTTAGAAAGGATAATATGGGCACACCAGTAGGGCTCCTTCTATGCAGCACACTGTTGAGTATAGTGTGGGAAACACTGGTTCGTCCACTTCCATTGGATCAGCCACCAATACCTCTTCTGAGTTGGAGACGAGTCCCTGAGTCCCCGAGTACTCGGCAAGGACCCCCTCGATGAATGCGACAGTCCCTGGGTTGAATGGAGCAGTCCCCGGGTTGTAGGTGCCAGTCCCCGGGTTTGAGACGACAGTCCCCGCGTTCTCTTTTGCAGCTTCCCAGTCAATCTCCATTGGAACAGCTTCCTCTCCTGGCAGAGAAGGAACAAAGATAGACTCTGAGTTGGGGGATGGCTTTCTCAAATGCTCCAAGGCAATCCCAGACGGGATGAACTGCCGAGAAGACCCCAACTTGGACAACTCATCAGCTGCGTCATTCTCTGCTCGGTGTATATGTTGGAACTTACATCCTTCAAAGAAACTCGTCATGGTTTGCACCAGAAACCGATATGATGCCATGTTGGCATCCAGAGCATCCCAGGTGCCGGATACCTGGTGCACTACCAAATCTGAGTCGCCATAATAGATGATGCGCTGCACGCCAACCTCCTTGGCTACCTTCAAGCCATGCACCACGGCCTCATACTCGGCTACATTGGTAGATGCCTTGAAATGAATCTGCAGCACGTACTTGAGTTGATCTCGCTTGGGTGACGTAAGCACTACGCCAGCACCAAGGCCTTCCTTCACTTTGGAGCTATCAAAATGCATCTTCCAGTAGTTGGTTTCCGGCAAGGGAGGCTCATACTGCACCTCGGCCCAATCCACTAGAAAATCCGCCAGAATCTGTGACTTGATGGCTTCTCTTCTCGCGTACAGAGGAGTGTACGCGGCTAGCTCTATCGCCCACTTGGCTACTCTTCCACTTGCTTCCTTGTTGCCCATGATATCCGAGATGGGAGCAGAACTCACCGCCGTGATGGGGTGCTCTTGGAAATAGTGCTTCAGCTTCTTAGCACCCAGGTACACGCCGTAAGTCATCTTCTGGTAGTGCGGGTAGTTTTGCTTGGAGCTGGATAGCACCTCACTGAGATAGTACACTGGCCGCTGCACAGTCTTGCCTTCCTCTTCTCTTTCCACCACAATCACCACATTGACTACTCGGTTGGTTGCTGCAATATACAGTAACATTGGCTCTTTGGGTAGCGGACTAGCCAGGATGGGAGCGCTACCCAGCATGGCCTTCAGTTCCTTGAATGCTACATCAGCTTGTGGTGTCCATACAAACTTGTCACTCTTCTTCATCAATTGATAAAGAGACAAGGCCTTCTCGCCCATTCTGCCCAGGAAGCGGCTCAGAGAAGCCAGGCATCCAGTGAACTTTTGCACATCCTTCAGTGATCTCGGCAAAGACATGCTCTCTATAGCTTTTATCTTTTAAGGATTGGCTTCAATGCCCCGACTGGATACCAAGAAGCCGAGTAGCTTGCCAGCCGGGACGCCAAAGGTGCATTTAGTCGGATTGAACTTCATCTTGTACTTGCAAAAGTTGGTAAAGGTTTCCTCAATGTCACTAAGCAGAGCATGTGTTTTATTCGTTTTCATGACAATGTCATCTACGTACACCTGCACATTTTTGCCAATTTGATCATGCAAGCATTTTTGCATGCATCTCTGATAGGTAGCCCCAACATTCCGCAATCCGAAGCACATGACACGATAGCAATAAGCCCCGTACGGGGTAATAAAGGAAGTTTTTATTTGATCATCCGGGTTGAGAGCTATCTAATGAAAACCAGAGTAGGCATCTATGAAAGACAAAAGCTCACAACCAGCATTGGAATCGATCACCTGATCTATGCGGGTAGCGGAAATGGACCCTTGGGGCAAGCCTTGTTCAGGTCGGTGTAGTCCACGCACATGCGCCATGCGGTATCGGCCTTGGGGTCCTCCTTCTTCTTCTCAACCATAACGGGGTTGGCTAGCCAATCCGGATGCAGCACCTCCATGATAAATCCACTGATCAGCAACTTGGTGATCTGATCACCGATGGCTTTCCTCCTCTCATCACCGAAGCGGCGCATAGCCTGCTTAACCGGCTTGGCGTCATGCCGCACATGCAGCGAGTGCTCAACCAACTCCCTCGGGACGCCCGACAGATCCTCATTGGACCATGCAAAGACATCCCGATTCTCACGGAGGAAGTGGATGAGCTCGCTTTCCTATTTCTCTCCCAACTCGGCGCCAATGATGGCAACACAGTCTGGAACTCAGGATCAACCTGGACCTTCTTTGTCTCCTAGGACGCCTAGAATGCAGTTCCGTACTGGGAACTCGGCATGCCAGGCGCACCGACTTGCGCTGCTTGTGCCAAAGCCACCACCTCATGTATCTTCTTCTTCTCAGCAGCAATGACCATGGACTCCGCCAGCTGAGAACTAGCAGACGCGCATTCCAAGGAACGCTTGTAATCACCCGAGATGGTGATAACTCCATTGGGACCAGGTAACTTCATCTTCAGGTAGGCAACATGGGCTGAGGCCATCAACTTGGAGAGGGCAGGCCTACCGAGTAGAGCATGGTATGGGCTCTGAAGATCAACTACCTCAAACTGCAGGCTCTCGGTGCGGCAGTTTTCCCTGGTACCGAATAGAACATCCACCCAAATGCGGCCGATTGGAGCACACGATACTCCCGGCACAATGCCATGGAATGTGGTCCTGCTGGGAAGCAGCATGTTCTCGGCAAGGCCAAGTTTCTCCAGTGTATCCCGGTACATGATGTTGATGCTGCTGCCGTTATCTACCAGCACCTTGCTGAACCTGACATTCTTCTGAGTTCCCAAGAAGGTGGGATCCACCACCGGAGCATAGCTACCCGGGTTGGGCATCACCCTGGGATGATCAGCTCTGGACCAAGTGATCTCTTGGTTGCACCAGTGCAGGTAGTGAGGCACAGCTGGGATCACAACATTTACCTCCATCGCACGCCTGTGCAGTGACTGCTTGTCGGCTGGCTCGGTGGTGAAGATCATGTAGCTCTCCTGGTGTTCCTGGTACTGGTTGCGGTCTCCCCCACCATTGTTGCCGTTGTTGTTGTTGTTCATGTTGTTGTTGTTGTTGTTGTTGTTGTTGTTGTTGTTGTTGTTGTTGTTGTTGTTGTTGTTGTTGTTGTTGTTGTTGTTGTTGTTGTTGTTGTTGTTGTTGTTGTTGTTGTTGTTGTTGTTGTGGTTGTTGTTGTTGTTGTTGTTGAAGTTGCGGTTGCCGTTGTTGTAGTTGCGGTTGGCTCCCTGAGCCACTTGGTTCACGTTCTCCCTTCTCGAAAACACTGCAGGCCTGGGAGCAGCTGCCCGAATAGGCTGCACATTGGCATTCGCAGGTGGCAGAGGAGGAGGAGGAGGCAGCTGAATAGCGTCCTCATTCTTGATTTGGTCCCACCAGCTGCACTGCCGGGTAGTGTGGTTGGCTGGCCTACTCGGATGCCGAGTATGGAAGTTGCTTGGCCCAACCTTCATGTTCTCAAAGATAAAGCTCAGAGCTGGATCCGGGTTGCCGCTACCCTGCTGGGGAGAATTGTACGGCTTCTTGATGCCTTGGCTCTGATTCTGGTTCTGCTCGTACTGGGCTCCAGCAGTTTTTTGCCTTTGGCTACCCCCAGCAGCCGTAGTCACAGCATTCACCTACTCGGGATCATACCGAGTATCAATGCGGTCACCTCTGCGCTTGTTTCTGAAATCATTGCGCCTGCTGCTGTCATGGTGCTTCCTTCTCGGCTCAGGAGAATCAAGCAGAGGCTGAGTTGGGTCACCGAGTGCATACATATCTGCAATCTTGATCGTCTCGGCGAGCGTACTCGGCATCTCTCTCTGCAGCTTCTGCCACAACATGCTGCCATGCCTGCAGCCCTGAGCAAACCAAGTAATGGCCTGGGCCTCATTCACGCCTTCACAGGTGTTCCTCAAAGTGCTCCACCGAGTAAGGTACTCGTGGTCAGTCTCCTCTTCCCGCTGCTTGCAAGGGGACAGTTGCTGCGGCCTATTCGGCCTGTTGTACGTGCTGGTGAAGTTGCTGATGAAGGCTTCCGAGAAGTCTAGCCAGCAGTTGATGCTATCTCTGGGCAAGTTGTTGAGCCAAGTCCGAGCAGGGCCCTCCAGCATCTGCGGAACATACCGCACAGCCCATCTCCGGTTGCCGCCTGCAATGTGCACAGCGGTAACATAGTCGCTTAGCCAGTCTTCCGGCTTGGTGCTGCCATCATAGCACTTGGTCCCCCTAGCCAGCTGGAAATGGTTCACGGAGAGCTCCTGTTCTCGAGTTGTGTTGACCGATTGATCCGGTCCAGCTTGTATCTTGCGTCACTGGGCTCCAGCATGCGGTCACCTAGACGGTCAGTGACATCTCTTGGGTCAGCATAGCCGGCTAGCCCCATCGCCGAGTACCCATCATCATAGCGATCTTCATGCACAGCTGTGGGTTGCACAACCGGATTGGCCGCTGGCGCAGCTGCATGCGGCTGTGCTGCCGCTGGCTGCCGCACTCTTGGCTGTTCCGGGTTGGCAGCTTGGTGCCGTGATGGTCCCGCACGGTCTCCTCCTTGCCTTTTGCTGTGAGCTTTATTGGCTTGATAGCCTGCTTCTGCAGTGTTCTGTTTCTGACCGGGCTGCCGCGGCACAGCGCGCTGTTTCGCGGCGACAGCCGGGTCGTACATCTGCATCTGTTTGCTCTTCCCCGAGTTCACACTCTGGTACCTCTCACTGCCAGGAAGCGGCGATGAGGCCTGATCCGTAGATCTGACCGCATGCGAGTGCACAACCTGAGAAGCGCCAGCACCCGGATTGGCTTTCCGGAACTCCTCGTTCTGCCTAGCAGCCTCTAGCACTAGCTCGTTGAGCCTATCCTGCTGCCTAGAGCTCGCAGCGCCAGCGAGATGCGGCAACTCAGCAGCCACTGCCTCTGCAGCCCTAAGAGTTTTGGCAGGGGTACTATACTTGGGCCTAGTAGCAGTGTCTAAACTAGCAGATTGGCTAGCAGCCCCACCAACTCTTGCCATCTCAGCCCCTAAGTTGCGACGAGTAGCGCCTAGCTTGCTAGGCTTCCTAAACACAGGAGTAAAGCCGTGGGCCCTGTTGTACTCATTTTGATCTAGGTTAAGCTCAAGCCTAACCTTCTCCAGCTCATGGGACTCCGCGAGTAGCGCTTGACGCTGCTGCTCGAGTTGCGCCCTCATGGTCATGAGCTCAAGCTTGGTGGGAGGCGGCATGCCCATCCGCACAGCGGATGCCGGTATCGTCGTAGTCGTGGAAGGGGGCACGTAACCCGGAATGTTGTGGGGCGCGTCGTAGGGCTTGTGAACTCTTGGGCCAACACTCGGGCCAACAGGTTCCTCGATGACTCCCGCGGTAGTGGTCGCGCCTTTCCCGGCATCGATAGCCGGGCCTGTCATCATCACCTCCACGCTGTCCACAGAGCAGCCAGAAGGCTTCCCGCGGGCAGCGAGTACATCAGGAGGATCTTCCGCGGCGAGCACCTCCTCCGGGAACTCGCGGATGACGGTGGTGGCGACGTAGACCAGATGCGTGCCGAAGGAGAGCACCGAGCCGCCTGCCGGCATGGGCCTACCGCCGAAATCTCCGGCGTTGTCGATGACGAAGTCGAAGAAGCCGAACCTGTGGACAAGACCATAGACCACGCGCTCCCCCGTAGCAGAAACGAGTCCCGTCCGAACATGAACTCCAGCCAGCGCCGCTGGTAGCCCCAAGGTGGGCGCCAACTGTCGTGGTGGTATCACGGCAGATGCCATAGGATGGCTAAAGTGTTGGGGCCGATGGACGCTGGAGGTATCCGGGGAGGGATCGCACAGCGAGTAGCCGCGCGTAGGAATCTCTAGCACTGCAAACAACAAGATCTACCCAGGTTCAGGGCCCTCGTATGGAGGTAACACCCCTACTCCTACCTCTCTCTCTATATGTGTGATCTCCGAGTAGCCACAATACAAAGTATGTCTCTTGGCCGAGTAGCCACTCGGCTGTTCTCTCTAGCTCTAGTGCTGGTTCTAGCAATAAATGTGAAGTGAAGCAACATCCCTCGCGCAGGAGGGGGCAGGCACCTTATATACTGGTGCCCAGCTGAATAAAGAAAGACTATAAGGTACACTTGATGGGACATGCCCACTGCCGGACAGCGCACACCTCCGGCTTCTCGCTGACGCGGGTGCGGAAAGTCGTCGCGCCGTTCGGGAGATGGGACCTGTCCAACCTGTCAGTGAGATAGGGTAGGCCCCTAGACCTGTCCTGTCCCCTCTGTCAGTGACAGGACTTGACAGGCGCCTACCACACTGTAGCCACGCCGTAGCGCGGATAATCACACGCTCCGTAAGTTGAACCGCACGCCCGTACGGATACAGGATACGCGGGATCCTGTCAGAACGGCTCCATTGACTTCTTGCCCGAGTAGGAACGCAGTCCATCTACTCCGACCACTTGACCGCTACCCGGACGAATATAACTTCCTTGATAGCTTATCTTGGCCTTTAGTGAACATGTCCGGATAGAACCTACCGGGTAGCAAGTACCCGGGTAGCCGTCTACCCGGTCGACAATACCTTGACCTTCACTTTAGCACTTGCCTTACCCCTACTCGGGGGTAACCCCCCGACAATGGGATCCGCTCTTGTGAAGTCTAGTTGGCTTGTGACGTACTGTATTTTTTGTTTACCATTCGTTGACATAAGCATACACCTCTCTTAAAATATAGACACTCCTCCACGGTATGTGATTGTTGACGGGCACCCGAGGATTCGGTTAGCCATGGTTTCTGAAAGATGGTTGGGAGGAGTGTCAAGTTTTCAATACCTCTGTTTAATAAAATAAAAGCTCTAGCACATGAGTGATCCATGCTTCCCTCTACGAAGGGCCTTTCTTTTACTTTTATGTTGAGTCTCCATCTTCTAACTTTATGCACAATTGAGAGAGCATATTTTCCATTCTGAGTTTTATGTGCATTTGTCCCAGAAACATTATTAATTGATTCATGATGTGTTATTTCTTGTTCTCTAATTATTTGTTCTAGTCTTCCTCATGAACTTTGAAGGCGTCCTAGCATTTATGTTTTGGTCCACTCTTAAGGACTTGCTAAATATCACTTTGCCATGCTTTCTCTATATTTGAAACAAACATATAACTTTCTTTGCATTGTTATTCATGATCTTTTATTTGAGTTACTTCTCATGATGCAAATTTATTGCTATGCTTTATTATTACATTTCTATTTATCATGCTTGTGTTAAAGTTCTATGATCTCAGCTTACTTATGCTTTTACATTATTGATGATCAAGTTTATGTTGGTAGCAGGCCACCTCAGAAATTATTTTGTTTTTATCATTTAGCTACTCGAGGACGAGTAGGAACTAAGCTTGGGGATGTTGATACGTCATAAACGTATCCCTAATTTTTGATGTTCCATGTTGTTTTCATGTTATTTCCCACATGTTTGTTATACACTTTATGTCATTTTTATCGATTTTCCGGACTAACCTATTGACAAGATGCCACAGAGCCAATTCCCTATTTTATGCTGTTTTTAGTTTCAGAAAAGTTGTTCTGGAAATATTCTCAGAATTGGAAAATTCAAAAGCCAGAAGTCTTAGAAGTCCCGGGGGGTCTAGGAAGTCCCGAAGAGACCCGAAGGGGGGCCACAGAGCCACCACACCATAGGGGGGCGCGGTTCCCCCTCTGGCCATGCCGGGATGTGGTGTGGGCCCCTGGCCACCCCCGACATCGCCCTTTCGCGCATATATACTCGCCGATGCATAAACCCTAGATCAATCGGCCTTTTCCACGAAAAACATCCATAGCTCTGCCGCCGCCGCCGACAAGTTTCGGGGGACATAAATCTCTGTTCCGGCACCCTGCCGGGACGGGGAAGTGCCCCCAGAGCCATCTCCATCGACTCCACCGCTATCTTCATCGCTGTTGCTGTCTCCTATGATGAGGAGGGAGTAGTTCTCCCCGGGGCTGAGGGCTCTACCGATAGCTATGTGTTTCATCTCTCTCTCTCTCTCTCTCTCCCATGGTGTGATCTTTTTGTTATCGTGAGCTTTGTAATCTAGTTGAATTAGTAGATGTTACTCTTCATCTGTTATGCTACTCGAGTGGTTTTGTTATGAGATCTCCGTAAACACTTTGATCACGGTGTAAAGGTGACAGTGTGTGCACCGTGTGGTTTAGCATGATAATTTATATGTTGTGTTGGATGACCCTATGAAATTGTGGTGTTTGTCTAGTACCTTCTAGACACGAGGATGCGACTTTGAGGAGTGCTTTTTTGCATCCCTAAGCAATGAATTGGTGTTTGTTATTCGACCGGAGAGTGGTTCAGAGTAGTGTAGTGAAGAGAGATATTTATGCATTCAATTATGTTATCATTTTTGAGAGTGTCCACTAGTGAAAGTATGATCCCTAGGAATTGTTTCCAAACATTTAAACACCATTTACAATTAGTTATGCTACATGTTTGCTTGCTGCCATTTTTATTTCAGATTTCTATTATAACTTATAATCATCCATACTACTTGTATTTACTCTCTCTTGGCCGAACTAGTCCACCTATACAACTGACAATTGTATTAGGTATGTTAGGGACACACAAGACTTCTTGTATCGTAATTGCAGGGTTGCTTGAGAGGGATACCTTTGACCTCTGTCTCCCTGAGTTCGATAAACCTTGGGTAATCCACTTAAGGGAAACTTGCTGCTATTCTACAAACCTCTACACTTGGAGGCCCAACACTATCTACAAGAATAGAAGCGTGCGTAGACATCAGGAACTCATTATTAAAATGAAAGTGAATGATTTTGATTGGAATGCTCTATGTGATCTTGGTGCTAGTATCTCTGTTATGACCACGAAACTCTATGATATTCTTGATTTACCACCATTGGAACTTTGTTATTTGGATGTTCGTCTTATTGATAATTTTCAGAAAGAAACCTTTGGGGAGAGTTGATGATGTTCTTATCATGGTTAATGATAATCTTGTCCCCGTTGATTTTGTTGTCTTGAATATTAAATGCAATGCTTCTTGTCCAATTGTTTTGGGAAGACCTTTTCTTAGAACTGTTGGTGATGTTATTGATATGAAAGAGGGGAATATTAAATTTCAGTTCCCACTGAAGAAAGGTAAGGAACACTTTTCTAGAAAGAGAATTAAGTTGGCTTTTATTATATTATTTTGAACGAGTTACAATTTGGATGCTTCTTCACTTGAAAAATACTTGATTCCACTTTTCTGGGCCTAGCTAAAAGGCGTTAAAGAAAAGCACTTCTTGGGAGATAACCCATGGTTTTATTTTTGCTTTGTTTTTCTCTGTTTTCTTTGAGTCAAGGGGTTGTATACTTATGTACCAACTTCTTTGTATCTTTATTTTCATGTTTTAGTAGTGTCACACCCAAGTTTTTGGATTCTTGTACTGTTGTTCAAGGAGATAAAAATGTGGGCCAACAATTTTTTTTCTAACAACATGTTTGAACCAACATGTGTATGTGGTAATAATCACATATGCAATGCAAAGAAAGTTTACTTTGAAATCCAATGCAAGTTTTTCCTAAAAACACTTTTATGTTTTCTCTGATGTTTTGCATAATGTTACTTGAGTGATTTTTATTCCAACACTTGGATCATGCTTGCTTGCATCTTGAAATAAACTTTTAGCTTTGTTGGATCCAAGAAAAAAAATACAAAATGATTTATGACAGTTTTCTTTTGAATTTTCTATTAAAACTTTTCCGTGAAAATATAGCCAAGTACCTGTTTTCCACACTTGTTTTCACTAGGCTAAAATATTCCATTTTGTGTTTTCTTGACTTATATTTGTTCCTTGATATATTCACTACAAATCCATAAGCTTGGTTTCGATTTTGGAATAAGAAAAACAATATTTTGCTTGTTGTTTTTGTGGAAGAAAAATAAGACATATCTTTTTTTTTAAACAGAGAAAAACAGAAAGTACCCCTTTTCCCACTTTGTTTTCATAGCCTTCCACTATTCCAATTTTTTTTTCAAAAGATGTTTCTGAAAGTTTAAAACATGCCTAACAATCTCCAACTTTGAAAACAACATTTGGGTTTCATTTGACCCTTGCAAACAAGCTGAACTTTTTGGATTTTTTAACTGTTTCCAGCACTTAGAAAAATTTGCTATCCTAACTGAATTTTCTGAATTTTTTAGAAACAGTTGTTTTACAAAACTTGAACAGATGTTTTCAATTACTTTCCATTCAAAATTGTAAATTCCACTTTGCCAATTGTGATCTCTTATGTTTGTACTCGACTTTGGATGCTTTGGATTGCTTCTAGATGGTCAACAGAGAGAGAGAGAGCTTGTGAAGAAAAGAGGAGGCAGGGATGTGAGTGGCATGACATGGAGCACAGTGCAATGGCCACTGCGGCTAGACAGTACCTTCTCCACCCCTCAAACGCCAACCACTAGATGCCGCCAACCACCATCTAGTCCCCTAACATGGTGCCATGCCTCGCACGTCGCGGACAAGCCCCAGAGCACGCCCTCGTGTTGTTTCTGACACCCCCGAGAGCGCCCTCTTGCCTTTCGACTCAATGCCGCAAGTATAAGACAACCCTAGCCCAACCCTCTCGACACTGCCTCCCCACTCACCCACACACTCACCTCGAGCAGAAGGAACGAGCCCTCGAGCTCTCTGCGAGCTCCACGGGAGAAATTCCGCCGCCGGCCACCTAGCCCCACCCAAGGTGGAACAGCTCGACCCCGCCATCTCCACCTTTTATTTTCGCCTTCGACGAGCTCCACGTACCCCTTAGAGTGCCCCGACCCCTCCCCGTGTCCGCGTTTGTGCAGGAGCCCCGCTGCCGTCACCGTCGCTGCCGTGGACGCCCGGCTGTGCGCCATCGCCTGGAGCCACCACCGCCGCCAATGTCCCCGCCCCTCGACTCCCGCGAGCCCCTGCACCTTCCCCGACACTGCTTTCCCCTTCCCGTCGCCCCACGGTGCGGATCTCGTCGTCGCCGTTTCCCCGTTCGCCTCCGGTGAGAGAGAAAAGAGGGAGAGGAGAACGACGCCCGTGCGCCATTGATCGTTTGATCAACGGGCCACGTTGAAAGGCCGTTTTTACCGCGCGATGCGAGTGCGCGTTTGCGCGCTGGGACGCGCGCTGAGAGATCTGGCCCGTGTGCTCTATTTTTCTTTTTTCTTTTTAATTCTTAACAGAAACGTGTGTGTTATTTTTGCTCTGTTTAAAATAGTTTAAGGCAAACAAAATCCTACAAAAATTTGTGGTAGTAGCTTAGCTTTTTCCTGAACACATCCAGGTGGTAGATCCATGTTTGCTTGTTTATTTTTGCAATGGTAATTAAAATGCCATAGACTATCTGTGAGACCTTTTTGGGCATAACTTTTTGGATATGTATCCAAATCTTGCAAATCAATTTTTTTTGAGTATCCCTTGGATAGATCTATCAATAGGACTTTACCTTGCATCAAGGAGAGTTACCATTTGGAAATGCCATCCATTTTGATAAATGACCAGTAGGCATTTCTAGGATTTTTAGAGAGAGTTTAAATATGATTTTTGATGTGAATCCAATTGGATGAGTTTGTGTGTGACTAGGTCTATGTAATCATAGCTTGGCTTAAGTTTTAGAGCCCTAGATTATTTTTGGCATGCATTTTGAGATACATCACCTTTTCTATTTATTTTAGATCTTGTGTATTTGTTTGTAATTAAATGTTTGATTGTTAGAAACTTGTTTCCTAGCATGAGTAGATGTGTTTCTATTTGTTATTAGGTTGTTTTCTTGCAATACTAGTATGATAGGAAGTGTGTGCATGTTTGGAAATCAAATGGAAATACAAATAGCCTTTTATTGTTTTCTAGTTTTGTATTGAATAGATTGTGCGTGCAAATCTTTGTTTGTTTATTACCTAAGTTTTGATGTTGTTGTGTTGAGTGCAGTACCATTTTGGTACATATATTAGAGTGGTATCATCTTTGTTATCTTGCATTTTATTTTATATAGAAAAGCATGTGTAGCAATTGTGTGTTTGTTTCCATTTTATTGTTTTGACTAGTATGAGTAGTATGTGATTGTTTGTTTGATAGATGATTATTTTTTCAAGTAGGACCAGAGGCTTTGTGACCTCTTAAATGCCTTGGTATATTAGTGGTCCATAACCAACTGGTCCCATTGCATTTTTTGTTAGGGATACAAACTCCCTACCATACTTTTGTTTGTTAGTGGCACCTAATGTTATATGAGTGTTTAGGATTTTTCCACCAAGAAAAATAGATGATTGCTACTTGTTTGATTGGAGTGATAGTAATGCCTTGTGACTCCTAGTATGTTTAGTTGTGGTACATTTGTTGATATGATGTTCCCTTGTGAATATCATGTTAAGGGGTGTTTGATTGTTCTTTTGATTGTTTGAGTGTTATTTGCAAATAGGAATATCTTCCTAGTGTTGGTAAATTATGTGTGGATAGGATTCCTTGAGTGCTTGGATTTTAGAAAGTGTTTAGTTGAGCTTGTATTGAGTGCATAACTACTGGTTTCATAGCGTGCCACTTTGTTGTTTGTTATTTGGTTGATTAGAAAAGCATGTTTTACTAGACTTGGTTGATTCTTGCTAAGTAGTTGTTTTCATAGAGTTATGTTAGTATATTTGCTTACTAGCATTTTTAAGGTGTATGTGCTGTTAGTAAGTATTTGTATTCATGTGTTTCTTTTTTAGGATTATGCATCCTTATAGTGTTGTTTGCTTCTCTAGTATGGCATTAGTGTCACCACTAGATATTATGAGTTGCTCTAGTATTGTTGTCTTTCTATTTTATGGTTGTATGTTTATCCTAGCATGTTTCACTTATGTTATTATGACTTGAATCTTTGAGTTTTCTAGATGTTATCAGTTGTAGAAAGCATTTTTTTTCTTATAGCATGCTTGTGTAGTAATCTTTCATATTAGTATGCTATTAGTGGACTCCTGTTATTATGTTATTTTTCTAGGTGTATTATCTCTTGTTATTATTGTGTTTTAGAGTGTGTCTTATGACTTGTTGCCATTGGTTGAGCCACTGGTTTGTTCGGTTATTTTTATGATTGAGTGATTCCTTAGCTTTTTTGTGGACATAAGCATAGTCAGTAACTAGCTTATTCATCTATGGTTTGTTTTCTTGCTGCTTAGAATTGTCTGAGTGGTTACCTTAGCATGAGTATTGTACTAGTGTTATTGTTGTGTTTAGTAGTATCTTGTTATCTATCCATTAGGATAGTGGCAAACTTGTTTGGTGATGTTTGCTTGCTTGTGTTGTTAATACCCACTGCCATGGGTATTGCTTTGTATGATTGTTAGTACCTTAGTAGCCGCACCCTTGTGACCACAAGCTATATTTTTAGCTTCTTAAATATCTTTTTATGAGGGTGGTACACCCACTCCATCTATGATATTTAAGATGTGTAATATGGTTTCTCAGCCATATGTATTTCTGGCAATAGTTTTGTACCTCAGAGTTTGTGAGGTAGTTTTCTCGATAACTTTTTGAGTGTATGCACTAGTATAAGTTTGCTTGCTGTGTGTGTTGCTTTGTTTCATTGATTGCTTTCTTTGGTTCTGAGTGTGTGTCTTTTATTTGTTTTACGGCGTTAGAAAACGAAGAAGAAGAAGAAGGAGTTATATAGCTGTGTGTCAAATTCAAGCTACTTCAAGGCCAGGGACACAAAGAGTTTTAAGGCAAGCCATCCTGATGCTTGCTACTACACTTATCATTATCTATCATCCATGTTTTACTTCTGAAAGTTTTACAAAACTGTGATTACCAAAAACTATTTTTGAGTGAATACTACTACTATTAATATTGTATATATTACTATGCCAGTAGTTGATACTTGGTGTTACTAAGCCCATAGCCACCGTATGGTATTTATTACCACCAAAATTATTATTCCCTAAGTGGACTACTACTACTATTAATATTTTTGAGTGACTACTACTACTATTAATATTATATATATATATATTACTATGCCAGTAGTTGATACTTGGTGTTACTAAGCCCATAGCCACCGTATAGTATTTATTACCACCAAAATTATTAGTCCCTAAGTGGACATCTTAAAATTATGTTTTTGCAAAACAAAGACTTTATGGAAAACCCTGCGGAAAGGCGAAGCCTTATCCACCGGAGGGTTGTTGAAATGGTCGTTTTTAGGGAAAAAGTGTTTTAAAAAAATGACACATAACCTAGTCTTCGCCGGGCAACCTTGATCATACTGCCACTCTACCCCAACAAGGGCACGGGGCTTAATTTGAAGCTTTTTTTTTGTTAGTGTGTGTTCTATCTCAATTTGCTATGAGGGTCGTCATGCCCTCGAACCGAATGTCACCAAGTTATAAAACGCGTGACACATAAAGTGTGGGATTAATTTTCCCTCCGGATGCAGCAGTTGGGTCTCCTACCGTGGTGGGGTGAGACCTGGTGCCTAGGAGATTACACCCAACTGAAGAGATGGACATATTATACCTTGAGCATAGTGGATGGTTAGGATCAGTTATCTGATGTTCACATACTGTTGTTACAGTCCGTGGTTGTTCACGGCGGATGTTCTGGATCTTTTGGAATGTGTACACCTCTGTAGAGTCAAACTATTCTGAATAGCCGCATCCTCGGATATGGACAGTTGAATGGCCATGTAGCTAGCATTGTGTCAATGTTTTCAAAAAGGAGTTGGAACTTGTGAAGTGTAGAAAGAAGGAACTTTGTACCAATGAGGTACGGGTGAAGAAAAGCCGGAAGTTGTTTTACAAAAAGTTTTGCAAAGAAAACCTTCTTTTCTAAAAACAAAAACTGGAAGTTCATTCCAAGAAGTTTTGCAAAGAGAAAACTTTCTTTTTAACGAAGTTTTACAAAACCTCTTGTACATGTGATATCTACAAGATAAAGAAAACTATAATATCTTCTTTTGAAGTATCTTTTTCAACAAAGACACAGAGATTACAAAATCAACTATGATGTATCCTTCATATATCATGGATAGTGAACCCTATGTATAGCCTACCTAGTCCACCATATAAGCATACTTGCATTCTTTAAGCTTCATGACGGGTGTCTTGCTGAGTACATTCAAACGTACTCATATTGGTTTCTTCCCTGGTATTTACTTGCCAGACTTTGAGGAGGAGCCTCAGAAGGAGATCTACAAGGAGGAGTACTGCGCTGATGGTCTTGCGAACTAGAATCGTCTCCCGGTCAGCAGCCTGTAGGTTAAGGCGTGACTCGGGATCTACTACGTTTGTGTGTTTTAGTCTTCCGATGCGTGTGTTGTGTGTTTGCCCTGCGTGGTAGTTGTGTAGACTTGGTCATGTGATCATGTCCCTTTTGCAAGTTCTTTCTGTAAACGTGTAATGGATGATGTATCTGGATGCCAACTTGATATGTTGTTCACTACTGGTGTGCTCTAGGATCATGAATGTATGCCGAGGTCCTTGAACAGTGGTTCGGGGGTCCTTACAAGTAGTGCCAAGTAAGGTTTCTAACGAGAGTTGGAGTTGGTTTTCGGATTTATGCGTAGGAAACAGATTTCTGCTGTTCACCGTAAATAATCGTATAAATCATAGAAAAATCAGAATGAACTGAAATTTCTTGTGCTTATTTCTCGGCTAATTCCTCAACTTTTTCGTTCTTTAAGTTTTTATATCTGAGCAACGTAAGTGCCTTGAAATTTTTTGTCTTTACAGACTGTTCTGGTTTTGTTAGATTCTGCCATTTTTCTTGTATTTGCTCTTTTGCAATGTCAAGTGGATTTGTTTGCTTCACGAAACATCAGTGGCTGTAGCTTATGTTTAAAGGTATCAGTAGAACTTGTGCCATATAGAACTAATGGAATTTTTATTTTTTGCACTAACCCTCTAATGCGAATTACTCTTTGAGTGTGGTGTGAAGGAAGTTTTCAAGGGTCAAGAGAAGAGGGTGATATATGTGATCAAGAAGAGTGCATGGTCAAAGCTTGGGGATGACCCCGTGGTTCATCTAAGCATATTTTTAGAAGAATCAAGCATCTAAGCTTGGGGATGCCCAAGGTGTCGATGAGTCGTGTCGACAAATCCCTCGAATGATCCGGTAGGGTTTCGAGTAGAGAAAAGATGTACGCCCTGGTGATCTTGACGGCTAACATGGGGGAAAGATTTACCCAGGTTCGGGGCCCTCGTGGAGGTAAAACCCTTACTCCTGCTTGTCTGGTCTGTATTATGGCGAGACAGTCGAGCTGTTACAATGGCGATGCCGTGGTGGTGTGTACGGGATATCCCGTCTAGATTGGATCCCCCTTTTTCTCTCCTCCCTCATGGATTTATATATGCAGCCAGGAGGGGGTTACATGAGTCCTAGTAGACTATGTATAGGAGTTCTTGTCTTGACCCGCAAGTCTTGCGGGTGGGCTTCGTTTGGGCCTTCTAGAATCGCGGGATATCACCTGTCTGTGGCCCTAGGCCTTGGGCCTTGGACCGGGTAGGCTCACCCGATAGGTCCATGAATCATCCCCACGTCACAAGGCACCCCCTTCTTCATCAACAATCTATCAGGTCACTTTTAGTGAAACTATATTTTTATTCGGTCACATCATATGAAGTTTAGTTTGAGCGTCTGTTTGTTTTTTCTTTTTTTTCCTTTGGTTTCTCTTGTTTTACTTGATGCAATAATATAGTTGGACCCTATTATTATTTGTTTGGGAGAGATACATGCTCCGCTTTTTCGTTTGAATACTTGCTATGCTAGTATTCTTAGTTTTTCTTCTAGTTGCTGCAAAAATTCCTGTATAGCTCTTGTTTTCATTATATCTCTTGTTTACAGATGTTAGTTTTTGTAGTTTTATGTGGGTACTCTCATGTTTGCTTGATGTAGCATTTAGAGAGTTTTTGTTAAAGCATGTTTTGTATGGTGCTTGCTGGGAAAAGAAACTGCTGCTTGAGGTAAAATTTATAACGGTGCAAGTAGAAGCTTGTATAGACTGTGGCTAGACTTTTTCATATCATGCTAGATGTTATTTTAGTTCTAAATACTTTTGGTTATTTGATAGCATGAATAGCCTCAAATAGCTGAGAGTGTTTAATGTGCCATTGAAAGAATCATGAGTTGTTCTTGTCATATTGAAGCATAAATTTATGGTGTTCTCCTTTGAATGTTTTATTTGGTTGACTTGGCGCATGCTCACACCATGTTTATGACTATGAACCAGTCACTTATAGCCTCCATTGTCTGATATATACTGATTAGGGGTATGTCCGGCATTGGCCTAAGAGCCGGATTACCAGGGTGGCCTGTTCGTAATGGATCATAGTCCATTAGGCGGCCCAGTAAGCTGATGCGCAGGAAAACGGATTCTAGAAGAACCCGGACCACGGCCCAAAGTGGTGCGGCTTGGAGGAGAAGACGGATTCCGTACTGATAAGGGGTGGCCCAATCTTCTCAATGAGCTTCTCTCTCTCTTTTTGTATTTTCTGATATATGTGGATAACTAGTTGATAGGGACATAATAGAGGTCCATGAGGTCTATTCATGCTTGAGTTGGAAGAAAATATTGAGTCTCACTGATGTTTATTATAAGGTGAATTCTTTCCTAACAAATAATGTTTGTTTTCATGAGAATGTTATACTACCTAAGCCTATGAATTTATGTATGATTAGGTTTATTAATAACACAAACATGGATGGAGAAGAGGAAGCAAGGAGCAAGAGAAGGAGGCGTGGAAAACAACAACGAGGAAATAATGTTTCAGTTCGGACTGCCAGAAGTCCCGAATTTGAAATAGTCATGGATTCTTCATACGGTCTCTAAATACAGCAAACGAGTACAATCCGGATAGGACATTTGATGGGCTTTCCAATGGATCCGGCCCCATCAACAAATTCGACTTGTGCAATCCGTGGTGACCGAAACAATCCACGAATAGTTTTCTGCCAGTTTCCAAATCGAGTCCAATTGGCTGCACCCATGTTGGGTCAGTTTGTATCTGAGTTGGTTGAGTCCAAACGAGTAGGGATAGGTTAATTTCTTGGGAAACACCCCCTCCCTCATATATAGCTACCACTTGCGTGTGGAATAGATTAGACTACGTTAAACCCAAAAACCCTAGACCTCTAGATTGAAACTGCTTGTAAGTCTTTCATCTGGAAGTTCATCTGCAAACTTTACGTGTTACCTGCTGTTCCACTGGGAATAAGACGGTACAGGACCACTTGTAGTCGGTGGATTACTTGTGCAAGAGTGTAGAGTTGAGAATATCCTTGGGGTTGCTATCTTTTGCATTGGCATCAGGGATCAGCCGGGAGAGTTCTTAGTGGCGCACTAGTTATCATACTGGAGTTGTCTGTGAGTTCACTGAGAAGATTGGGCCACCCTTTATCATCTTGGTATCAGATTTACAGGTTGCCTCGGTGAGCTATCAAATTTTCCTTTAATTTGAGTTTTTTATTACCTATCCAGAAAATTGCCCCATAAAAATAGTTGTTTAGTTCATTGCCAGAGCCTAGATCAACACCAATTTGCATCTCCTAGTTGCTGTTTCTTGTTGATTTGCGTTCCCGTTTTTCTGTTTTTAGTTTTTGTCTATTAGGGTTAGGGTTCATCTAGTTCATCTTTTGCTTAGATCTCTACCGAAAATCTCATCAAAAAATAGTTGGATCCGTGTGCTTTATCTCTTTTTCTCTCGGGATAACAAGACCTACAATTTGCTTGCAAGTTGATTTTGTTTCTCGGGTTGATTTTTGGTGTTGCTAGTTAAGCCACGCGCCGCCGGTTTCGTTGCTTTCCAAATCTACAGCTGCACGCATCCACAGATACGCGTCATATCGAGCGTGCGCGCCTTGTCTTTTCCCTGTCGGAACCGAATCACAAAACGCGTGCCACACGCTTTCGTTTTCGCGTCGGAGGCAAACGCGTGCCGAGCGCACCCTAGCAACATAGGGCACCTGCGCGCTGTTGTTTTCCGCCTGGACTCGGTCCACCTTTTTCCAGCGCTGGTTTTCCGAATCGTGCGTGTTTTTTTGTTTTGGTCCACTTCCGAGCCGCCGCCAAAACGCGTGGTGAAACCGCGTGACGCCACCAGCCAAATTGGCCACCAACCGCGCGCATACCGCCAATCACCTGATCCGCGGATTCCGTGCAGATCTCTGCCAGCTACACGCCAAACGCGGGACTTTCCGCACCACCAGGTGCTCCACCCACGCGCGCGTTTCGGATCCGATTGCTAACCGCCAAAAAGAACCGGGCGCCGTCCGCTGCCACGCGTCTTTGTCGGTTTCGTGGTCCACGCGCCTCGCACGCGCTGCTTACCGCTGTCCTGGTCTGGTCGGAAGGAATCCGAGGCGTGTTGGCCTACCCCACGCGCACTGGTACAGATTCCAAAGCGTTCCGACCGCTCCCAACAATAAAGCGCTAACATTAGCTGCCGAAAATCAACAGGAATCACCTGCGCACGCGTGCTATTTCCGTGGACTCATTCGGTGTTGCAGGCCACGCGCCCGTGAGCTATTTTCTTCCTGTTTTCTCTCTATTTTCTTAGTTTTCCTTTATTTTTCTGTTCCAATTTCTTTAGGGTCTCAAGTCTGGACTTTGTGAGCCTTAGCCAAAGCCTTTCTACAGCAACAAATAGGTACCTTACCCAATAAGACTAGCTATCTTTTGCTCGTTTTCAGGCTGCTCTTTATCTCATATTTGTGTCACATTGTTCATAGCATTGTTCTCACTTGATAGTATTGCTCCTAGTGTTGTTATTTGGCCAGTAAAAAGTATAAAAAAAAGAGAGAGAAACAGAAAAGAGAAAAGAAAAAAAAAGAATTGAGACAAGCAAAAAGGCATTGAGATATCTTGATATATTTGTGGAGCTGTTTTCACTATTGCTATATTGACACACCATTGAGCAATCTTGTGCCTGAATATTATTTGAGCTTGGCTAGTGTCTTTCCAGTGCATTGCAAAATTTCCTCCATATATTTGCATTGCCACATTTGTCTCCATACTTGGTGTGTGTTTCCTGTGCTTTTTATATCACATTGGACAGCAAATAGGAATTGTTATTTTGGTGTTGTTAGGTATCCATACCAAGCCCCACCATATACCTTGTTTGTCATGTGATTGTTAACACCCTGAGTATTCTCTTCTTCACATAAAAGCATATTAGTTGCCACTACTTGTTGGTAAGTATTTCTATTCACTTTGGAACGGTAAGATAATCTATTGTCTTGCTAGATTTTTGAGTGAGTTGTGAGAGAACACCACATCCCATTGTTATTTTGTTACTAACAAGTTAA